>JZKD02S1908847.1:627-13382 GCA_000966675.3 Picea glauca
TAATAAACAAATAAATTTATACCATTATAAAAGGATGATAAACCAAAAATCATTAAGAAAACATATAAAAATAATGATTTTTTTTTAGGAAAATAAATAAAATTTTAATTTTATTATTTATATTTATATTCAAGCTAAGAATAAAAATTTGAAAAAAGAAATAAAGGAAAATTTAATTTAATAAAAAAATAAATTTATAATATTAAAATTAAACAAAAGGCTAAGTCAAAATGGAAAAAAGAGATTTAAGGTAAAAGAAGAAAATTAGTAGAAGAAGGATAAATAAGATAAGTAAAGCAAAATTTTAGAAAATTAAGAAATAAAAAAAATGATTTAATGACCCAAAAAATAATAGTAAGCTTTCAAAATTGTTTAAAATTGTAGCCATCATCTCGATTAAAATTATTAAAATGTTTTTCAATTTCAATTTTAATCTCTTTTTTAATGATATGAGAGGAATTATAAAATAATGTTTAAAATTGTAGGAGTAAAAATGCAATTATGGAACATGTCAACTATAGAAAGTGCTATAAGAACACCAACTCATGCCCTAAATCACTTTCTTGTTGATAAAATTCATTCATTTATTGGAAAAACTTTGTATGATCAAATACCGCTGCCACTAAGGATGCCTTTTGTCATTCATAAATGAGCTTATATCAGACAAGTATATGTCCTCGTGAGTCCACAATGGGTCCTCATCGACCCAATCTAAGTCTAGAAAGAAAAACATGTCATCATAAACACTTGAAAAACCCTAACCAGAAAAAAACAATAAATATAATCACAACCTAATTATTATTTATTCCAATGCACGAATACTATATGAATATAATTGGTAAAGAGTAAAAGTTTTTTAAAAATTACTATATTAATTAAAAATAAAATAAAATTATTAAAAAAATATTAGATTAATGAAAAATTGGATAGTTGACAAAACAATTTATTCAAACAATTTTAGTGAGAATGATATATTTTATTTAAACCATTATAAATTTGATGTATATGTTTTTTGGAAATGAATTGTATATTACCTTTTAAAATGTTCAATTTTTGGGTGGACATTCTATTTATTATTAAGTATAAGTACAATTTAAAATAATAATAATAAAATGATGTTGAGATGCAATTTATAGGGTAAAGTAAAAGGACAACCATTATAAAAAGATGACAAACAAAAAAGCATTAAGAAAAAATATTAAAAATAATAAAAGATTTCAAAAAAATAAATAAAATTTTAATTTTTATATTTATAGTCAAGCTAAGAATAGAAATTTGAAAGAAGAAATAAAGGAAAATTTAATTCAATAAAAAAAAATTAAATTTATAATATTAAAATTAAACAAAAGTACAAGTTAAAATGGAAAAAAGAGGTTTAGGGTAAAAGAAGAAAAATTAAAATGGAAAAAAGAGATTTAGGGTAAAAGAAGAAAATTAGTAGAAGGAGGATAAATAAGATAAGTTAACAAAACTTTAGAAAATTAAGAAATAAAAAAAGGGTTTAATGACGAGAATAATAGTAAACTTTCAAGATTGGTTAATATTATAGTTATCATCTCGATTAAAATTATTAGAATGTTTTTCAATTTCAATTTCAGTCACTTTTTGAATGATATGAGAGGAATGATAGGGTGTAGAAGCAAGAATTTTTGTTTGGTCAAAGAAAATGAGATCCTTAGAATTGTAGGAGAGTTCAACAATGTGGAATGTGTCAACTATAGTAAGTGTTATAGGAGCACCGACTCATGCCCTAACTCACTTTCTTGTTGATAAAATTCATTCATTTATTGGAAAAACTATGTCATTTATTAAAGGTTCCTCTGATTTTATTCAAAAAACTTAGCATCGTCACCTTGATGAACAAGACATCGTAGTTAATTTTGATGTTGTGTCCTTATCACCAAACTTCATCTTCTTGAATCCCTTGAACTTATCTCTAACCTTGTGTACTCAGAAACTCTTAACCTCATTGAAATATGCCTCACTACGACTTTCTTCAATTTTAAAGGGACATGTTATAAACAAATGGAAGGTATAGCCATGGGGTCCTAAGCCTTATCCCCAGTGGTTGTCAATATTTTTATGGAACATTTCAAAGCTTTATCCTTTAACAATTTTCATATTAAGCCCAAATGTTGGTTTCAATTTGTTGATGATATCTTCATCATTTGGCCCCATGGCCATCCCTCTTTGACCTCTTTCCTTAACCATCTTAACAACAACTCGTCTCATATCCWATTTACTATGGAAATCCAAAATGAAAACTCTCTYCCCTCTTTGAATGTTCTCAATGCTCATCTTCTCGATGGCACCCTTACCCACCAAGTTTATAGGAAAAAGTCTCACACCAATTGGTACCTTCATGCCCATTCTCACCATCTATCACATTTTAAAAACTTTGGTAATTTGAGTTATTTGAACCTTTTCTCCTCATTTCCTTGAAAAAAAAAAGCCTTCTTACAAAGGCCCTTGTTGCCAATGGTTATTCAATCTCTCAAATCAACGAGGCCTTTTGCTCCACCCGCCATTCTAATTCTAATTTTCCTTCCTCTTCCCTCCCTTGGATTTTATTTCTCTTCCCTACATCAAGGGTACTCCACATCATATTTTTAAGATATTGACCCAAAATAATATCAAAACCCTCTTTAAACCCTATAATAAAACCCTTAAACAATTATTTAGAATTAGCTAAGGATAAATCAACCCCATGAACATATAGTTGACACATTCCATAACTACATGTTTAAGTCATCTATCATTAAACACTCCTACAAATCTAATTTGCTTTGATCAAACCAAAATTCTTGCTTTTGTACCCTATCATTCCTCTAGTATCATTTAGAAAGTGCTGGAATTTCAAAAACTTCCCAATAATTTTAATGGGAATGATGGCTACAAGCTTAATCAATCTTGGAAGCTTACTATTCATTCTCTTTCTATTATTTCTCCTCTTTTTACTTCTTTTCTCCTTTTATCCAACACCTCCTTTTTCCATTTTGACATGGATTTTTTTTTAATTTTAATATTATAAATTTAAAATTTCTTATTAAATTGAATTTTCCTTTATTTATTTCTTCCTTCACATTTCTATTCTTACCATATTATAAATATATAAAAAATTGAATTTATTTATTCACATTAAACATATAATATACAATTTATTTCTTCCTTTACATTTCTATTCTTATTTTATTATAAATATAAAAAAAAAATGAATTTATTTATTCACAGTAAAGATATAATATACAATTTATTTTTAGAAAGTCTATGCATCATTATGAGAGTAAAAACATATACATTCAAATTTTATATTTTTTATTTGCAAATGTTTTAAGTGATTTTATAAACTTATATATAATTGAAAAAAATTGAGAATGCAACACGTATTAAAAAAAAAATCAATTCATATAAGTTGAGATGTGAAACATGAAAAAGAAAGAAAATAGAGTAAGGTATGATAGGATGAAACACTATGAAATGGAGAGATAGATACTAGGTAATGTTTTTTCCTATGGCTCTATAATGTATAACATACTCACAAATAAGGAATATACCACATTTCACAATAATCCAATGAGAGGTACAATAAGGATGGGTAAAAAAATGTAGAATAATTTAGTGAGAAGTACAATAAGGATGGGTAAAAAAATGATGTAGAATAATTTAGTGAGAAGTACAATAAGGTTGAGTAAGAAAATTATAGAGGAAAGATTCAAATGGACCTTGGATGTATGTTGGACATTGAATCTAGTTTGCCATTACACCATTAATTTTAGTTATTATAATTTCTTACTTTAATCTTTTAAAAAATATCACATAATTGGCAAATTTTATTGTTCCATATAATCATTTGATCTAGTGAATAACTTAATAACATTTTATCGAACAAAACATAAAATTGTGAATCAAGTTACATGTTGCATTATATGGTGTGCCTAATGGTTAAGATCATGTGTTTCCTCCTAAAAGATCACAAGTTCAAATCCAAAGGGGGTAGCTTATGTATACCTCCCTAGACTTTACCAGTAACCTTAAAATTAGATTATTATTATTATTATTATTATTATGAATGAAGATTTTCCCTTTTAATGTTCTAATGTTTAGTGAACTTAAAAACATTAATAAAGTTAGTGTCATTTGATGTGAAACCTTAAAATTAGATTATTATTATTATTATTATTATGAATGAATGTTTTCCCTTTTATTGTTCTAATTATTATTATTATGAATGAAGATTTTCCCTTTTAATGTTCTAATGTTTAGTGAACGTAAAAGCATTAATAAAGTTAGTGTCATTTGATGTGAAACCTTAAAATTAGATTATTATTATTATGAATGAATATTTTCCTTTTTAATGTTCTAATGTCCATTCATAATCCAGATCTCCTTCCAAGCCTAGATCACTCGTTGTAAGCCAATCCTTGGAGTTGGAGGCATTTATCAAGGAAGTGTGTGAAATATGTTCCAAGGAGAATATATGGAGATCACTCAAATTTTGAACCAGGGAAGATGACAGTTTGAACCCGTGATCACAACCAATGAACGAGTCTTGTTCTACCTGAACCTTTAAACCATTCTCAACTGACCAAGCCAACCAATTTTTAACAATGAGCAAGGATCCCATAAGATTTTTCCAGAATTTGGAAACAACAGGGAACTTGTTGTTTTCATTACACAACCAGAACACAACATCAACACCTTTTAAGTTTTTTTGTGCAAGAACTTGCTCCACGGTCCTTTACCAAATAGGCCCCTCCAAAAGGATTTTGTATCTAATGCTTTGGAAAATCTTCTTATGTTTTGTATACCCCAACCTCCCAAAGACTTTGGTCTGGAGATCAACCCCCAATTAACTAAATGGAGTTATGTGGATTTTTTGGCACCTTTCCAAAGGAAACTGGAGAAAATTTGACTGAGCTTGTGTAAAATATTCATTGCCACCTTTGTTGAACAGAGCCAATATACATGCATGTTTTGAAGCACTGAGTTTACAAGAACCAACCTGCCTCCCAAAGATAACCATCCACTAGTCCAATGATTGATTTTCTTTTCTACTTTATGGAGTAGCCAAATCCAATCATCAACTCCGTAATCATTTGGCTTCAATAAATAGCCAAGATATTTCATCCCGTGGTCTAATTGATCCAGGTGGATATTGGTTGCCACCCACCTATTCCAACTAGCTCCTCTTGACAATTTTTAGTTCAACGCATTCTTCTATACTTGTTTGTAATTGTGGGTTCTACACTTCTGGGGTTGTCTGAAGCCCTACACATCTTCTAGGTGGATACCAGTGGCCTCCCACCTAATCCAACTGGCTTATTTTGTATGTTTTCATGTCAGCACATCTTGTTGTACTTCCAAGGCCGTTTTGGGGCCCTAAACAATTTTTTTTGGCTCGCCACAGTCAAATTGTAGATAGAGTCAGATTTTTATGGCATAATGTGTATTTCTCGAAAAGACCTTCCAACGGGATATCACACACCTAAAACAGAGGTCATCTGAAAAATTTATGACCACGAAAAGTTGAGGTACCAACTTACCCATAGGGGGCCACGTAACTTTTGGTGTTTCATCTCCTAGGGTTAGGTTTTTAGATGTCTAGGGTTTTGACATTCATGAGTAATGTTAAAAAGGCTTCTTGAGCATCATGGTAATCATTTTCCTTAGACAGATGCATGTAGTAGCCACATCTCTTCTCAGAGATAGCTACCACCATTCAAACAAGTGTTTCAGTTCTACAGTTTTATAGTTTTAGCCTATTTCATTTATTCAATAGAAGATATTGTTCATTGGATATCTATGTTGTTCTTCATATCTCTGTGTTTATTGTATTTAGTCTGTTAATCAGGTCGTTACGCTCCTAAATCGTGATCAGTGGTATCAGAGCGGTATGCTCTTCATTTATTTTTCTTCATGCATGTCCCTGACAAGATCTAGGGACAAGAAGTTGGGACTCGAACCAATCGAGCCTTTGCAACATCGGTTGCACCGAACCCGACAATAACCCATGGGGGAAAAAAATAAAGATGTTGGACTAGGAGATCCTTTTAAAATGTTGATCGAGGAATCCCTTGCGCGACAAAGGAACTAAATGATGGACAACTTTGTGCAGATCCTTCGACGGTTGCCCATAGGAGAAGCATCTTCATCAAGCGGCCATGCAATCCTCTTCAAGGTACATGTAAATTTTGATATTCCATTATTTGAAGGACTAATAGATGCAGATGTTGTAGATAAATGGTTGAATCTGCTCGAAGGGTATTTTTCGGTCCACAATTTTTTCGATAGCGAAAATATTACTTTTGCACTCCTCAAGGTCGTCCCCCATGTTAAGGACTAGTGGGATACTTACTTTGAGTAAAGGTCCATAGAGGAATATGCAATATTTGTGGTTGCCCCTTCATGGGATTCCTTATAGGATGTCATTAAAGAACAATACTACCCTTTTGGAAGCTATGAGGACCAGTACACCAGATGGACCACCCTGCGTTAGGAAAGGGACCAGACAGTACAATATTTCACCAATATGTTTCATACCCTGCGCACCAAATTGGGTATCAAAGACTCTAAGAGACATATGGTGCTCAAATACCACAGTTGTTTGCATAGATACATTCAAACAAAAATGGAATTTCTGGACATCGCCTCATTAGGTACGTCTTATAGATATGCTGTCAAGATCGAGCATAAATTTAAGAAGAAGAGGTGAGAGTTTGGATATGCAAACTCCTCACGACTGAAGTAGGGAAAAGACAACCCCAAACCACACAACAAAGGACATATAAAATATGGCCACTCTCAAGACAACCAGTCCAAGCCACAACACAAGAAGGGAAATGAGAAGACGAAGAAGGATACGAGAAAATGGTGTGAATACCATAAAATCCCTTGGCACAACACTGAAGAATGTTGCTCCAAGTAGTCACTTGTGGCCGAGCTGAAAGCTTCCGAGTCATAGGTCGATTATGAATCTGAATCAAATCCAGAAAGAGGGAAGTAGATTATCGATGTTGAACCTAGTGACACTATCCCTACCACCAAAGTCAATCCAAGTGAACCAGAAGAATCAAAGGAAGGGGAACGCCTCTTTCACTCATAGATGTGGGTAAAGGGGGCTCCGCTTCATTTCCTTGTCGATAGCGGCAGTTAGAAGAACCTGATCTCAACAGAGGTTGTCAAGTGGTTGGACCTACTGATGAGACCGCACCCGCAACCCTACACCATCGTCTGGCTTCACCAAGGAACAGATCTTCGTGTCAGCCAATAATGTCGTCTGCCCTATGGCATCAAGCCTTTCAAAGACGAGGTATTGTATGATATTTCTCCCCTTGAAGTTTTTGATTTTCTTTTAGGACAACCATATTTGTGGAAGCGTCATGTTGTGTATGACTAGTCTAGACCCCATAGTGTTATTGTTACTTTGGGTAGACAATTGTACAAGATACCAGAGGTAGTGTCGCCTACCGCTATTTCTTTAATCTTTGTTAAGAAATGCAGTGAGGTCATTTCACAGACCGGGAAGTTCGTCTTCTTTGTTATCCATGCTCACAGTAAGGAGAAGGTCGCTGCCAAATCCATGGCCTCTACACAGAACCTCTCTTTTTAGCAGAAGCAAGTGAACAGGATCATGGAAGAGTACATAGAGATATTCCCCTCGTCCACCGGGGTACCAACACACTGCCAAGTTAAGCATCCAATTGATCTCACCCCCGGTGCACCTCTGCCTAATGGACCAGTCTATCGTCGCTTGCTGATGGAAAATGATAAAATCAAGTGTCATATCCAAGAGCTTCTTCAAAAGGGGCACATCAGACCCAACTCCTCCCCTTGCGGCAACCCAATTGTACTAGTGCAGAAGAAGGACGAGACTTAGCGAGTCTGCATTGATTACAGAGCATTAAACAAAATCACAGCCAGAAACCGATACCCAATTCTTGGGATTGATGACCTTATTGACCAACTCAAGGGGGAAAAGTTCTTCAACAATATTGACCTAAAGTCTGGCTACCACCAGGTTCCCATCGAACCAATTGATGTAGGGAAGACAACTTTCAAATCTAAAGAATGTCTCTTCGAATGGTTGGTCATTCCCTTTGGCTTAACAAATGCACCAACCACTTTTATGAGGTTGATGGATGATGTATTGAGACCTTTCACCAACTCTTTTGTGGTGGTATAGTTGGATGACATTCTCATCTTCAACAAAACTTGGGAGGAGCACATGCAACATATTCAGTAGGTTTTGAGCACTCTGCGACAACATAAGTTATATGCTAACTTGGAAAAATTCTCCTTTGGCATGAACAAGGTCCAATACTTGGGCTAAATTGTTGATGAGCATGGGATACATGTTGATCCAGTTAATATCCAAGTCATCCGTGACTGGCCAACCCCGACCACACTAATCGAGCTTCAGAGCTTCTTGGGACTGGCCAAATTCTACCGACGGTTCGTATTGGGATTCTCCCATATTGCATGGGCCCTCATCCAAGTGACAAAGGGTGGTGGCAGGGAAACATTCATGTAGGGGAAGGAACAACAACGAGCATTTGATGATCTAAAGCATCACTTGTGCTTTGCTCCAGTACTCTCCTTTCCCGATCTGCAACAATCATTCGAGATTGAGACCGATGCATCTGACTATGGTGTAGGCGCAGTTCTCACCCAACACGGTCATCCATTGGCATACCATAGTGAGACACTCTCATATACTGTCTGAAAATACCCCACTTATGACAAGGAAATGTATTCCATTATACAAGCCTGTCGTCAATGAAAACATTACATTCTGGGAAAGAAGACGATCATCCACATTGATCACAAGCCTCTGCATTTCATACTGACACAGGAGAATTTGTAGAACGAACACCATCAGAAGTGGTCCACCTACCTACAACAGTTCCATCTCAACATCAAGTATAAGACATGGAGCAAAAATCATGTCGCTGATTGCCTCAGTCGATCTCCCATGGCTGCACTCACCACTGTGCTCCATTCCTGTGGACATGAGGCATTTGAGTGGCCCAAACTTTATCAATAAGATACAAACTTCTCCACCACCTATTAGCTCTTGGGTACAGGTGCGAATGTAACCGATTTTCACATTCAAGTCGGACTGTTATGCCATCTAGGCCATCTTTGTGTTCTTGCAAGCGAGCATGCAAAGTTGATTTGGGAAGCCGAATATAGTGGGATCGAAGGGCATTTTGGCGTAGATAAAATTGTGGTCGTTCTACATAAACATTTTTATTGGCCAAAACTTCAACAAGACATCATTAAGTATATGATATCTTGCACTGCATGTGCCATTGTCAAGCTAGCCATCAAGAATAAAGGCTTATACACCCCTCTTCTCTCCCGAGAAGCCTTGGGAATCCATCTCGATGGATTACATGTCTGACCTTCCATCCACCAAGCAAGGCAATGATTGTGTATGTGTGGTCGTTGATCAATTTTCGAAGATGTCCATCCTCACAACATGCAAGAAGAACATCACAACAACATATACTGCCAATCTCTTCTTCGAATGAGTATGGGTCCATTTTGGGATACCACAGACCATCATCTCCAACCATGACAACAGGTTCCTCAACACATTTTGGCCGAGCCTCTGGTCATTGTTGGACACCAAGCTCACTAAATCCATTGCTTTCCACCCCCAAACCGATGGCCAAACAAAGTTCTTCAATCATATGATTATGCACATCCTGCACAAGTACAACTCTAAGCATCCACGTACATTGGATGAGAGTCTCCACTATGTTCAACATAGTTGCAATAGGTCTCTCCATAGCTCCACCGACCATAGCCCATTTCAAGTGGGGTTGGATTCCAACCCTTGGATCCCGTTGATGTTGCACTACCTCTTGCAACCACATAGACACACTCTTCCCATGTTCAGTCTGAGACCGAAAAAGCCACCAAATTCATTGAGCGGATTCAACACATCCGCTAACAGGTCCATGAGATTTTGCATAAATCCAATGCTAAGTACACACAACACCATGATCAACACAAGGTACCACACCAGTTTCAAGTTGGAGACAAGGTCTGGTTACATTTGCATAAAGAGCGTCTTACAGGGCCCCATCAGAATCTCCACCCACTTCGCTATGGGCCTTACACTATCACCAAGGTTGTGGGTAGCAATGCTTTTGAGCTCAACACTCCACCCTTCTTTGGCTTGCACCCAGTGTTCATTGTGGACCTCCTTCGACCATATTTTCCACCATTATTAGACACCTCATAGATCACAGAACCACTAACACCAACAGAGCTCAACCCTGATTGCATGGAACAAGCATCCACAGATCAGATAATGGACACATAAGTCAAGGGCACTCACCAGCAGATGATATAACTTTATCAGGTTATCAAGGTAAGTCAACTCCTACACCAAGGAAAGTGGCTCACCCGGGGCCAAATTCAATAGAAGTTTCCTCACATGATTGGGGAACTCAATGCAATGGAGACCATTGCTTCCCAAGGGGGGAGGACTAATCCAGGTGGATATCAGTGGCCACCCACCTATTCCAACTGGATCCTCCTAACAATGTTTAGTTCAACACGTTCTTCTTTATTTCTTTGTAATTGTGTGTTCTACATTTCCAGGGCTGTATGAATCCCTACACATCTTCCAAGTGGATACTGGTGGCCTCCCACCTAATCCAACTGGATTATTTTGTATGTTTTCATGTCATCACATCTTGTTGTACTTCGAGCGTCGATTTGGGGCCCTAAACAATGTTTTTTTGGCTCGCCACAGTCAAACTGTAGACGAAGTCAGAGTTTGATTGTGTGATGCGTAGTTCTTGAAAAGACCTTTCCAATGGGATATCACGTGCCTAAAACAGAGGTTGTATGAAAAATTTACAATCCCGGGAAGTTGAGGTACCAACTTACCCATAGGGGCCCACGTAACTTTTGGCATTTCATCTCCTAGGGTTAGGTTTTTGGATGTCTAGGGTTTTGGCATTCATGAGTAATGTTAAAAAGGCCTTTGAAGCCTCATTGTAATCATTATGCTCAGACAGATGCGTGTAACATCCATCTCTTCTCAAAGATAGCTACCACCATTC
The DNA here is from genome assembly GCA_000966675.3 of Picea glauca. NCBI lineage: Eukaryota > Viridiplantae > Streptophyta > Pinopsida > Pinales > Pinaceae > Picea > Picea glauca. The sequence continues at coordinate 11,709 of JZKD02S1908847.1, forward strand.
GAGCAAGTGTTTCAATTCTGCAGTTTTACAGTTTCATCATATTTCATTTATTCAATAGAAGATATTTTTCACTGGATATATGTGTTGTTCTTCATATCTCTGTGTTGATTGTATTCAGTCTGTTAATCAGTTTGTTCCTCTCCTAAATCCAAATCACTAATGGAGAAATTGGAATTCCAAATGACTCTTCTATCCCAGAGAGCATGCCATCCTTTATATTATGGTAAAGGAAAATTGATTTTTGACAATTAATTTCCATATCCAATGTGAGATAAAAATTAGAAAGTAAGTATTTTAAGGAAATCCACTCCTCTAAAGAACCCGAGCCAATAATTAAAACATCATCAACAAAGAATAAATGTGTGATGGTTATACCCTTTGCAGCTTGTATACCCTTGAAAGTCCCACCTGTGCATGTCTTTTTTAGAATTATGCTAAGACTTTCCACCATCAGCAGAAATAGTAATGGTGAGAGTGGAAAACCTTGACGTAAACCTTTATGACTTCTAAAAAACTCAGTTGGAGCTCCATTAACAATTACTGCATAGTTTTCACTGGTAACACAACCCAATATCCATTGGGACACTTCCCATTTCAGTCCTATTTGTATCAACATCAACTTAAGAAAATGCCAACTCACCTTATCATATGCTTTCATGAGATCTAACTTTAAAATGAGAGATTTCATTTTACAAGTTTTGACAGTGTGCATGCATTCCTGAGCTAGACCAATTGCATCAAAACTCAATCTGTCTTTTAAAAATCCAAATTGCTCCGAAGAAATACGTGAAGCCAACTTCACTTTAATCCTGTTAGCTATGATTTTTGAAATGACTTTATAAGTGAAGTTGAAAAGCGATATAGGCCTATACTCATTGAATGAGGATGGCTTCGAATTTTTGGGAATAAGATCCACAAAAGTGGCATTCAATGATCCACTAACTTTGCTTGTTAGTCTGGACTCTTCTATAGCCCTCAAAAGGTCATTCCCCATAATGTCGAAGAAATGTTGAAATAATTCATGAATCCAACCATCTGGACCGAGACTTTTTTCCTTTGGCATACTTGCAACAATTTCCTTAACCTCTTCTAGAGATACCTGTTGTCCCACTGCATCACTTTCCTCATCGGAGAACATACATGGTACATCCTTAATTGCATTGATTTGTGAAATTGTGTCTTCCTTATCTACTTCTTTATACATTGACTGAAAATACTTATGAGCAACAACCCTTAGATCATATTGAGAAGTTAAATATTTTCCATCCAGATCTGATAACTCCCAAATGGTGTTATTGAGTCTTCTATGCTCTGCGTACTTATGGAAGTATTTTGTATTCTTATCACCACTTTGGAGCCAAATGGCCCGACTTCTAAGTCTCTAGGTTTCTTATTCCACCTACAAAATCTCCCCTTTCCTCTTTTCAAGAGTGTTGATAGCCTCCTTCTTTGAAGTAGAGAATTTTTTTGAAGGACAACATATGAAGATCTCACCCAACTGAAAACCAATCTGTCTTAATTCAGAATTCTTCTTTGTTTTCTTCTATGTCTTCCACTTTATTACAACTTCTTTTAGTTTCTTTAATTTCTCCACCAATAAATTCATTGCCGAGAAGTTTTCCAATAAGTCCATAGACCTCCAGGATGTTCGAATGAGGGAGTTGAAATCAGGTT
>JZKD02S1908847.1:34553-50054 GCA_000966675.3 Picea glauca
AGTGTATTGCAGGATACAAAAAATCATAGATGAGGAGACTATGATCCAACTTGCTAGTCTCAAGATGGGAGGAACCGCCCTTGTGTGGTGGGAAAGCAGGACAAAACATGATCTTTAAAAGTTCGGTAAGGCTCTCTCTTCTTGGCTTAATTTTACATCTGCTTTACGAAAGAAATTTTATCCTCTAGCTTACATGCAACAAGCTATTATGTCATGGAAGAACTTTAGACAGTTAAAAGGACAAATTGTTCAAAGTTATACACAGGAGTTTCGAAAAAGAGCTTTATTTTTGGGAATACCATTGGATACTCAAGAGACATTGCTTAAGTATATAAGCGGTTTGCATAGTTATTTACGACATACCATTATTATGTTTAATCCAACTAGTTTAGATGAGGTGTGTGTGCAAGCGACTCATCTTGAATCTAGAGGCAAGAATGTAAATGTTGATTTTGTAAAACCATTTAAACCTATTGAAGGAAAATTCAAAGGCAAGGGTAAAGAGAAGTTGAAATGGAAGAAAACTAATACAATGAAGAAGGAAAAACCTACATGCACTCATTGTAAGAAAGAAGGCCATAGTGAGGGTCATTGTTGGATCCTTCACCCAGAATTGAAACCGACAAAGTTTGGAAATAAAGGGAAGCCAAAGACGACTGAAACAACTCAAACAGATTTGGTGTCCGATTCAGGAGACGAGACCAAGGTCACAGTCACGAGAATCAAAGGTAAAAATTCTGAAGCTAATACAACCTCTTCAGTTCAATATTTAAAAGTTGATAATGAAGTTGATTAGGTCAAATGAACATAATTTTTTCACATAAGAGTAATTTCCAAACATTCAAAAATTGATACTCTATTTGATAGTGGCTCACAAGTAAATTTGATATCAGAGACAATTGTTAAAAAGTTGGGATTAATCACTAAACCTCATAAGAAAGCATATCATTTAGGATGGATTCATAATGATAATCAGTTGCAAGTGAATAGACAATGTGTCCTAAAGTTTGCTATCAATTCACAGTTTATAGATGAGGTTGAGTTGGATGTGGTTTCACTAGATATATGTGGTATTGTACTTGGGAGTCCATATTTGTATGATAGAAAGGAAATATTCTATCGTGAAGAAAATAAGTATCAATTAACTAAAGATGGAAAAGAATATGTTGTAAGGGCTCATCAAAAGAAATTGAATCTATCACTAATCACCTCAGGGAAAATGAAGAGAATTGTAAATGTCAGTAAGAGATATTTACTAATGGTTGTAAAAGCTAAAGACACATTGGAATTGATACTTTCAAAGATTGTGATACAAAGTTGAAAGATGTCTTAGGTATAATTGTTTCTGACTATGATGATATATTTCAAGTCCCGAAAGGATTACCTCCAAAGAGACAAGTTGAACATGGGATACAGTTGCAGCAGGATGTTCATCTTCCTAACATTGGAATGTACAGGTTATCGTTTTGGAAAATGCAGAGATAAAGAAACAGGTACAAGAGCTGGTTGAACAAGGGGTCATCAGGCCAAGTGCTTCTCCATGTGGGTCACCTATCATCCTAGTGCCAAAGAAAGGTGGCACATGGCGCATGTGCGTGGACTTCCGAGCCTTGAACAAGATCACGGTAAAAAACATTTACCCTTTGCCTCGCATTGATGATTTATTAGATCAATTGAAACATGTGGTTTATTTTACTAAGTTAGACTTAAGAAGTGGTTACCATTAAATCAGAGTTGCTAAACAAGATATATGGAAAACTGCTTTTAAAACAAACCATGGATTATTTGAATGGTTAGTAATGCCATTTGGGATTACTAATGCACCTGCTACTTTTATGCGGGTAATGAACGATGTATTCAGGCCATTCATTGATGATTTTGTAATAGTCTACTTAGATGATATTCTTATTTTCAGTAGGATCAGGGAAGCGCATGTCCAACATGTTAGGCAGATACTTTCAGTGTTGCAGAGAGAGAAACGTTTTGTAAAGTTGTCAAAATGTGAATTTGGCAAAACATCTCTTATATATTTGGGTTACATTGTAGGGGGTGGAGAGCTTAAGATTGATCCCTCTAAAGTTGAGGTCATTGTAAATTGGCCAAAGCCTACAAATGTAACTGAAGTAAGAAGCTTCATTGGGCCAACACAATATTGGAGGAAGTTTATTGCAAACTTCTCTCTAATTGCAACACCTTTACATGCATTGACAAGTGTGAAGAGGGGATTCCAGTGGGGAGGAAGCCAACAAAAGGCTTTCGATACTTTGAAAGTAAAGATTAGTACATCTCCTGTTTTGGCATTTCTAGATCTCCAATAGTCTTTTGAAATTGAAACCGATGCAAGTGACTATGACATGGGGGTAGTGTTGATGCAACATCAAAAGCCCATATGCTATCATTATGAGACCTTCACTACATCAGTAATTAACTATCCAACCTATGATAAAGAATTGTATGCTTTAGTACAAAGTGTTAAAAAGTGGAAACATTACTTAATGGGCAAAGAAACAATAATACATATTGATCATCAACCATTACAATATCTACAATCACAAACTAAACTACAAAAATCAAGGCATTTTAGATGGATGGGTTTTTTGCAACAATTTCATTTGGTCATCAGATATAAAAAGGGAATTCATAATAAAGTTGCTAATATGTTATCAAGACCTCCTAGTACAATTGCTACAATCCTTAAGAACAATTCAATTACTCATGAAAGTTACATTGAACAATATGCCGAGGACAAATATTTTAAGGAAGTCTATGCAACTTTAAGTCATGGTAACAGAGAAGAAGAATTGAATTATCATATTAAAGACAAAATTTTGTATCATTTGGGAAAATTATGTATTCCAGAAGGTGAAAGAGTCCATGTGATCAGGGAGGCACATACTTCTCTTATAGCAGGGCATTTTGGTGTAGACAAAACAATTGCTCAGTTACAAAGATTTTTTTATTGGCCTTGAATGCATGAAAATGTGTCTAAGTATGTAAAAGGATGTACTATGTGTGCGATAAGCAAACCAAGTAACATAAATCTAGGATTGTACACTCCACTTCCTATTCCTTCTAGACCATGGGAAAGTGTATCTATGGATTTTGTGGGGGGATTGCCTATGTCTAGAAAATGTCATGATTACTTGTATGTAGTTGTGGATAGATTCAACGAGATGTGTGTTCTAATTCCTTGTAAAAAACAATTCACAGTTGAAAAAACAACTCAAATGTTCTTTGAAAATGTATGGGTTCATTTTGGGTTACCTACTTCTATTGTATTTGATCGAGACTCCAGGTTCATGGGGAAATTTTGGTCAAGCTTATGGGAACTTATGGACACCAGGTTAAAGAAGAGCACAACATTTCATCCATAGACGGACGAACATACAGAGGTGGTGAACAAAACAATACTGCATCTACTTTGGGCATATTGCAACAAACATCCTAAGCTTTGGGATGAACATTTGTGTTATGTGCATCATGTGCATAATCGAGCCAGGCATTCTTCTACTCAAATATCTCCATTCGAAACATGTTTGGGGTACTTGCCAAAATCTTCATTGGATTTTGTCTTTGGGAAAGACATTGCAGCAGAAGGACATAGTGATGTGGATAGGGCTACAAATTTCATTGAACGGATCCAGATGACTCATCAGGCGGTACAGGAATAGTTGGAGAAAAGCCAAGCCAAGTACAAGGCGAGGCATGCTATGCATCAATTTGATCATCAGTTCAAAGCAGGAGATCAAGTCTAGTTATACATCAGCAAGGAAATGATGCAAGGAGAAGGTAAAAAGCTAAAACCAATTTGTTATGGTCCTTTCAAAATTTTAAACAAGATTGGTACTAATGCTTTCCGGTTAGAATTGCCTCCATACATGCAAATTTATTCGGTTGTAAATGTTGAAAAATTGATATTGTATAAGCCTCCTATGATCGAGGATCAAGGAAAATGTTTAGATTCCTACCATATAAGAGTTTTCTCTTGAGTGTATGAATGAGTTGCAGGAAGACACCATTTTGGACAAAAGAGTCCATACTTCTTGTAGGGGCGATGTGGAGTACCTTCGAGTGGGATTGAAGGGCACAAATCCAAGTCAGGCCAAGTGGATGGAGACCGTAAAAGTGAGGACATAGTATGCTCACTTATTAACCAACTGATACCATACTTTTGGTGGTCCAAAAGCTTCCAAGTGGGGAGGAATGATCCAGGAGGCTCCTCAAGTCCAGAAAATGCTCAAAAATGAAAGTTCTCATAATCAAATGAAACCAATTCCATTGCATCCATCTCGTCATGCTGATTCTGACCATATATTTACTTCCTCAAACTGACACCGTATGCAAAAGTTATCGCACTCTGATCGATTTCCCAAACAAGAAAAAAATCAACAGGAAAAAAGTCAATGCTGACGTCAGCATGATGTCACGCTGGCATCATCATGCTGACATGGCATCGTGACACATGGAAGAGAAGCATCATGTTGACTAGGCAGATAACATACGTGGCCCAGACGTGGTCTACCACGTGGCACCCCATCATTCGTTGGCATGTGTAAAAGGAATGTTGGACTATATTGGATTTGACCGCATGACCTCTGGCACAAGGAGCACTTTGGGTAGGTCGGTTACCAACCCGACTTGTTATATCAAGGCCACATTATAATATTTAAAGTGTCAATAAGGTATGGGCGGAGGCGGAAGGGGGTTGACGCCTAGCCCCAGCCCGCAGTTACGTGTGCTACCTCATACAACCACACCCCGACGCTCCACTACACGGATAAGCCACGGGTGCTATGGCCACATGATCTAGGCTTAACCACTGGTGAGAACCTATACCATATGAATCGGGGGTAAAGACCACAGGCCAGACGCATCGTTCGAGACTCGGTCCTATTACATATTGACATGTGACTGGTGTTAGCGGGGGTAAGGGCCAGCGCGTAGCCCCTAGGGGGCTGGCGCTTGGACATATTAAGTCATATGACCCTGTATAAGGTGCATGCACCTAGGATAGAGGGGCTGGTTTTGATTTTTGCAACAAAATGGATCTTTTTGCTATAGTTTTGGCCCAGATTGGGCGTTTTGCGAGATTTCTTGGCCATTTGGAGGGGGATTTGATCCCAAAAAGAGGTCAGATCTTTGTGGGAATTTGGGCTTCTCCAACTGATCCTAAACACTATATCAACTAGGCTTATTGAGTTTGAGAGGGTACTTTGTATGCAGGGAATGTAAATAGGAGTTTGAGTTAATGACTCATTTCTCATGTTTTGAGGGGCATTTAGTCATGTTTTGAAAGGATATTGTTGAGGCATGTGTGCATATGCACAAGGATATATTGTATAACATATCAGAAGCATGTTTGTAACAACAAGATCCATTGTAAAGAGAACTTGCGCATTTAAAGATCAATACAGATGTCCTCCACTTGGAAGCGGGCCCGGAGACGTAGCCACACATTGGTGAACTCCGTTAACAAGTTCTTGTTGTCTATTTCTCTTTCTTATTGCTGTTATCTTCTCTTATTTTCAGCATGGTCTATGTTGGATGAACTATTTAATCACTCATGAGCATCTTGTTAATGTCAATTTGCTATTAATTCCTTCCATTTTTGGATCAACTGTCTCCTTCAAGCCAAAGCAAAACTTCTTGCAGTGGTTTTTTAACGAAAAAATATATGTTCCTCTATTTAGTAAATCTGCAAACATGGAAAAGAAACAACCACGGAGTCTTTAAATAACTAAATCTGCAAAAACAACAACTATAGAGTTTTTAAATAACTCACATGTTCCCCTGTATCCCATTGGTTTCTCCATTTTAAAACTTGTTTGGTAGGGACTAAGATGCCATGCAACACTTGTTTCTTCATGTGTTTATGGTAGTCAATATCCATTATGTTGCACAATATTGAATATTTTAATGGGTATTGTATATGTCATCCACCTGCAACATTAAATGTTGCATAGCAAGGTGAATATTGTTCTAAGTTTTTTTTATCTTTTTGGGCGACTATCACTGGAATTCTGCAATGCAATTGTTGGCGAAATGAAATTTTTATAGTGTTGAACTCCTGGTTTTGAATACATAAATCAATTCATCCCCTCAAAATCCTCAGGACACCCAAGATATGCAATCTCAATCATTGAAATCTGCAATTCCAACTATTTTTTAAATTTCTAACCAAATTTTAAACAAAACCATAAAAAAAAATGATCATGAAAAAAATAAGAACGTGAAACATTTAGACTCCGTCATTGTTTTCCATTACTTACTGGCACCACCATCCACTGTTGTTGCACAAAACCACCAAATATAAACCCCATGTTTTGTCTGTGGGTGTTCCCAGAGTTACACGGGATCTTTAATTTTTTTCACGAAGGTATGAGTGCCTAATTGTTGTTGCAGATCATAGAGATGGATACATGTCGATTCGATTGGCCACCATTGTCTAGAATATTTATGCATCGAGAACCATGTCAAATCATTTCCTGCAGCTGATATTCCAGTTAAAAGCAAGTTGCGGCGGGCATGCACAACCTTCAACGATTCTGTCCAATTGCAGTCATACAAACATTTCCGTCAGGGTTCTCAGAGTACCAGTCGAAAGGGCAATTCGAATGGTTGGCGGAGCCCGCGCATATCTGTGATGCTGTGACAGTTTCCATGGCCGCTGAATCGATAGGTGAAAGGAATCCACAATCATGACTGCATGACTGCCGTAAAAGATGGCAGACCAATATCCACCCTCCTAAGCAGCATTGACATGTTGAATATTGAATTATGCTAGCATTTAATGTTGTCTAGCGAGGTTGATATTATTCGACATAAAATATTGAGATTCTTGTAAAAGTTAAAGTTAGTGTAAACTAGCATAGCCACAAATTCGTGGCTGGTGAACGTCGAAAGGACGACTTGCAAAATCTGAACCGTTGGGAAAGAGAAACGACCCAGAGGTGGATGGAAGGATGTCCAGAATGTGGCTGGTGAAGGCCAAAGGTTTAGGTTGGCATAGAAAATGAAACTCTAATCACTCATACGTGGCAATCAACTAGCCACCATAGTAAATTTTAAATATGATTAAGCAAAAGTAAAAAAATAAACATGTAAATTGATGTCTTTATAATAGTGAGGAAGTTAGTGGTTGAAATCACAACCATTGATTTATTGGGACTAAGAATATTCCATCAATATTTAATCTTGTCCATACAAAACTGATTAAGCACTAAAAACTTATTAAATGTGCCCATGGTCAATAGGTGTACGCCTTTGTAATAATTTGTTTTGAAGGCCGATATAAAATTGTTTTTTAATTCATGAAATCAGCACACAGTTATTTAAATTGTTAACTTTTTAATAATAAAAATTAAAAATTTTAATAATTAAGTTATCTTGAAAAATAAGAGACTGTTGGATAATTTTATAGCAAGTTAGATTTAATTATATGGTTTCATAACATTCTAAGATTGTGTTTGTCATTTTCTTATTAGTCCCTGTCGAAGGCGTAGAGGGACTATCACGATCGATAATTCGTTGACTTTATATTAGTTTGTCGTTTGACTACAAATTTTTGCATAATTTCTATTGTTCCAACTACAAAACTAAAAACATTATTTTTTATATGATAAAAAAACCCTTATATGTCATGATCTCATTGGATAATAGATTTGAGGTCTTATTGCCAGCTTCACTATTCCCAATGAATTATATGTTGTCATATCCAAAGTTTTTATCATCTACAGCCTTTTTGAATTTCTACTATTCATATTGAAATGTTTAGATATCCAAAGTTTATAGTGATCGATAATTCGTTGACTTTATATTAGTTTGTCGTTTGACTACAAATTTTTGCATAATCTCTATTGTTCGAACTACATAACTAAAAACATTATTTTTTATATAATAAAAAAACCCTTATATGTCATGATCTCATTGGATAATAGATTTGAGGTCTTATTGCCAGTTTCGTTATTCCCAATGTTTTGTATGTTGGCATTTCCAAAGTTTTTATCATCTATGGTCTTTTTGAATTTGTAATATTCATATTAAAATGTTTAGATATTCAAATTTTTAGCATGGATAGTCAATTTTTTATTAGTTGAATTCATATTACTTTGTCCTATGAGTAATTTTTTTTGCATAGTCTCCATTGTTCGAACTATTGTTATTATTATTATTATTATTATTTATTTTTCTTTATTGTTGCGTACTTAGAGAGTCATTTTCATTATTGCGTACGTAAACATGCCTGCCACATTGCATTCTTTCTTAAATGTTTGCACAACGCGATGCCCTTCGATGGTTCTGACAACATTAAGTGTTTACTTAACATGCCTCACAACCTTAAATGTTTACTCAACATGCGTGTTACAATGTAGTTTCCTCCGATTTTTAGACACAATGTTGTTTGTAGTGAATTTAGACAATGTTTTTCTTCATTGACATTACTAGTTCACTGGTTGATGCTTGTTCGTTGGTTCGTTCGATGCTGCTTGTTGTTGTTTGATTCAACTTTGCAAAGTTAAGGTCATGGAACTGCAGTTGGACCTCTTGGTGCTTGTTCACTAGTTTGTTGTTTTCTGCTTGGTCTTGTTTGCTTCAACTTTGGTATTGCATCTGTAGTTGGACCTGTTGTTGCAGTTTGTAGGGTTTCGAGCTACGCTTATGTCGTTCCTTGTTCAAGGGTAAGTTTCGGTGCCATGGTTTCGTCGCTATTCCTTGTTTGTTGTTTACTATTTGCATCTTGCAAGAAAGAATTTTCAATACTAGGAATCCCTGGCTCAAAATCCTCTTGCAGAACATCTTTCTATGTGACTGCTATGACCAAAAGCTTGTCCTTGTTCTTGAACGTCATGTTCTATACAAAACCCACCTCTGTCGCAACCATAGTGACATATGAAAAAGAAAACTCCTCATTTTTCTTGGTCCTGAAAACCATACATTTGGTGCATTTTTCCCAGTCTATTCCCTTCCAAAATGTTGTGCAAAAATCCTCGCCACAATTCATTAGCGATACAATGACAATTGTTGTAGCTCTCAAAAGACACTTGCAATACAAGAATGCATACCAGACGGGTAAAATGCGTGTGCATGTTGTCATGAAATCATTAAAAGAATTATGTTCCAGGGCCCTATACAAAACACACAAAATTTGTATAAATGAGAATGGGAATAATGTTCTTGGAGAAAGGGATGACAGCTCTGCACAGACTCTCGATACTTCTAGTGAATTTAATACAAGCGATGAATTAGAGAATGAAAGACCTGCTGAAACATTGATACATGGATTCACTGACTCACAACGCATTCGTGACTTGCAAGACAAGATTGTCGAAATTGCACCTGCTGAGAGGCAACGTCCACTTGGAATATTCAAGGACAAATTTGCGAAGGAAATGAACTTTCCAACACTGTTCTATGGAGATCCACATCCCACTGACATTATAGAATGATTCAACTACCATAAAATAGTTCGATGGGAGCTGCTACATTCAAGCGGTGACTTCTCCTGTCACATAACAAATTTGTTTTTCAAAACAATGAGCATAATAATTGAGTAAGTGTTGTCTTGCATGTGGGTGCGAATAAGAAAAGGCCAGCTACAAGGAAGAAAGTTATTGGCCAAAGATGTCAAGTACAAAGCAAACCTAGAAAAACTCCTGAAATTTGATATTGGATACATAGATTTCAAAAACATTCGCATCTCTCCTGTCTATTTGCAATAAAACATGAAAACTATTTTTGCAATGATTCGACAATTGGGACTGCCAACATTTTTCATCACATTTACAAATGCAAAGCATCGCTGGGATCCATTGGTGGCTACGGTGTCTGCATTGTATAGGAACAGGAACAAGAAAAGGAAAAAAACAAATTGATACACTGAAAAATGATGACATTGACTACCTCATAAGAAAATACCTAGTGACATGTACTTGCTACTATAGACATATAATAAATGCTTTGAGGCAATTGATATGCCATGATGAAACATTTTTCGGAAAAATATTGGACTACTTTTTTGTGACTGAGTTCCAGAATAGGGGGAGTGAGCATGACCACAAACTGTTGTGGATAGAGGGTGCACCGGTCTATGGAAATGACAACAACTCATAGATCGAGTAGTTTGTGGAAAAATAGATATCATGCAACATAAATCATTTGTATCCAAAACTTGCCAAAGTTCATAGACATTATCATACAAAAATATGTAAAAAACAAAAAAAATTCACATTGCAGATACAACTTCCATGTTCCGCCAATGAGAACAACAAGAATCATAGAGCCAATTAGTTTAGAGGACAATGTTGTCATTGAGAAAATTAAATCCTTGTTCGTATTTATAGAACAATGAGACTTTGATGAGTTAATGAGCTTCGACGACTTCTTGACAGAGCTAAATCTAACAAAAGATGAGTACATCCAAGCCATACAATGTACACTTAAACAACCAACAATTTTCCTTAAACGAAAACTTTTCCATATTTCGAGCAACATTTTCTCCAAGGACATGCCACTTATGTGGAATGCAAATACATATGTGTAGTATGTCCTCAATGCATATGTTGCATCATTGTACTGTACCTCGTATATGACAAAGGTTGACAAATCTATTACAAGTGCATTCAGAAGAATACACAAAGAACATGAAAAAAGTCATATTGATGCTATGCAAATGATACGTACGCTTGGAAATACATTACTTAATCTTCAAAAAATGTCTGCTCAACAAGCAATCCACATTGCACTTTCTCTACGCCTCAATTGTAGTTCAATGAAATGTGTCTTCATAAACACATCTCCACTTGAGAAACACACATTTGTTCTTAAACCACCATATTTGCTAGAACAAGAGCTTGACAATTCAGAGGGCATGCTTTGTCACTCTATTATTGATTATTACCTCTAGCGTCCATCTCCTATTAAGCATATCTGCTTAGCAGAGTTTGTATCGCATTGCAAAAAAAATGGTGCACCCATATCAAAAATAAAAAAACCCTCTGTAATATGCTTTGTCAAATACAACAAACATACTGACTATGAAAACTATTGTAGATAAAAACTATTGTTATACGTTCCATTTGATCAAAATGAAAACACATTAAAACATAACTTGCCTACATGGGAAGCTGCATATATTTCCTTTGAGACTATAATACAAACCAATGAATCTAGATTTACATACAATGTTAATCCAAAATGGGTTGATCTAGAAAGTGCAGTTAATGAACTAGAAAACCCTGACAATATTGATGAGACATTCACAAACCGTAAAATAACTAGAACTCTCTACGAGTCCTATGACTTGCAAACATATTTTCCTCATCCTCGAGCAGGCAACATCAAAAAACGTATCAATCTTGGTTTTCAAGTCACAAAACATCATTTCCTTATTGAAAACAATGAATACCACATAGTCAAACGTCTGTTGAATCAAGAACAACAAACAATTCTAAAGGACATTGCGATTAAAAAAAACTTGAACATGCACACTCATGTGCATTTGTTCCTTATAGGCGGGGCAGGAACAAGCAAGACATTCACAACGAAAACACTATTCCAAATTCTTATACGAATCTATGATTCAAACAATTCCTCTGATCCTATGAAACCAAAGGGGCTAATAGTTGCATACACAGAAAAAGTTGGATATAATGCAGGTGGAACAAAAATCCACTCTGCATTTTTTATGCCTTTTAACAAGTCACAGTTTCTTCCACTCAACAAGGAAATGTTAGATACCTTGTCTAATATTTATGAAGAACTTCAACTTGTCTTCATAGATGAGGCATCTTTGATTGGAAGTCGTTTCATGTATTCCATTGAAAACCGACTAAGAAACATAAAACATGTGCACACCAAATACTTTGGAAACATTGACATGATATTCCATGGGGATCTTTACTGAGCACAACCCATCCAAGATTCTTTGATATTTGAACAACCCACGGTCAATATGAAAACAATGATGCATGACTTCTAGAAAGACAATATAAAATGCTTTGAATTACATACTACAATGCATCAAACATATGAAACATTTATTGCAATTCTGAATAGAATGCAGACAAACAACAAAACACATGACGACTTAAGATATATCAATTCAAGGTGCACGCGACCTGCACCAACAGACCCAACTTTCCCTTACATGTTCTACACGAATAGGGATGTTGCAATGCATAACAGGTACATGCTATTGCTCATGCTTGGTGATGATATTATCATCAATTCAATTGACCTCGAAGAAGAAAACCATGGAAATGTACCATGTCATGAACATATAGCTACTTTGCCTTTGCAACTTGTCCTAAAATTAGACATGCTGGTTGAAATATATGTTTGCAACTATGATTCACATGATGGCTTGGTAAATGGTGCAGATGGAATACTCAAAGGCTATACCAAAACATAAAAACTTGATGTCCTCTGTCTTAAGTTCCATGAGTCGCATATAGGCCAACGACAAGAAACAAGTTGTCTTATCTATATAATTCAAACACTACACGTGATTGGACACTTATCTTACGAATATCAAAACCAGTATCGACATCGGCAAAGACATGTCAACTGAAGATTCGAAAACAATTTCCAATTAAACTTGCATGTGCACGTACAATCCACAGATCGCAAGGAATAACACTTGATAGTGTTGCATTTGACCCTGCTAGAATTCAAATACATGGACTTGTATACACAACACTGTCCCATGTCAGAAGCATAGACTCCTTGTATTTACTAAGTGCTCTTACAAAAGATAACTTCAAATTCAAACACAAAGTTGATATTGAGATGCAACGCCTTAGGACTACTGCAAAGTGGCATCTACAATATGATTACTAATCCATACAAAAAAACTCATCTGTATCAATTCTCTCACTTAACACGCGCAACCTACATGCATACATGGATGATATACTCAATGACTATGACACAATGCAATCCGATGTTCTGTGCTTGCAAGAAACATACATGACATTATGCATGCAAAACAAACAATTTCCAAATCACAATTGCATATTGAGTTACATTACACATGGGGTGATGATATTAGTGAAAAAACATGTAACAATTTTGGAGCATATGCATTTCGAAGAAAATAATGTTGAGATGGTGCTCGCAAAAGTAATTCTCCATGCATAAAAAATTGCAATACTGAATCTCTATGCTGCTCTGCATGCAACATTCTTCAACATACTACATGTCCTTTCCAATGCATTAGAGCATTTTCATCTGAACGAAACCATTGTCATTGTAGGAGACTTCAATATTGACATGCTACAAAATAATGCCAAAACAAAAGAATTGGAAAACTACACGTGCAAATACAGTCTCCGCTTTATTTTGGACAAGATAAACCATGTACAAAACGCACTTATTGACCATGTATGGTCGAATGTGCCCATTTCTCAATACGACGTCTTTATCTTAGACACATACTGGTCTGATCATGCTACAATTGGTATTGCACTTGAATTATGAAATATACATCAAACATATTGCAAAATCATATTTCTATGTTTCAAAGCATATCTGTCTAGCTTGTTGCAGAAAACCAAGTTATCCAACTTCTTAGTTTTCCCTGGTTTGTAATTGATTTTGAACACAAAATTTTTTTACACAATTTTTTATATATACACATACATGGATGAAGAAAAAAAATAGTACATTCTTCTAGCACTGTTTGTTACTCTATTCCTTTTATTCTATTTTATTTACTGTATGTACATATTTCTTGTTTTTTCCTTACATGTCAACTTACGTTCATGTTCATTTTGTTTTGTACTTTCTTTCATTGAAACAAACAGGAAAACTGGACAAGGAAAATAACTCTTAACCAAAAATGTAGAAGAATACATGCAAAGGTGCATACTTCTACTCGTATTCCATATCTAATTGTTTTTCATTTACTCTATCTATACTTGTTCCACTGGCTTGTAGCTCTTTTTTTTTCCTTGGATACTGCACATCTTCCTGTATATTAACTTATCTTCATGTCAATTGTATTTTATGTGCCGCTATCTTGAAATAAATAAATTTTCACTCTATATTTTTTTTCATATATTTCTATGTAGCAGCTTGCCTTCATGTCCATTGTATTCTCTATATTTCTACATTGAAAAAAGAACAGACTAATTGAACACGAGGATGGAGCCTTATGTGCCACAACTGATAAAGCTGGAGTACAATCTTCCAAAAGGTATGGCTACCATTGTGCCACAAAAAATACAATGCGTATGCCTAATGCACATCCATATCGAGTATGAACAATATACACATGTTCATAGCCACTGTTTCAGAAGTAACATGAACATGGGCAGTGAACCATTGCAAACATCAGTATAACAACAATGTTGAAGGAAAGGATTCATATATTACACTCTTGCTATGTTTTCGAAACACATATTTGCAGATATTTATTCTGCTATGTCAGGGTAAAAATGTTTATGTCGTTTACACCACATGTTTTTTAGTTCACAAGAACTATCGACAAGTAGAAGTGAAACCTCCATCATAGTACAAGGTCTAGAGACTAAGAGGTATGGTTACAAAACTCTGATCTGCATACGTTGTTCACTTTGTGCATATATTGGAGCTTGTCATATTTTAGAATATGCTTGCATGTAAGAATGCCAAGTCATATATTTTGTCTAAATAGATATAAACAACGTCTCTTTTAACTTGAACCAGGGTCTGTTGAGCTCCAACTATATTCCATGGCTGAGAATGTTTTTCCCATAGTTGGTGTGTTTCTATCGCTTGATAATTATCAGACTAAGTGTTGTTGTGTGAGGCATACAATTATTTTCTCCCTTTCGTTTTCCTCTTTTGTACTTACTTGTTTTCCCTTTTCTTCTTCCCCTCTATTATCCGTTTTTGGTTCTATACTTAGTCGCATATCTATGCTCGCGGGTTCCCGGGGTGGCAGAGTGAGAAATTCTATGTCCATCTATATCTTTGCATCACGAGTCCGACCGACCATCGTTCATTTTCATACTTAGACAATTTTATGGCCGCAGGTTCCTATGTAGGTGCCATCGAACTCTCATGCCCTGTGTTCGAGGTATACATCTTGCATCCAAAACTTCAGTGATCTACAATTCAACCCCTGACTCCTCGAACTCCCAAGCCTCATTCTACCTATGATGAATCCGTCTAAATTCTTTCATATAAGTGTGCCAAGTCATATATTTTTTCTATTGCTTGTTGATATAGATATAAACAACATCTCTTTTATCTTGAACCAAGGTCTGTTGAGATCTAGCTATATTTTGTTAGCACATGTTTTTGATAAAATGGTGTTTTTCCCTTAGGAAATAACCCATTGGTAAAAAATGAAAGAAAGGGGTCCTAGTGTGATCCATATTATTCTTTTATCCTAATTTTTTTGGTGATTTGATGACCTTGGCGCATTGTGCTAAGGAGCGCATAGATCTCAGTAGCTGAGCATGGCCCGCTTAGATCTACAGTTCGCATCCAATATCGAACCCCCCCGAACTTTCTACC
>JZKD02S1908847.1:60586-74364 GCA_000966675.3 Picea glauca
ATATCTGGTACAATGTTTTTTGTTGAAATAACAAGGCAGTACATCTACTGGTTGCATTTTTCCCATGAAAAAAAAAGGGTCAATTCATCTCTCTGCCTTGGAAAGTCGGGGATTTCATGGTGAGGAATATGAACAATATTGACAGTTTCGCAGGCCACTTGCACAACTTCAATTTCAAATGTGCTGAAAAAGTAAAAGGGTTCAACCCTGATGGTATTTTTGTAGAATACCTATTGGTTGCTTGTTTCAATAGTTCTTTCAATGACACTATCCTGAATGAATATGAAGATAACGCTTCGGGAAGTCCTTGTGACACCGACAACCTTGAGACAATACTCAGTACCAATGATTCATACAAGAAGAAATGAAAAGGCCTGAGTGAAAAAAGTGCCCAATCCCTGACAGCCACACCGAAGACCACAACATCTTGGAGAAATACTCCAATGGCCTACCCAAGCAAGAAAGTCACACACAGTTCTTCAGGCGGAGGAGGAGATAAGAACCCTCCCTTCGGAAAAATTGAAAGTTCTCACAAACTTCCCGCGAGAAAAAATTGGAAAAAAATAGTCCAAGAATAGGAGGGACCGAGGGGAGAAATTGATATCCACGATCTCTCCCTCGAAGATATGGAACTAAAAATTGACATGGACAAAATGTTCCCCGACGATGACCAACTAGAGAGCACTGCTCCGCATAATCCTGAGATGGAAATAATTGGCACCGATACATTGGACGAAGAAAAGTATTTTTCAATTCAGAGCATTGTTTTTGACAACGAATCCAAAAAATTGGTTATTTAAAAGAGAGATGTAAAGAATAAGAAATGGAAATCTCGTTCACAGATCAACCTACAAAACATGCACCCTTCTTAGATCTCCCAGATACACCTAACAATTGGAGATGATCCAGACAACTCTATTAGCGGCCTTGAAGTGGAAAAATTCATGTTAAAGTAATGAATCAAAGAGTTGGAGGGAGCTCTAATGCCTCTTCCACTATTTTCTACTCCTTTCTCAATGATCGGGCCCACCGCACCTGCGAATAAGTAAAAATGATCAACAAGCCTTCTCACATAAGCCCGAGGCTATGTGGAAAAGAATATAAAGAGAAGAATGTAATTAATAACAGAAGCTTGGGAGATGTCAAAGAGTATGGTCTCTTTTGGAACAAGAGCACATGCTTTTCATGAGTATCTGCAAGCAGATCTCAAGAACGAGCAAGGTTTCTACCTCAATGCAGTTGTACCATTTGGTGTTAAAGTTACCAGTATGAAGGAATTCAGAAGAAGACAGGAGGATCTCCCTTCCCCAGATCGAATAGACCAACTAAACGCATGCTGGAAAGAAAAGGTAAAAAACCTAAATGGTATCGTTCAAGCATGTAGCCAGGCCATATCTATAAGAGACAAACTATTCAAGAAGTTATTTGAGATAGATCTAGCTGGCAGGACCAATGAATTCCAAGACCTGAAATTGATATTCAACTCGTTGTTTTTCACCAAGCAAACATTTGATGATCACGTTCATATCTATAAAAGACTGTCATTTGAAGATTTCCGTGGCATTCTTGAATATGGTGAAGATGACGTGAAAAACTGGCTAGCCGGTTATTCGATTAAAAACCAAGATATTTAAGAAGAATTGCACAACCTCTCTATTGATCTAAGGAACATGGAAAGTGAATTATTCAATATAAAAATCTGGCATGAAATCAATGTGGCACCCATGAGGAGCTACATCGAAGAGTGGTTCAAAAAGGTTGTCCACTAGATTACCAATCAAGGGCAAAGGACGCTTCACACGATTTCCATAACCGCCGAGGAAAGCCATAAAAGGACATCAACGATAAAATGACAAGGCATGGGACACCATAATAGTATTTGATACTGATCACAATCTTTTGTCTTTGTCGATGTCTTCATTCAATTACTCTAACAAAGCTTTAACCGAGAACTGACAATTTTCTCTTTCTTCTTGCAAGGTCTTGTTGTTTTCCATCGTCGACTTTCTTCTTTCTACAAATTTCATTCTTGTACATATTTTCTTTGTAGTCCGCGGGAGCCCCAATCCCAGTCATTATGGCAAACACATTTATATTTCACAGAATATGTAATGAGCTATATATTTTTTTACAAATTCCAAGACAACTATTTTGGGAAATATTCTCAAATGTATTTTGTAACCCAGTTTATCTGAATATAAATATTTGAGTTTGTTCTATGGTGATATTCAATGTTTGGTGTTGTTATTTGAATTTTGTACTTCTTTTTAAAATTAACTCATTTCCCTGTACATGTTGCGGTCATGTCCCTGTTTAATATTATGCATATATTGCAGCTTCCTATATTTCAGAATATGCTTCCATATACAAAATGTTAAGTCATATATTTTTTCTCTATTTCTTATGGGTTTGACAAAAATTTGTGAGCCCAAAACACCCTTCAAATTCGAACATGGTTTACATTTGGACCACAAATAATCTATTAAGATACATCAATATGAATACATTTTAAATAAATATAAACAAAATATCTTTAAACTTGAACCTGACTTTCTTGAGCTCCTAGATTGGTCGCGGGTTCCCCGGTTAAATGACTACCAGATCCTCATCTCCATCTATATATTCACATCATGAGCCCGACCGACCGCCGTCCCTTTCAACACTTAGCCAATTATCTCACCGCGGGGTCCTGACTTAGCGCTATCAAATTCTTATGTCCCGTGTTCTGTGATATACATCTTGTACCCAACACTTCAGTGATATACATTTTTCACCCAACACTTCCGTGATTTACAATTCGACCCTGGACACCTGGAACTCGCAAGCTTCACTATCCCCGGGTTCACAAAAGTTTCAAAACATTTGTCACTCTCTTCAATCCCCGCCCTTCCCAATGCACATTCATTATGCTTTTACTAGCGACAACTCAACACACAGGTTCACTTATTGGCATTAATAAGCAAAAAACACATTCAACCGCGATTTATGGGAGTCCGATCGACCCCCGGGTTGGCCCTATTATAGATCTTGCACCCAAAAATTCTGTCATCTACAATTCTGTGATACACATCTTGCACCAAAAACTTCCATGGTCTACAATTCCTCCACAAATTGGAACATGGTTTACATTTGGACCACAAATAATCTATTAAGATACATTAATATGAATACATTTTAAATAAATATAAACACAATCTCTTTAAACTTGAACTTGACTTTCTTGAGCTTCTAGATTGGTCGCGGGTTCCTGGGTTAGTCGACTGCCAGATCCTCATCTCCATCTATATCATCACATCATGAGCCCAAGCGACCGTTGTCCTTTTTAACACTTAGCCAATTATCTCACCGCAGGGTCCCGACTTAGCGCTATCAAATTCTTATGCCCCGTGTTCCATGATATACATCTTGCACCCAACACTTCCATGATATACATTTTTCACCCAACACTTCTGTGATATACATTTTGCACCCAACACTTCCATGATTTACAGTTCGACCCCAGACTCTTGGAACTCGCAAGCTTCACTATACCTGGGTTCACAAAAGTTTCAAAACATTTATCGCTCTCTTCAATCCCCACCACATTCCTGCCCTTCCCAATGCACATTCATTATGATTTTACTAGCGACAACTCAACACACAGGTTCACTTATTGGCATTAATAAGAAAAAAACACTTTCAACCGCGATTTATGGGAGTCCGAACGACCTCTGGGTTGGCGCTATTATAGATCTTGCACCCAAAACTTCCGTCATCTACAATTCCGTGATATACATCTTGCACCGAAAACTTCCGTGGTCGACAATTCCTCCACAAATTGGAACATGGTTTACATTTGGACCACAAATAATCTATTAAGATAGATTAATATGAATACATTTTAAATAAATATAAACACAATCTCTTTAAACTTGAACCTAACTTTCTTGAGCTCCTAGATTGTTCCCGGGTTAGCCGACTGCTAGATCCTCATCTCCATCTATATCATCACATCATGAGCTCAAGCGACCACTGTCCCTTTTAACACTTAGCCAATTATCTCACCACGGGGTCCCGACTTAGCTCTAATGAATTGTTATGCCCCCTGTTCCGTGATATACATCTTGCACACAACACTTCCATGATATACATTTTGCACCCAACAATTCCGTGATATACATTTTTCACCCAACACTTCTGTGATTTACAATTCAACCCCAGACTCCTGGAACTCACAAGCTTCACTATACCCGGGTTCACAAAAGTTTCAAACCATTTATCGCTCTTTTCAATCCCCGCCACATTCCCTCCCTTCCCAATGCACATTCATTATTATTTTACTATCAACAACTCAACACATAGGTTCACTTATTGGCATTAATAAGAAAAAAATGCATTCAACTACGATTTACGGAAGTTCGATCGACAACCGTTTCTTTTCATACCTAGCCAATTCTATGGCCGCCGGTTCCTGGGTTGGCGCAACCGAACTTTCATTCCCCATGTTTCGTGATATACATCTTGTACCCAAAACTTCTGTCATCTACAATTCCATACTTAGCCAACTTTATGGCTGCATGATCTGGAATTTTTACTTGATCTTTAACCATTACTTGCATGTGAATTTCTTAATTGTTAACCATCTTTATGAATGCAAAATTAAAGAAATTTCATCACACATAAACATGTAAGCATACTATCTAAGAACAAGAATTGGTAACGGAGTTCACCAGATTTCCTGGCTATCTCTCCGGGCCACTTTCCAAATGGGAAGGCCGATAGATTAAGTATTCAAATGCTTACAAAGTGACTTTTGAGTTCTGTCTATCATATACAGTAACAGACTTCAACAACAACTGCAAGATGAAATTCTGAGACTTTTAAGTATGAACATAGATACCTTTCCGTATATCTGGAAGATTCTGTGAGCACTTTTCTGTCTGGATATCTGAATGCCAAAATTGACGCTGGATCTAGAACCCTTGCGAAAAATCGAGACTTTTGAGTATAAACTCGATATATTTATGAAACTGGACTCCGACTGCCCTTTTTGGCACTATTCCCAATCTGCGCCTGATTGTACAGTTCATACCACCTCGGGATGCATGCCAATTTTGTACCACCTTGAACTACGTGCAAATACCACCTTGACCTGCGTGCAATTCACTTCGATCACTGTGCAACATCACCTCGATCTGCGTCCTTGTCTCTTCTAGCATCAAAGTTCATTCTCCCCCCTCAGGATGCGTGCAAATGCTCCATTAAATAATAAGATCAAAACCCAAAAAAGAAAGGCATGGCCATGGGCCACGTGCCCACCCAAATCTCATTCAGATCGGAATTTTTTATGTTTTGCGCGCCACTCTTTGCCATGTCTCAAAGTGGTGGCGCATTGGTATCTTTGGTTGTTAAAGTGGTTGGGGGGGCGGAAGTCCTGGGGTCAAACCTGCAGGCTTCCCCTCCTACAGATGTATGCACACGATTTGTTATCATATGGTTTATATGTTAAGATTTTTGGGCGCGATTTTTGGTATATAATATATATGTGGTATATATTATATGCACATATATTTATAACATGCACGCGATTTGTGATATAGTTTGTTTTAACATATGGTTTATGGTTTTATAACATGGGTTTATTACATATGATTTATAACGTTATAACATGGGTTTTACCATATGGTTTATAACATTATCACATGTGCTTTGGGTTTTTAATATATGGTTTTAAATACATAGAAATACCAAGGGGATGCCTCGGTGTTGGCAAGGAGGTCAAGGGCTAGGTCCTTGACCACCCCTTTTTTATCCACTTTGTAAGTTTTACTTTGCATTTGAATACTTTAACTCTATCAAATTTTGAGATGATCCACCTGGATCACCGCAACCTTCACTATACCCGGGTTCACAAAAGTTTCAAAACATTTATCGCTCTCTTCAATCCCCACCACATTCCTGCCCTTCCCAATGCACATTCATTATGATTTTACTAGCGACAACTCAACACACAGGTTCANTACAATGTTTTTTGCTGAAATAACAAGGAAGTACACCTACTGGTTGCATTTTTCCCATGAAAAAAAAAAGTCAACTCATTTCTCTGCCTTGGAAAGTCGGGGATTTCATGGTGAGGAATATGAACGATATTGACAGTTTCGCAGGCCACTTCCACAACTTCAATTTGAAATGTGATGAAAAAGTAAAAGGGTTCAACCCTGATGGTATTTTTGTAGAAGACCTATTGGTTGTCTGTTTCAATAGTTCTTTCACTGACACTATCCTGAATGAATATGAAGATAACACTTCGGGAAGTCCTTCTTGTGACACCAACAACCTTGAGACAATACTCAGTACCAATGATTCGTACAAGAAGAAACGAAAAGGCCCGAGTGAAAAAAGTGCCCAATCCCTGATAGCCACACCCAAGACCACAACATCTTGGAGCAATACTCCAATGGCATACCCAAGCAAGAAAGTCACACATAGTTCTTCAGGCGGAGGAGGAGATAAGAACCCTCCCTTTGGAAAAATTGAAAGTTCTCACAAACTTCCCGCGAGCAAAAAACGGAAAAAAATAGTCCAAGAATAGGAGGGACCGAGGGGAGAAATTGATATCCACGGTCTCTCCCTCGAAGATATGGAACTAGAAATTGACATTGACAAAATGTTCCCCGACGACGACCAACTAGAGAGCACTGCTCCACATAATCCTAAGATGGAAATAATTGGCACCGATACATTGGACGAAGAAAAGTCTTTTTCAGTTCAGAGTGTTGTTTTTGACAATGGATCCAAAAAATTGGTTATTTAAAAGAGAGTTGTAAAGAATAAGAAATGGAAATATCGTTCACAGATCAACCTACAGAACATGCACCCTTCTTAGATCTCCCAGATACACCTAGAAACTGGAGATGATCCAGACAACTCTATTAGCGGCCTTGAAGCGGAAAAATTCATGTTAAAGTAGCGAATCAAAGAGTTGGAGGGAGCTCTAATGCCTCTTCCACTATTTTCTACTCCTTTCTCAATGATCGAGCTCACCACACCTGCGGAAAAGTTAAAATGATCAACAAGCCTTCTCACATAAGCCCGAGGCTATGTGGAAAAGAATATAAAGAGAAGAATGGAATTAATAACAGAAGCTTGGGAGATGTCAAAGAGTATGGTCTCTTTTGGAACAAGAGCGCATGCTTTTCATGAGTATCTGCAAGCAGATCTCAAGAATGAGCAAGGTTTCTACCTCGATGCAATTGTACCATTTGGTGTTAAAGTTACCAGTATGAAGGAATTCAAAAGAAGACAGGAGGATCTCCCTTCCCCGAATCGAATAGACCAACTAAACGCATGATGGAAAGAAAAGGTAAAAAACCTAAATGGTATCGTTCAAGCATGTAGCTAGGCCATATCTATAAGAGACAAACTATTCAAGAAGCTATCTGAGATAGATCTAGCTGGCAACACCAATGAATTCCAAGACCTGAAATTGATATTCAACTCGTTGTTTTTAACCAAGCAAACATTTGATGATCACGTTCATATCTATAAAAGACTGTCATTTGAAAATTTCCGTGGCATTCTTGAATATGGTGAAGATGACGTGAAAAACTGGCTAGCCGATTATTCGATTAAAAACCAAGATATTCAAGAAGAATTGCACAACCTCTCTATTGATCTAAGGGACATGGAAAGTGAATTATTCAATATAAAAATCTGGCATGAAATCAACGTGGCACCCATGAGGAGCTACATCGAAGAGTGGTTCAAAAAGGTTGTCCACCAGATTACCAATCAAGGGCAAAGGACGCTTCACATGGTTCCCATAACCGCCGAGGAAAGCCATAAAAGGACATCAACGAGAAAATGACAAGGCATGGGACACCATAATAGTATTTGATACTGATCACATTCTTCTGTCTTTGTTGATGTCTTCATTCAATTACTCTAACAAAGCTTTAACCGAGAACTAACAATTTTCTCTTTCTTCTTGCAAGGTCTTGTTGTTTTCCATCGTCGTCTTTCTTCTTTCTACAAATTTCATTCTTGTACATATTTTATTTGTAGTCCATGGGAGCCCCAATCCCAGTCATTATGACAAACACATTTATATTTCACAGAATATGTATTGAGCTATATATTTTTTTATAAATTCCAAGACAACTATTTTGGGAAATATACTCAAATGTATTTTGTAACCCATTTTATCTGAATATAAATATTTGAGTTTGTTCTATGGTGATATTCAATGTTTGGTGTTGTTATTTGAATTTTGTACTTCTTTTTAAAATTAACTCATTTCCCTGTACATGTTGCAGTCATGTCCCTGTTTAATATTATGCATATATTGCAACTTCCTATATTTCAGAATATGCCTCCATATACAAAATGTTAAGTCATATATTTTTTCTCTATTTCTTATGGGTTTGACAAAAATTTGCGAGCCCAAAACACCCTTCAAATTCGAACATGGTTTACATTTGGACCACAAATAATCTATTAAAATACATCAATATGAATACATTTTAAATAAATATAAACAAAATCTCTTTAAACTTGAACCTGACTTTCTCGAGCTCCTGGATTGGTCGTGGGTTCCCCGGTTAGAGGACTACCAGATCCTCATCTCCATCTATATATTCACATCATGAGCCCGACCGACCGCTGTCCCTTTCAACACTTAGCCAATTATCTCACCGCGGGGTCCTGACTTAGCGCTATCGAATTCTTATGCCCCGTGTTCTGTGATATACATCTTGTACCCAACGCTTCAGTGATATACATTTTTCACCCAACACTTCCGTGATTTACAATTCGACCCCAGACTCCTGGAACTTGCAAGCTTCACTATACCCAGGTTCACAAAAGTTTCAAAACATTTGTCACTCTCTTCAATCCTCTCCCTTCCCAATGCACATTCATTATGCTTTTACTAGCGACAACTCAACACACAGGTTCACTTATTGGCATTAATAAGCAAAAAACACATTCAACTATGATTTATGGGAGTCCGACCGACCCCTGGGTTGACGCTATTATAGATCTTGCACCCAAAACTTCTGTTATCTACAATTCCGTGATATACATCTTGCACCAAAAACTTCCATGGTCTACAATTCCTCCACAAATTGGAACATGGTTTAAATTTGAACCACAAATAATCTATTAAGATACATTAATATGAAGACATTTTAAATAAATATGAACACAATCTCTTTAAACTTGAACCTGACTTTCTTGAGCTGCTAGATTGGTCGCGGGTTCTCGGGTTAGCCGACTGCCAGATCCTCATCTCCATCTATATCATCACATCATGAGACCAAGCGATCGTTGTCCCTTTTAACACTTAGCTAATTATCTCACCGCGGGGTCCCGACTTAGCGCTATCAAATTCTTATGCCCCGTGTTCCATGGTATACATCTTGCACCCAACAATTCCATGATATACATTTTTCACCCAACACTTCTGTGATATACATTTTGCACCCAACACTTCCATGATTTACAATTCGACCCCAGACTCTTGGAACTCACAAGCTTCACTATACCTGGGTTCATAAAAGTTCCAAAACATTTATCGCTCTCTTCAATCCCCGCCACATTCCTGCCCTTCCCAATGCACATTCATTATGCTTTTACTAGCGACAACTCAACACACAGGTTCAATTATTGGCATTAATAAGCAAAAAACACTTTCAACCACGATTTATGGGAGTCCGAACGACCTCCGGGTTGGCACTATTATAGATCTTGCACCCAAAACTTCCGTCATCTACAATTCCGTGATATACATCTTGCACCGAAAACTTCCGTGGTCTACAATTCCTCCACAAATTGGAACATGGTTTACATTTGGACCACAAATAATCTATTAAGATAGATTAATATGAATACATTTTAAATAAATATAAACACAATCTCTTTAAACTTGAGCCTAACTTTCTTGAGCTCCTAGATTGTTCCCGGGTTAGCCGACTGCCAGATCCTCATCTCCATCTATATCGTCACATCATGAGCTCAAGCGACCGCTGTCCCTTTTAACACTTAGCCAATTATCTCACCACGGGGTCTCGACTTAGCGCTATCGAATTGTTATGCGCCCTGTTCCGTGATATACATCTTGCACACAACACTTCCATGATATACATTTTGCACCCAACAATTCCGTGATATACATTTTTCACCCAACAATTCTGTGATTTACAATTCAACCCCAAACTCCTGGAACTCGCAAGCTTCACTATACCCGGGTTCACAAAAGTTTCAAACCATTTATCGCTCTCTTCAATCCCCGCCACATTCCCTCCCTTCCCAATGCACATTCATTATTATTTTACTAGCGACAACTCAACACACAGGTTCACTTATTGGCATTAATAAGAAAAAAATGCATTCAACTACGATTTACGGGAGTTCGACCGACAACCATTTCTTTTCATACCTAGCCAATTCTATGGCCACCGGTTCCCGGGTTGGCGCAACCGAACTTTCATTCCCCATGTTCCGTGATATACATCTTGCACCCAAAACTTCTGTCATCTACAATTCCATACTTAGCCAACTTTATGGTTGCATGATCTGAAATTTTTACTTGATCTTTAACCATTGCTTGCATGTGAATTTCTTAATTGTTAACCATCTTTATGAATGCAAAATTAAAGAAATTTCATCACACATAAACATGTAAGCATACTATCTAAGAACAAGAATTGGTAACGGAGTTCACCAGACTTCCTAGCTGCCTCTCCGGGCCACTTTCCAAATGGGAAAGATGATAGATTAAGTATTCAAATGCTTACAAAGTGACTTTTGAGTTCTGTCTATCATATACATCAACAAACTTCAACAACAACTGCAAGATGAAATTATGAGACTTTTAAGTATGAACATGGATACCTTTTCGTATATCTGGAAGATTCTGTGAGCACGTTTCTGTCTGGATTCCTGAATGCAAAAACTGAAGTTGGATCTGGAATCCTTGCGAAAAATCAAGACTTTTGAGTATAAACCCGATATATTTATGAAACTGGACTCTGACTGCCCTTTTTGGCACTATTCCCAATTTGCCCCTGATTGTACAGTTCGTACCACCTCGTGATGTGTGCCAATTTTGTACCACCTCGACCTGCGTGCAATTCACTTCGGTCACTATGCAACATCATCTTGATCTGTGTGCTTGTCTCTGCTTGCATCAAAGCTCATTCTCCCCCCTCGGGATGCATGCAAATGCTCCATTAAATAATAAGATCAAAACCTAAAAAAGAAAGGCGTGGGCCATGGGCCACGCGCCCACCCAAATCTCGTTCAAATCGAAACTTTTTAAATTTTGTGCGCCACCCTTTGCCACGTCTCAAAGCGGTGGCGTGTTGGTAGGTTTGGTTGTTAAAGTGGTTGTTCGGGGGTGGAGGCCCTAGGGTCAAACCCGCGGGCTTCCCCTCCTACACATATATGCGCGCGATTTGTTATCTTATGGTTTATATGTTAAGATTTTTGGGCGCGATTTTTGGTATATAATATATATGTGGTATATATTATATGCACATATATTTATAACATGCGCGCAATTTGTGATATAGTTTGTTTTAACATATGGTTTATGGCTTTATAACATGGGTTTATTACATATGATTTATAATATTATAACATGGGTTTTACCATATGGTTTATAACATTATCACATGTGCTTTGGGTTTTTAATATATGGTTTTAAATACATAGAAATATCAAGGGGATGTCTCGGTGTTGGCAAAGTCAAGGGCCAACCCCTTTTTTATCCACTTTGTAAGCTTTACTTTGCATTTGAATACTTTAATTCTATCGAATTTTGAGATGATCCACCTGGATCACCGCAACCTTCACTATATCCGGGTTCACAAAAGTTTCAAACCATTTATCGTTCCCTTCAATCCCCTCCACATTTCCATCATTTCCAATGCACATTCATTATGCTTTTACTAGCGACAATTCAACACACAAGTTCGCTTATTGGCATTAATAAGAAAAAAACGCATTCAACCGTGATTTACGGGAGTCCGATCGACCGCCGTTGCTTTTCATACCTAGCCAATTCTATGGCCTTCGGTTTCCAGGCTGGCCTAACCGAACTCTCCTTCCCCGTGTTCCGTGATATACATCTTGCAACCAAAACTTCGGTGATCTACAATTCCATACTTAGCCAACTTTATGGCTGCCGATCCTCGGGTTGGCACTATTATAAATCTTGCACCCAAAACTTCCATCATCTACAATTCCGTGATGTACATCTTGCACCGAAAACTTCCATGGTCTACAATTCCTCCAGCTCGTAACCTTCAATCTAACTGGGTTCACAAATGTTTCAAAGCATTTATCGCTCCCTTCCATCCCCGCTACCTTCGTGCCCTTCCCAATGCACATTGATTATGCTTTTACTAGTGACAACTCAACACACGTGTTCAAACAAATTGGCATTAATAAGGGAAAACATCGAGGACATCTCCCATTAATACACATTAAACCGCGATTTACGGGAATTCGACCGATCGCCCTTCCCTTCCATACTTAGCAAATTTTATGGCCCTGGGTTTCCGACTTGGCGCTATCGAACTCTCATTCCCTGTGTTCCGTGATATACATCTTGCACCCAAAACTTTCGTGCTCTACAATTCCACCCCGCACTTGAACTCACAAGCTTCACTCTACCTGGGTTCACAAAAAGTTTCAAAGCATTTATCGCTCCCTTCTATCCCTGCCATCTTCGTGCCCTTCCCAATGCACATTAATTTCTTTTCTTAGTGACAACTCACCACACAAGTTTGGAAGGATTGGCAATGCAAATTAATTATGCTTTTATTACTGATTAATAAGCGAATACCCCGAGAACATCTCCCATTAAAACACGATTTACGTCAGATTATATTATCAGATTTCTTCTTCATATGTTACATTTCATATTACTTTATGAGAAGATTTCATTTCATACTAATTACTTTATTCCTGCCATCTATTCCTCGGTAGATTTTTTTTCAATAACTGTACAGTAAGATATAAGTTATATCTTAAATTACTATTCAATGTAATTTCACTATACCTTTTAATATTTACAAATTTCTTATCATTTCATTTCTAAAAAGCAATTGAACATAATTTTTTAATATTTTTTAAACATCTATTCTAATTACCCTTTACTTACCATACTTACCATACTGTTAATTTATGTTTTTTTAACAATATTTCTTGACTCTCCCCATTTTCCAAAAATCATCATAAATAATTATAAGCTGTCAAATATCATCTCCATTCCTAAATCTACTTGGTAGAAACTAAGCTACCACACAACATTTGTTATATAATGTAATATTAAAATATGTTTTTAAAAGATAATAAAATTCATTATAATTTATTTGTTTATTTATTTGTTGGTCGTTAAAAAGTCACCGCTATTTCTTTATATGAGTACTCTAAAAACAAATTGAGTGTTTCAACCCAACCCTATAGTATTCTAAAATACCTAGTGTCCACTTTCCTCCGTCATAAGAGATCATGTGAGTAAATGTCCACCTATTCAACTTTATACATAAAACTAGTATACTATATACCAATTTACATGTGATATTAAGTGTCCACTTCTATTTAACTTTATACATGAAACTAGCTACTATACCCATTTGCGTTTTACCTACCTAGTACGGAGAAGGAAAATATTAAAATGTTGCAATGGATATTGTATTTTATTTTTATAAATTCATAATAATCTGTAAAATTATTATTATTATTATTTTATTGATTATTAACATCATTCCTAAAGGTAATGATACAATTGA
>JZKD02S1908858.1:52126-67830 GCA_000966675.3 Picea glauca
TAGGTCCTTCACACAATCCTTTCACCAATTCTCCAATGAATCTTGCTTAACCTTTTCCATGAGAATCCCATCAATATATAAGAGAGGAAGAGATGGTTACATGAATGAGAATGATTCCACCAAATCAGGGAAACCAGTAAAGTGATAACCATTTGAATGCCAACCCATTTTCTAGAAGATCCCCTTCTAGAACCATCGATATTTCACCTTTTTCCAAGCTTGACATCAAGTTCGTACCCTAGCTATTCAGCATAGTGCGAGAAGTGCGCACCCTGGCTTAAAGCAGCCTGCGAGAATGGGTCATTCTCGCACCCTGGTACACTAGCAGCCTACGAACCCTCTTCAAAAGTATGTTTTCTGGGAAGAGATGAAGGTAACTTTTCTCAACATAAAGTTCTTATGAAGGGCCTGAGTACACCATCATTAATACACCATCACGACGAACAAAATCATGGGTAACATAATTCCCCCCAAAGTATGAGGTTGGAATCAGTGATAACCAAAATACTTTGTAAACTGAGTGTGTGCATATGTCGGAGACCAGGAGTGCACCTAATCGAAAACCTGCGAACAACCAAGCATCTTCAAAATATCATATTTAATTCTGAGGTAGGCATTCCCATACTCAGATCATAGACGGATGACATTATAGACATAGGTCATGGCCACCAATCATACACTGTGGATCCATGCCGTCAAAATACAGCATAGCCACCAAAAATACACTGTGGATCCATGCCGTCAAAATACAGCATAGCCACCAAAAATACACTGTGGATCTATGTAAGAAAATTCAAATTGAGACGACATAGCCACAAGACATACAAAGTGGATCTATGTGTCACAGATCATACATATCCCATCGCAACCTAGACAAAGAGATGATATCCAAGGTCTTCAATCCTGCCTCCCAAAAGTACGAGTCTAACCATGTGATTACACGTGTTGAAGTCGAACATGGTAGAAACCACTTGATTACTGGTCATTGATGAAACTGTTAACAAGTGCGATGGAAATCACCATTGACGTCAATAACTCCCAAGGTACACTAGTAGAATCCCGCGAATGTGAATGAATGAGTTGAAGTCGAACATCCGATGGAATCTTTCGATCAGGGGTCAATGATGTAAACCCACTGTCGAAAGCGAGGAAACCTGCCATTGAGGCATACAAGTTCCAAGGTACCAAATAATTTCTAAGTCTTGTTTTCGGATAATGAGCTGAAGTCGACGAAACAAAACTCATCACAGGAGGGCCTTGATGTATCCCCCATCAATGACACGAAATGAGTAACATATTTTGAAGGTGAAACAGAGTATGATGTAAGTTGAACTGGACATAGGGAAGGCCGACACGAAGAGAATGGACAACTGCAGATGGCCGACTCAATTGAGGTTTCAGATGCAATTCTCTTGAACAAATTCGAATAACATGGTAAAAGTAAATATAAAGAAATAACAACTCTTTTTACCATATCATTTTCACTTTTCACTATTTGAAACCCAAAACCCCTCTTTTACCCTCGAAGTTCAACGTCAGATTGCGGGAGTTATGAGCGTCCATTCGTCAAGCCGTCAGCGACAGTGAGGTAGGCTCTTTGTCCTCTACTCTTTCATGGTTTAAATTTGTATTTTCATTGGTTAAAATTCATTTTTTGAGTTGATTTGGTGAGCCCTACTTGCGCTTAGCCATTCTCGCAGGCGGGCTACATGGGATCTATGACAATGGGTCATTCTCGTAGGTGAGCCCATAGCAACCTGCGAGGTTCTCACACTGTGCCCAAAGGGCACCTCCGAGAACCGCAAAGCACAAAAGTTTTTTAAGAATTTACTCAATGAAAGAGACCCAATTCATGAATAGAGTTGCTAATCCTCTTTTTCTGCTTCTTATGCAGGTAATTGGCCATCAAAATGGTTCTTGAATGGCGTGAAAGGGAGCATGAAGAAGACAATGCTATTTCCGGAAATCATCCACCCACTATTGCTGCATTGAGAAACTGTGGCCTTTTGAAGTACTTTCATATCCCGAGCATGAGGGCCCAAGTCAGGTTATTAGAGTACCTTGTGCATATGTGGGATCCTGATCTACAGGTATTTCAAGTGGGGGTCCACACACTGTCCTTAGATATTGAGGACATTTACTTTTTGACTGGATTGTCACGACGTGGGTACCATGTGAGCCTGACTGGTAGCAGAGGTGGTGGGTTGCCCATGAGTGAGTACTGCTGCATACACTATGTTCCCGAGGCAGAGAGGAAGAAAGGAAAATTAGCTATTTGGGGGGTACGAGATTTGACCCTCCGTACTATATTGTTAACCATAGCTCGGATGGATGGGAGCTTTGCTCCTCACATGGCGCTTTAGAGTTACTTCTAGTATGATATAGAGTGTACTGAACCTCGAGTTTTCAACTGGGCAGATGTTGTGCTTCATAGTATGAAAAAGCAGTTAACCAAATGCAGGCAAGGCGACTTGAAGCAATTCGGGTACGGATCTTTGTTGGTGTCCTTCTTCCTTGAGAGGGTGCCATTACTGAGGCTGTAGGTTGAGTGGAATTTACCGGCTCCTAGGGATCCAAGAATGATGAGATGGTGTCAGCTCATGGCTCGGCACGTAGCTGGACCAATTTTCAGGTATGATGATACCTTCTTTGATTGGCTGCAACCACAGAGGTTGATGGTTGACGACTACGCTTATGCCGGGTTGGATTTCCGAGGAGATCCAGACTTAGTACTGCCAGAGGATCCTCAGTGGGGGGAACTTGGTAAGAAGTACACAATTTTTTTTGTTTTCAAATGTTTTTTGTGAACTTTTATCATATGCAAATGTTTTTTTTTTGTTCGTTCAAAGACTAAATACAAAATTCGTTTTTGATGACACAGATGTTGGACCTTACTGACCTCCTGGTACTTCTCCCATTCAACGACGAGGAGAGGTAGCGCTAGCGCCAAAATATGCTAAGGATTATCAAGTAGTGGAACAAAACTTAAAGGGCTTGACCGTAGATATTCCAAACATGCCTCTGGAAGACGTTCCACGACACGATCAATGTCATACAGTAGGAGTGTCAGGGTCCTTGAGTCGACTGCTCCGTAGAGTTGCCTGGATAGTCATGTGCTACCATGAACGTCATCCATGACGTCACTTTGTAGAAGCTATGAGCTTCAGATTTTGACATTTTGGTCTTCGGACAAAACTTTTTTGTAAAAATCTCTTTTGAACGCTATATATACAGATGACTTCTACCAGTTTATCATGTGTTGTGTGAACATTGATGTGATTGATTTATAAATGATTCAAATGTCTGTCTAATACATAGTTAGCCAATGTATCAGTTAATGTATTTAGACATCTAGGAGTATGTTGATATTCAATATAATCAAAATAACGCTCCAAGAAGCGAATTCGCAAATACACCCGTAACAAAGTAGGACTTCGAATAGTATAGACATTACTTAACTGTAGTACTACAAGCTGTGAATCAAGTCGCACAACCAAACGAAGGATTCCAAGAGAGATAGCATCAATCAACAATTCGATAACGACGCTATACTCCGCAATATTGTTGGTCACACGGCCGAGACACACACCTTGTAAGGAGACAGGTTCGTTTGTAGGGGAGTAAATTGCCCATGCAACATAAGCAAGATTTTGAGTACTACGACTAGTGCCATCAACGAAGCCAATGTAGGGTAGCGAAGACTCCGAAATCTAGAAATAAAACACAACGTCACATAAGGGCAAAGACCATATAACGATGAAAGCAAGCTATAGTAACACACAAGAAGTATGATACAATAAAAATGCAAGTACTTGTGCACAGGTGATGTTATGCATAGTAATTATTCAAGTACAACCCATTTATGGGTTCACTTAAAGGGATACCATCGTAATATACTGACTCATAGGCTCCTTTTTCCAATACTCGTCTAACGATATAAGGACCTCGCCACATGGCTTCGAATTTTCCAGCTCCTAGCACATCTCGATCTTGTTCGTAGAGGAGAACGAGATCTCCTTCTGAGAAAATGCGAGGCCTGACATGTTTTTCATATTGGGCCTTGACAAGTATTTTCTGAGTTTCTATGACTAGGGTAGCATCGCGTCGAGTTTCGCCTAATCGCATAAGATACAATAGACGTTCTTCCTCAGTGGAAGTGTTTGGTAGGAGTTCAACAGCTAGTTTTAAAGAGGGTATCTCGCATTCAATTGGGAGAATGGCTTCCAAACCATAGACTAACCGGAAAGGTGTAAACCCAGTAGCGGACTTGACGGATGTCCAGTAAGCCCACAATGCCGAAAAAAACATTGTGTGCCAACTTGTTTTTAGAATCCCTATCATTCGTCCGAGCATAGTTATGAGAACTTTGTTAATTGCTTCAACTTGGCCGTTGGCTTGTGGGTAATAGGGCGTTGAGTTTTCATGGCGAAGACCCAACTTTTCAGTAAGCTTGGACATCATGAAGTTTCGAAAGTGGCTACTGTGATCAGTGACGATAGCCTGAGGAACACCAAAACGAGCTATGATGTGATTAAAAATGAATAATGCTGCAGTCTTTCCAGTGTGGTCGAATGTCGTCATTGCCTCGGCCCATTTCGTGAAGTAATCTACGGCTACAATAATGTATCCATGCCCCTCGACCGAGTGAGGGTGACATGTCATGAAATCGATGCCCCATTTCGCAAAGGGACCAACGAAGACCACAGGGTGGAGAGGAGCGGGATGCGACCGTATCTTGTTATTATAGGTTTGGCAAGCATGGCATTTTTGAACGACGATTATGCATTTGTTAAATAAAGAAGGCCAAAAATACCCAGCTCGTAAGATCTTCTGGGCAGTAGCATACCCAGACATATGACCACCACAGGATCCAGAATGGCAGTCATTCAGAGCTCTCTCAGCCTCGTCAAACGTGAGGCAGCGTTGAAAAAATGAGTCAATCCCCCAACGATAAAGAGTATCCTCGAGGATAATATATTGACGGGCTTGGTATCGTATTCAACGTCGCTCAGTACTGGACAAAGTTGGCCGGAAAGTTTGGGTTTGGAGATAGATAATGATATCGCCATACCAAATATCATTAGTGCTGATGAGGAAAAGAGATTCATCGGGTAATGAATCAGCTGCTACATTTTCTGTTTCAGAATAGGGAAAGTCACATATCAACTCAACAAACACTAAGGACTTCTTAGACTTGGCGCGTTCGAAGTCCAAGTCAAACTCCTGGAGTATCACAATCCATTTGGAGTATTTTCCCCCTAGCAATTGACGTGTAATAATGTGTTGCATAGGGTTGCAGTTAGAAATCACTGTAGTCTTGCGCGAGAGGATATAATGCCGGAAGCGTTGGACGGCTTGGACGGCAGCCAAGGCCAGTTTTTCGACATGCAAATACTTGATTTCGGTAGGCGTTAGACTTTGACTCAAGTAGTAAATTACATGTTCGTCATTAGAATCATCCTCTTGGACGAGAACCATACCAATGGTGTAATCTGAGGCAATAAGGTAAAGGAAATAATCACGACTGTAATCGGGGGGAAAGAGAAGTGGAGCACGCGTTAGGGATAATTTCAAAGCTTCGAAAGCATTGTTGGCGATGCTATCCCAGACGAACTCAGACCCCTATTTTAATAGCCGCATAAATCCATGAGTTATCTCATCATAATTTGGAATAAAACGATGAAGAAAGTTTGCTTTCCCTTGCAAACTTTGCAACTGGCGAAGCGTAGAAGGAGGAGGGAGATTAAGGATTTCCTCTACCTTTAGAGGATCCACCCGGATCCCTTGACGTGAAACGATAAAACTGAGAAGGCGGCTGGATTCCACGCAGAAGACGCACTTATGAGGATTCAAACATATACGGTAGAATTGACAGTGGACGAAAATGGCTCGGAGGTGGGTTGGGTGATCGACTCGTCGCATGGAGTGAGCTGGTAAATCATCCAGATATGGTTGGATGATGTGCTTGATATCATGGAAAGCATAAGACATAGCACGTTGGAAAGTGGCGCTAGCGTTCTTGAGACCGAAAGGTAGTTTCCAATAGGAAAAAGTACCCCAAGGACAAATAAAAATAGTCTTATGTTGATCCTTGGGAACAATGTTGATTTGATTATAACCGGAGAAACCATCAATTAGAGAGAAGATTTCACTTCCGGCGCAATCGTCGACAATCTGATCGACGAAGGGGGTAGGAAAGTTGTCTTTGGGACAAGCTTTGTTGATATCCCTATAATCAACGCATACAAGAATTGTGCCTTGTTTCTTGTCGACCGGGACAAGATTGGAAACCCAGTTAGTGAGGGCCACCGGATAAATAAAGACAACTTTAAGAAGTTTCTCGACTTCGAGATTGATAGCAGCCGCTTTACGTGGGTGAACAGGATGAAGGCGTTGCCGGACGGGTTTAGCGTTGAGGTATGTCTTGATCTCATGTATCACAATTTCAGGGTCGATACCCGACATTTCTTCGTAGCTCCAGGCAAAGATGTCACGAAACTGTTTAAATAGGGATGTGTAGGTGACGATTTCGTCAGAAGAACACGAAGCTCCAATGGTGTAATCTGAGGCAGCAAGGTAAAGGAAATAATCATGACTGTAATCGGGGGGAAAGAGAAGCGGAGCGCGCGTTAGGGATAATTTCAAAGCTTTGAAAGCGTTGTTGGCGATGGTATCCTAGATGAACTCAGACCCCTATTTTAATAGCCGTGTAAATCCATGATTTATCTCAGCATAATTTGGAATAAAACGACGAAGAAAGTTTGCTTTCCCTTGCAAACTTTGCAACTGGCGAAGCGTAGAAGGAGGAGGGAGATTAAGGATTGCCTTGACCTTTAAAGGATCCACCCAGATCCCTTGACATGAAACGATAAAACCGAGAAGGTGGCTGGATTCCACGCAGAAGATGCACTTATGAGGATTCAAACGTATACGGTAGAATCGATAGTAGACGAAAATGGCTCAGAGGTGGGTTGGGTGATCGACTCGTAGCATGGAGTGAGCAGGTAAATCATCTAGATATGGTTGGACGATGTGCTTGATATCATGGAAAGAATAAGACATAGCACGTTGGAAAGTGGCACCAACGTTCTTGAGACCGAAAGGGAGTTTCCGATAGGCAAAAGTACCCCAAGGACAAATAAAAGCAGTCTTATGTTGATCCTTGGGAACAATGTTGATTTGATTATAACCGGAGAAACCATCCATTAGAGAGAAGATTTCACTTCCGGCCAATGATCAACAATCTGATCGACGAAGGGGGTAGGAAAGTTGTCTTTGGGACAAGCTTTGTTGATATCCCTATAATCAACGCATACACGAATTGTGCCTTTTTCTTATCGATCGGGACAAGATTGGAAACCCAGTCAGTGAGGGCCACCGGATAAATAAATCCGGCTTTAAGAAGTTTCTCGACTTCGAGTTTGATAGCATCCGCTTTACGTGGGTGAACAGGACGAAGGCGTTGCCGGATGGGTTTAGCGTCGGGGTATGTCTTGATCTCATGTATCACAATCTCAGGGTCGATACCCGATATTTCTTCATAGCTCTAGGCGAAGATGTCACGAAACTCTTTAAATAGGGATGTGTAGGTGACGATTTCGTCAGAAGAACACGAATCTCCAATGGTGTAATCTGAGGCAGCAAGGTAAAGGAAATAATCACGACTGTAATCGGGGGGAAAGAGAAGCAGAGCGCGCGTTAGGGATAATTTCAAAGCTTCGAAAGCGTTGTTGGCGATGGTATCCCAGACGAACTCAGACCCCTATTTTAATTGCCACGTAAATCCACGAGTTATCTCAGCATAATTTGGAATAAAACGATGAAGAAAGTTTGCTTTCCCTTGCAAACTTTGCAACTGGCGAAGTGTAGAAGGAGGAGGGAGATTAAAGATTGCCTCAACCTTTAAAGGATCCACCCAGATCCCTTTACGTGAAATGATAAAACTGAGAAGGCGGCTGGATTCCACGTAGAAGACGCACTTATGAGGATTCAAACGTATACGGTAGAATCAACAGCGGACGAAAATGGCTCGGAGGTGGGTTGGGTGATCGACTCGTCGCATAGAGTGAGCGGGTAAATCGTCCAGATATGGTTGGACGATGTGATTGATATCATGGAAAGCATAAGACATAGCGCGTTGGAAAGTGTTGCCAGCGTTCTTGAGACCGAAAGGGAGTTTTCGATAGGCAAAAGTACCCCAAGGACAAATAAAAGCAGTCTTATGTTGATCATTGGGAACAATGTTGATTTGATTATAACCGGAGAAACCATCCATTATAGAGAAGATTTCACTTTCGACGCAATCGTCTACAATCTGATCGACGAAGGGGGTAGGAAAGTTGTCTTTGGGACAAGCTTTGTTGATATCCCTATAATCAACGCATACACGAATTGTGCCTTGTTTCTTGTCGATCGGGACAAGATTGGAAACCCAGTCAGTGAGGGCCACCGGATAAATAAAGCCGGCTTTAAGAAGTTTCTCGACTTAGAGCTTGATAACAGCCGCTTTACGTGGGTGAATAGGATGAAGGCGTTGCCGGACGGGTTTAGCGTTGGGGTCACCGTTGTCAGGATTATACACATAACCGCTCCCCTCATTTGAAACAACAATAAGCTTAGAGGAATCCGACCCTAAATTCTTCTTTCCCCCGTCAGCATAGACATAAAGTATGGAAGTAAAATTTGGGCATAATTGTTTTAACTTACTAGACACCAAATCGCTTTCCTTGGTCGGGGCATACTTGTTCTTGATCCATTCTTCTATGGGGAAATTTAATTCAACTGCTTATGTTTCACCAAACATATCATAATAGCCTTGCACCGCTTTCTTGCTATCCCCACGACATTAATGCTTCAAGTGGCCTGTCTCCTTACACTTGTTGGGCCCCAACAACTCCCCCCTAAATTTTTACAAAATTTAAAGGCCCCCTATTAGAATCTTGATAATTATGATGAGCTACAGAATCAACATTTTCAAATAGTTCCATACCTTGGCTTGCTTTGGGACAAACTTAAGAAATTCACTATAGTATGAGACATTCATTACAATAGTATATGTCAAAATTTAGAAACAAGCATAAAAATCTCAATTTAAACAAAAAACGTTAATTTTTATCAACTGTCTACTTTCGTTTAAATTATGATTATGTGTTCTTTCTTTCGCTCATTAACATGTTTGACTATTTTGAATAATGGGTTCAATATTTCATCAAATAATATCTTGGTTGGTTTCTCATTTTCATAAAATCATTTGGTGATATTAATTAATTAAATTCTTTTTTCATTTTGCATCTCATTTCAAAATAAAAATAATAATAAAAAAAAAACAATTATCTATCATTTGTTTGATTTTGTAAAAAACCAAAATTAATATTTTTCTCTTCTCCATTAACTTGAAGCTTCTAGAATTTTAAGATCGTATTTGAAAGGAAATTATAAACAATGTTTGTTTAGAACTTATAGTTAGTTTAAATTCATTTTTGAATTTTATTGTTCTAAATTTTGTTTTATTCACAATTTTTAGGTTATTAATTTTGGTTTCTTTTTGTTTCATAGGTTTCTATTATCAAATATTTGATATGAATCTGATCATAACTTGATTTTATTATCCAAATACGTTCAAGATGATTGATCCAAAAATAATATTGGATTGCTACAAAAATTTTTATGAGCAACAACAAATACAATTTGGAAAGGCGTCAAGATCAAACAAACGATTTTGCAGGATTGATTGCAGCCAAACCATGAGGAATTTAAAGAAACGGTTGAAAACCCATTTCCCAAATGGACCCGTTTACCTTTTGCATAGGGATTTTCCCAAAAAAGTGCATGATTTGAGAGATATTTGTGTATCTTTACGAGACAAAGTTCAGGTGGCGAAAATTATTAGTGATGCCCAGACTGTTCATTTATTGTTTAAATATATGAGAAGTTTAGAGCCAAAGAGATCCAAGAATTTGAGAGGAGGATTTTTATCCTTTCTCTTTTGTATATTATTTATTTTTTAAACTTTTCTTCTTTTCAAATGGAGTAACAAATGGTTGGAATCTTTGGGAGAATGGACGAGTATTTTCAAAGAAGAATATGGAATTCTAGGTTGCTTAATGGCTTTTGTCCTGTGAGTAAAATGGTTTTATTTTCATTATAATGTCTTCATATTCTTTTAATAATTGATTATGCATTGATTTAAATTAGATTTAGTCTTTTTTATCAATACATAGTTAATTGATATCATTTATGTATTAATTAATTTTTTCCATCTTTAAGAGTCTATTATCCCAAAAATTCTTCCAGGACTACAATATGGGCATGTGATTTTGAGAAAGAGTATGGGAAAACAATTCATCTTTGGCTTTAGTCCTATGTGATTCTTATTCCATTTCATTCTTTCATTATTGTTGTATTATTAAAATGTTATTATGGTTGATTTTAGCTTTATCTTGTCATCATGTGATGTTTTCATACTGTTAAATGTTATATGTTGTCCATAATTTCTTATTCCATTTTTTTATGTGTGATTGATCTATCATTTGATCATTTTTGAATTTATTCTTAATGTTAAATATTGGATAACATCAATATTCAGATCTGAGTTTTCTCTCATTCTTAAATATTGATTATCTTAAGATCACAAGATTTTTAATTAGTTGTCTTTTTGTTGTTATTAATTTACTTCAATATCAAATACTTCTTTGAATGTATTTTAGAAGTGCTAGTATTGTTTTGTTATAGGTTTCCCTTAACAACAGTACAGGCAGGAGCTCATACAACACAGGAAGATAAACTTAATTGACTGATCAGTTAAAGGTTAGTAGATGCATTATTTTTTATTTATTTAGAGTTGTTTGTGAATGAAACAATGATTACATTAATTGGCTTTGACTGTTTTTGTGTCACTGTTTCAATTGTATTCATTTAGTATTTATTTTTTTAATATCTTTAAAAAAAAAAGAAAAAAAAAAGTGTTGTTCATATTTGATTCAAAAACTTTATCAAACAATCATTTTCACAAGATTTCATTCAAACCTTGTAACCTGTATATAGATTGTTTATATTCACATTTCTTTTTAAAGAACATTAGTAAGTAATATATCATTTGTTAGAATCATAGATTTTAGATTAATTTCATTTCTTTTATTATTTTTAGGACTTTAGTTGGCCAACGGAGCCATTAAACCCGTCAGAATAGGTTACACCAAACAACTTGGGTTATTTAGACAACCCCGGACCAGATCTATTATTCCAGTTGGCAGCAAGTCAAATTTGCCCGTCAACAAATGGCGCTAGAAGGAGGGCTGAGTAAATTTAATGATTAAATGTTTCACCCCTTAGCCTTTCATAATTCCAGATTTATAAATCCTTCTTTTGTGTCATCTTGAAATGCACTAGAAGACAGTCTAGACAGACAAGTTGGCCTTGCGGGAGTCTTTGTTTTGAATGTATTTGATTACCCATGGCTCGCCAAATCATTGTGTTGGAACATGATTTCCACTTCTCATTACCTGATATTCCCAATGAGACAGTCTCTCGCTTTTCCAAACTCACTCTTGATGGTTGGAGGGATGTATCTGCAAAATACCATATTAACAAGTTTTGGTGTAAATGCTTTAAGCATGATATTTCTGATTTAAAGGTTTTATGCATATTGTTTGCTTTTACTTTTAGGGGTCAGATTAAACATTGGTTTGAGTCTTTTCCCGCATATCACGTTATTGATTGGTTTCAATTTGTAGATGAATTTTTAGATGATTTTGAAAACTATGATTACAATCAATTATGTGAAGAATTTCAAACTGTACTAATCAATGAAAATTCATCTCTAGAAGGCTTTTCAACAAGAATTCATCATGTTCTCTGTAAATTTAATCTTGATGACATGTCATTTGTACTAAATCTCCTCTATGATGCTTGCATTCCTTTCATCCAGTCATATTCAATTGCAAATGATGAATCAGTTACAAATCCTATCACTCAATTGCGAGAACAATTTTGTTTACAGGATGAGATGAATCCATCTGAAAATTTTCAACAAGCAAGGGAGGTAGAATCTATTGAAAATTTTCTTACTGACAATCAAACTAGTTTTTCCTCTGAATCATTGCATATTCAGTCCTCAACCATCGTGAAAGAAGATTTGATGTTGGGTGAAGGTGAATGCCCATATTCTTCTAACTCTTGCTCTAATCAGTACTTAAATCCAGTTATTCAAGAACACTTAGGTCATGAAAATTATCTTAAGTATTCTAACATTTCTATGAAACTGATTAGAGATGTAAATTTGCAATTTGAAGAAGAAAACTTAAACCTTCATCCACAAATCATACCTTATCCACAAGAAAGATTAGATGTTTGTCATGAAAATTTTGAATTATCTATCATACAGGAGACAAATTTAGATGATCATATTATGTTGGAGAATTTATCACCAATACAGAGTGAAAGTTTAAAGGAAAGTGAAGAAGAATGTCTTGAGAATACCATTGTTAAAATCATAGCTCAAGAGATTCTTTTCATGTGTTCATTTCTGATTCCTTTTACTCTTTATATCCTGATCTCTTCTTAGATTATGGTGGACTTGATACTTTACCCACAGTATCTTACTCTTTTATATCACAATCAAATCTTTTCGATATGCCAAAATTTGGTGAAATTAATTCCAAACATAATATTTATGAAGTTGGATTTGATGCTCTTTCACTTTCGTCAGTCGAATGGAAAAATGACATGTTGCAAGATGATTTTATACGATTTATTTTTGAAAAATACAATGCACTCATCCTTATGGAGATCGAATATTTTACATTGCATATTCATTCTTTGATTAGTTATAATTTTAATGTTTATGCTTCACATTTTGAAACGATCAATCTCATCAAAGGAATCGTTCCAACGAATAATCTAACTGATGTCATGAATCCTCTTATGATGTGTTTTTCATTGATATATCCATTTCATCAAAGTCATAGTTTTGATCCTAATTTTTATGACAGGATCTTAGAATGGCTTGAAGATTCATATCTAAAAAATCTTCATAATAAAGATAAAGTTGTCCTTGCTTTGTTTTTACCTAAATATCTAGGAAGTAAGTGTAACATGATTCTCTTAGATCCTTCATGTGAAGAAATTGATGAACACTTGGAGAATTGTTAAGAGGATGGGGCACTTCGGCCTTAGTTGATGGTTATGTCAGGTTCCTATAATAATGACAAGTTTTCCAAAATTACTTACACTCTTCCATGCCATTATGATCCATATCACGACAAGATTGCAGAATGGTTGGAGGATTCGTACATCAAGAAGTTTCAAAAGAATGGTAAGGTCGTGCTTGTTTTGTTTTTAAATGAATATATAAGAGGT
Organism: Picea glauca; assembly: GCA_000966675.3. Lineage (NCBI taxonomy): Eukaryota > Viridiplantae > Streptophyta > Pinopsida > Pinales > Pinaceae > Picea > Picea glauca. The sequence goes on from JZKD02S1908858.1 coordinate 65,483, forward strand.
AAGAATGACATATTTCTTTTGCATCTACAAATACTACATTCTTTTATTCTAATTTTCGATTTTCTATGCCGTGCAGGATTGAAGATGCTCTTGTGGCTGCACTGGAAATACGATTTTACTTAGCGTTTTGATCTATTTAGTAGTTTAGAGTAGGTTTAGGAGTATGTTTCCTTTAGTTTTATTTCTCAATATTTCTTTGTGTAATAATGCAGTTATGAACACAAGTGGGTACAACAAGAGAACCATAATATGAATGTTATCAGGGAAGTCTACTTTAAATCTTTTTCTCTATGCTTTTTGTTGAATATTTATTTTCAAAAACACAGTATCATCATGAAAATTTTAAATAGAAAGTAAAGAGATAAGTAAAATTGAACTATCAATTCAACCCTGACCCAAGGTGCCAAGAGTAGGACTGCACTCATCTTAATAATAATTTTTCTATTTTCTTTTAGTCTCTTTTATTTTTAATAATAATGTTTGGTCAAAGTAGCATCTCATGAATCACTATCTTAAGAAAAGAACTTGCTCGCACATGATATTTTATATGATTTAGTTCTTCCTTTATTTTACAGTGAGATGTTAGTGGATCCAAAAGCTCAAGTTTATCTTTGGCCAAAATCATTTCCTGAAAAGTTTTCTTTTGTTGTTTTGATTTTGTGTACTTCTGATTTTGAATCCCATTAATAAAATTTGATTTGGTTTGTTGTGTGTTTTTTGTTTTCTTTGATTGCTTTGAATGAGTTTTTTTTTTATCTGTCTTTTTGAATCAATATATTTCTGATCAAAGAGTTATTGTCGAAGGAAGCATTTATTTTAAGACTTGTGTTTTTCAAGCAAATTGAAATAGTTCAAAGAGGTCCTGATATTAAGATATAGCTCAGACAATTGATTTTTAAGTCAATTGTTACTTTCATTTTGTCCTCAAATTATCTTTGCCAGATTATTACACCAGAGATATGGTTTAAATATTTGAGAATTATGATGATCTTTAAAATTTTTACGCCATCCATATTCTTAAGGAATCACTTTTAAGTGCTTCCCCATTCTTTAGATGATTTCTTAAAGGAAATCTAAAGTCTCTAAACCATGATAAAATTTCCAATTTTGAAAACAAATAAATAACATGATCAACTATTCACCTGTATTGGAATTAACCTCTAGTATCACCCCACTCTCTTTGTCATCAAGAAATCTATAATTGTATTATTATTTAAAAGTGGCATACGAGGGTTGGAAGCACTTAAGTGTGGGAAGTGTGTGTAAACCCATCGGGGTACTGAACATACTCATTGACAGTGGGTAAATGCACACATGATGCCAAGAAAACTTCGTCGGGGTACTGAACAGGCCTGTTGACAACGAAGCAATGTCGGGTCAAGAGGTAGCAGGTATATGATTTTAAATTAACTTTTATGGAAGTATACATCATGTGGATACAACTATTGGATGAGATTAAAGCATTTGAGAGGGTTAAATGAAATCCCTGTCGAGGCTATGGACGCTTGTTGGTAGCAGTGGATCTATCAACGGTATTGAAGTTCTTTTATAAACATCGTGACTCTTTGATTAAGACATTATTTAAGGTTATAATCTCTCGCAAAGAAAATTCTATTGTCTGGTTATAACATTGAGCTTATCCTAATACTATATGGTCTCAGAGTGAATTTATTTCAGGGAGCTTGAATCATTTTTCAAGTCTTATTCTTTTCTTCCTGAGATGAAATCTTACTAGATCAGAGATAACTGTTTCACCTAGTAAGTCTCCATTTGTTGGGCCCCAACAACTCCCTCTAAATTTTTACAAAATTTAAAGGGCCCCTATTAGAATCTTGATAATTATGATGAGCTACAGAATCAACATTTTCAAATAGTTCCATACCTTGGCTTGCTTTGGGACAAACTTAAGACATTCACTATAGTATGATACATTCATTACAAGATTATATGTTAAAATTTAGAAACGAGCATAGAAATCTCAATTTAAACAAAAATGTTAATTTTTATCAACTGTCTACTTTTGTTTAAATTATGATTATGTGTTCTTTCTTTCGTTCATTAGCGAGTTTGACTATTTTGAATAATTGGTTCAATACTTTATCAAATAATATCTTGGTTGGTTTCTCATTTTCAAAAAATCATTTGGTGATATTAATTAATTAAATTCTTTTTTCATTTTGCATCTCATTTCATAATAATAATAATAATAATAATAATAATAATAATAATAATAAATTATCTATCATTTGTTTGATTTTGTAAAAAACCAAAACTAATATTTTTCTCTTCTCCATTAACTTGAAGCTTCTAGAATTTTAAGATCATATTTGAAAGGAAATTATAAACAA
>JZKD02S1908858.1:67880-85708 GCA_000966675.3 Picea glauca
GTTTCACAGGTTTCTATTATCAAAGATTTGATACGGATTTGATCATGACTTGATTTTATTATCCAAATACATTCAAGATGATTGATCCAAAAATAATATTGGATTGCTACAAAAAATATTATGAGCAACAACAGATAAAATTTAGAAAGACGTCAAGATTAGACAGACAATTTTGCAAGACTAATTGCGGCCAAACCGTGAGGAATTTGAAGAAATGGTTGAAAACCCATTTCCCAAATGGACACGTTTACCTTCCTTGGAGAGATTTGCCCCAAAAATGCACGATTTGAGTGCTATTTGTGTATCTTTACGAGTCAAATTTCAGGTGGCGAAAATTATTAGTGATGCCCAGACTGTTCATTCATTGTATAAATATATGAGAAAGTTCAGAGCCAAAGAGATCCAAGAATTTGAGAGGAGGATTTTTATCCTTTCTCTTTTGTATATTATTTATTTTTTAAACTTTTCTTCTTTTCAAATGGAGTAACGGATGGTTGGAATCTTTGGGAGAATGGACGAGTATTTTCAAAGAAGAATATGGTAAAATGGTTTTAATGACTTTTGTCCTGTGAGTAAAATTGTTTTATTTTCATTATAATGTCTTCATATTCTTTTAATAATTGATTATGCATTAGTTTAAATTAACTTTAGTTTTTTTTTATCAATACATGGTTAATTGCTATCATTTATGTATTAATTAATTTTTTCCATCTTTAAGAGTCTATTATCCCAAAAATTCTTCTAGGACTACAATATGGGCATGTGATTTTGAGAAAGAATATGAGAAAAAAATTCATCTTTGGATTTAGACCTGTGTGATGCTTATTCCATTTCGTTCTTTCATTATTGTTGTATTATGAAAATGTTATTATGGTTGATTTTAACTTTAGCTTGTCATCATATGATGTTTTCATGCTGTTAATTGTTATATGCTGTCCATAATTTCTTATTCCATTTTTTTTTATGTGTGATTGATCTATCATTTGATCATTTTTGAATATATTCTTAATGTTAAATGTTGGATAACATCAATATTCAGATCTAAGTTTTCTCTCATTCTTAAATATTGATTATCTTAAGATCACAAGATTTTTAATTAATTGTCTTTCTGTTGTTATTAATTTACTTCAATATCAAATACTTCTTTGAATGTATTCTGGAAGTGCTAGTATTGTTTTGTTATAGGTTTCCCTTAACAACAATACAGACAGGAGCTCATACAACACAGGAAGATAAACTCAATTGACTGATCAATTAAAGGTTAGTAGATGCATTATTTTCTTTTATTTAGAGTTGTTTGTGAATGAAACGATGATTACATTAATTGGCTTTGACTGTTTTTGTGTCACTGTTTCAATCGTATTCATTTAGTATTTATTTTTTTAATATCTTTAAAAAACAAAAACAAAAAGAAGTGTTGTTCATATTTGATTCAAAAACTTTATCAAACAATCATTTTCAAAAGATTTCATTTAAACCTTGTAACCTGTATATAGATTGTTTATATTTACATTTATTTTTATTATAATTATATATTAGTTAGTGATATATCATTTGTTAGAATAATAGATTTTAGATTAGTTTCATTTCTTTTATTATTTTTAGGACTTTAGTGAGCCAACAGAGCCATTAAACCCGTTAGAATAGGTTACACCAAACGACTTGGGTTATTTAGACAACCTCGGATCAGATCTATTCTTCCAGTTGATGGAAAGTCAAATTTGCCCGTCAACAACACTCTTAACATCTGAACGACACCCCCAATTTTAACATCACAGAGTGCCTTAACAACACAATTAGTCACTGACTATCCTACACGTAGGGGACAAAAACAAACTTAGATTATTAATACACAATAAATTTTTAAATTATTATCATATTAAATGATCCAAAAAGGATCCATAGAGGGCTAAGAATAACTCAGAATTCACAGAGGCAACTTAGAACGCTCAGAATGGCTCTAACAGATAGAGAAATGGAAAAAATTTGAAGTTTCCAAAACTCATTGAAAACAACATGATCGCGAAGAGCGTGCCACAATATTTCTAACGACGCAAATGGCTCATAAAACATAGTTACGAATTGAAAGATATTCGCAGTCAAAGGTTGGTCAACCTAGCCCAATCACCAGGGGATGAGTCAACATCCGTACTGCTGACATCAACATCAATACGGATGACTTCATGATCCGTATAATGCACGTGGGAGAGAAGGGAAGTGACACGTGGTAGCATGACATCAACATGATCATGTGGCGACACCAGAGGCTGCCACGTGTCACCCGGTTATTGTCTTTATGAACCGATCCATGGACCAGTTGGATTGTGCCACATGGCAGTTTGTATAGTCCGTACGACTGATGTGGCATGATGACATGGAGCTGACGTGGTGTGATGATTTAGTAGGGGGAAGCATGGTTGAATGAGGGGTCGCCATGTGGCCCAATCAGGGGATGCCACATGGCAGGCAGGAAACGCCCAATGACAACCCATGAACGAATTTCGAAAAAAACAAATTTGGCGGGTTCACCAAATCTGGAGGACCACACCAACTTTAGCAGCAAGTTGGAAGGACTTCTAGGACTCCACTAAATTTAGCGGTGGATTTTTATATATGGAGAATATATATAACCAAAGTTACTAAAAATGGAGTCCATGGGATTCAACCCCAAAACCTCCGCATATGCCCAAACCTTAATACATTCGCCCATAACCAATGCACCATGGGTACCTCTTGGTACATCAGCACATGTTTATTACTTAAAAGGTGCAATCCTCCCAGATTCGGGAGAAAGAGGCATGAACCGTATGACTTGCGAGCATGGATTTCGAGGTAGTACAATCATTATTGCAGGTTGCAGAGGGCATGAAAACTGAGACATAATTCTTCTTGGGCCTAGGAGTGCTAGATTCAGATAGGAGCGTGAAGATAGTCATTTTTGGGTAATTTGATGCCACGAATTCAGTGGTGATGTCTTTTTTCTGATCTGAGCATTATATATGCAGCTTGATTTCAGAATGAGGTATATTTATGTACTTGCCAAATTTATTTTGCTGATTTAATGAAAGAGCCTACCCATTTGAAAGCAGGACCCAGAGACGTAGTTCACCATGGACAAACTCCATTATCAAGATTTTTTGTTAATATCTGATGCTTATGTCTCTTCATTTTGAGTTTTCCCTTCTTTAATGGTTCACTTTAATTTATGCTCATTTAATGCAATTCTTTATAAGTCATGATGAAGAGATCCTGTCATGTTGGTATCAGAGCAGTCATATTTGATTTGAATTATTGAGTTTGAATGCTTACTAGGGCCAAGCAGAAACAGGGTGAAGGAACTCTTAAGACTTTCAATCTCGAAGTTGGTTGTGTATCCAGAAGGAAGAAAATGGCAAAAGAGGACAAGCGTGATGAACATGAGAAAAAATTTCACATGGTCTTTTATCACATGTCATAAATGGTCGAGATAATGTATGGAGATTACAATAAGAGGATGAAGAAGAAAGGGAAGAAAAAGGAAGCACATGCAGATGATGATGCTTCCATAAACCAAGGGGCTGGAGGAAACCCTCTTGAGCCTCCATCTTCACCTTCAAGTTCTAGTTCTTCTTCCTCTGAACATTCTCATCATTTTCATCATTCTAGCCATAAAGCCTCTTTTAAGAAACCATTATTAAAGCTTGATGTAAATTTTTCTTTACCTATGTTTAATGGAGATGCTAATCCTAAAAAGCTAGATAAATGGATCTGACAGGTTGAAGTGTATTTCCGTGTCCACCATATTGATGAAGAGCAAGTTAAAGTGCAACTGGCTTCTCTTCGGTTGGAAGGCACTACTCTCGTATGGTGGGAGAGCAAGATTCAAGACATAAGGAAGTGTGGAAATCTTCCTTCCTCATGGTCATAATTTAAATCAACGATAAGGAAGCAATTTTATCCATTAGGGTATTTACATAAAGCAATGATGGAATGTTAAAATTTAAGGCAAATTAAAGGTCAAACTGTACAAAGTTTCACGGAAGAATTTAGGAAGAAAGCTCTTGCATTGACCATTCCTTTGGATTCTTATGAGACTTTAATGAAATATATTGGTGCACTTCACAGTTACATTCGCCATGATTTTCTCTTGTTTAACCCCACTAGTCTTGACGAAGTTTGTGTGCAAGCCACTCACCTTGAAAACAGGGGGAAACATGTTCAAGAAGATCCCACAAAGAAACCTTCCAATTTTCCACAAAAGACTTTTAAGAAGTTTAAAAGGAAGGACAAGAAGACCTCTACAGTGACGAGAGAAGGAGGAAAACCATCTTGCACTCATTTCAATAAGAGCGGTCATGATGAAGAACACTGTTGGAAACTGCATCCAGAAAAGAAACCGAAACAGTTTGTTGGAAAGGGGAAGACAAATACCATTGCTATGGTACAATAAGATCTTGGTTTCGATTTAGGAGATGAAGGAAATATAACAGAAGTTGGAGTACAAGGTAAATATTCTCTTCATGCGAGTTCTAGTTCCAATGATGAATCTCATGTTGATGAATGAAAGAGGAATGAGTTATTTTATATAAGAGTTGTATCTAAACATACTGAGATAGATACATTATTTGATCCGGGTTCCCAAGTAAACTTAATATCTGAAGCACTTGTCAAGAAAATGGGTCTTGAAACGAAACCAAATCCGAAGCTTTATCCTCTTGGTTGGGTATGCGACAAAGAAAAACTTAATGTCACCAAACAATGTAGGATTAGATTTGCTATTGCTTCAAAATTGATAGATGAAGTGGATTTGGATGTTGTACCACTTGATATATGTGGCATAGTGTTAGGAAGTCCTTATCTTTATGATAGAAAAGCAATCTTCTTTCGTCATGAGAACAAATACCACCTTACTAAAGGGGGAGTGGAATATATTGTTAGGGCTCACAACATGAGGGTAAATACAACACTTGTTAGTGCATGCCAAATGAAAAGACTCATAAACACTAATAAGAGATATGTACTCATGGTCGTCAGAGAGAAATATGTCGGGACATCTGATGCTTTCCAAGGGCGTGATCCATCTCATAAAAATGAATTAATTGATATTGTTTCTAAGTATGATGATATTTTTCAAGAATCAGATGGATTACCTCCTAAGAGGGAAATCCAACATGAGATACATCTTCAGCAGGATTCTCCTCTTCCTAATGTGGGCATGTACAGGATGTCAGTTGTGGGGATGACAGAAATCAAGAAGCATGTACAATGCTTATTGGATCAAGGGGTCATCAGGCCCAATTCATATCCTTGTGGTTCTCTGATCATGATGGTGCCAAAGAAAGATGGCACATGGCGAATGTGTGTCGATTACCGGGCCTTAAATAAAATCACGGTGAAAACTCGATACCCTCTTCCTCGCATAGATGATTTACTTGATCAGTTGAAGAATGTTGTCTATTTCACTAAGTTGGATTTGCGCAGTGAATATCATCAAATCATAGTCCCATAACATGATGCATGAAAAACTGCCTTTAAAACCAAACAAGGATTGTTTGAGTGGTTAGTTATGTCGTTTGGGCTTTGTAATGCTCCAGAAAATTTCATGCATGTGATGAATGATGTATTCAGGCCTTTCCTAGATGACTTTGTGAATGTATATTTAGACGTCATTCTTGTTTCTAGCGGGACTTGGGATGAGCATGTTAGGCATGTAAAGAAAGTATTGGATACTTTGTGAAGGGAAAAGTTGTATGTAAAACTGTCTAAATGTGAATTCAGCAAGACTACACTTATGTACTTAGGTCATATTGTAGGAGGAGGACAATTGAAAATTGACCCTTCCAAAATTTATGTAATTGTAAATTGGCCTGAGCCAAAAAGTGTAACCGAAGTCTGAAGTTTCTTAGGTGTAGTCTAGTATTGGAGGAGATTCATTCCCAACTTCTCATTTATAGAAACTCCTTTGCATGCCTTAACCAGTGTGAAGAACACTTTTTAGTGGGAAGGAAAGCAACACAAATATTTTGACACTTTGAAGGGGAAGATCAGTACCGCACCAATATTAGCACTGTCAAATCTTCAACAACCTTTTGAGATAGAGACAGATGTTAGTGGATACGCCATGGGTTCAGTATTGATGCAATATCGTAAGCCTATCTATTACCACTATGAAACTTTTAACCAAGTTGTTGTTAACTATCCTACATATGATAAAGAGTTGTATGCATTAGTCCAGAGCATAAAGAAATGGAAGCACTACTTCTTAGGGAAGGAAAGAATCATACATACAGATTGTTGGACAACTGAGAGGGGGGTGGGTGTGAATTAGTTGTTACTGTGCTTAAACAATTATGCTCATTTTAAACTCTTTACAGAACACTCAATGATGGTCACAATGATGCAGGGAAGTAAGCGATAGAATATTAAACATCAATCACACACATGAAATATATAGAGAAATATATTTACTGAGGAAACCCATAAAGGGAAAAACCTGTTCTTCTTGATATGATAAGTAATCTTTGTTTTCTTTACATTATCATTCTTATGATCTCCAACTCCTCTTGAGGCTACAACCTTTGTTTTACAAGTAAAAACTTGTTGAGAGAACCAACTCTTTGGTTTTTCTAGCACCCACTAGAAGGAAGCACCAACTCCCTGAGTGTTCCAATACCAACTGGATTGAAGCATCAACTTCCAGTCACACAGGTACCAACCTGTATAACAGAGAACAATAGTTCTCCCTTGCACCACTCTACCACCCTGGTTTTTCTGGTTGCAACCAGATGGAAGCTACAACTCCCTGTGTTCAAGCACCTACTTGAAACTATGAGGACACCAATCCTCCCTAACACCTCCCTACCACCCTTAAATACAATTTTTTTTTTTTCATGAATTTATCATAGTGATACAACGTTTATCTATGGATTACCAGTCTCATCACCATTTTGCTACACTGCCCTGCTCTACCTGCATTAGTGTCTCTCTTCTTGCCTCTACTGCGCTTTCTGTTCTTCTCTGAGATATGCATTTATGTTCCTTGCTTATTCTGTGCTTTATGCTTTGTGTCTGGTTTCCTTTCTATGAACCACACCTCTTCTGTGCACTTCAGCTCCTGCACACAACATGCTTTTACTCGCATGAACCACACTCAACAACAACCCCCATCTCTTCTCTGTTCTGCATTTTTATAGTCTTTGTGCACCAACTACGTCTTATCCACAATGCCTCTGCATTCTCTTCACAACATCATTGTTCCTCCCTTCTGCTTGTTTACTACATCTCTTCCTCATAACTGCATAACTACCTCATAGTCCCCCTTCACTTCTCTGTTCTGCATGCTTTTGTCATGTCAAGTCCTCTGCCTGATCATCAAAGAAACTCTTCATCATCCCTGGCAGTTAGCTCCATGTGTTCATCACCATTGGGAATTATGCTAATATTCCTTAGCTTCTCTAGCAATCGAGACTCTTCGTCTTCTCTGTTAGTTACAACCAGTCAACTATGGTTTCTTTGGCTTCTAAGCCCCTTCCTTTGCATGACCATCGACGGTGACCAAGCACTTATTCAAAAGGTGATTCCCAATTTATTTCTAGTGAGCATTGGCTCTGTTTCACGATATGACCTTGGGATATGAGATTCATGTGACCATGTGATTGCGGGTGTGCCCATGGGTGGTTTGTATCAAACTACTTTTTAGCCCACAATTTACCTCGAGCTGCCACGTTCCCTTTCATCAAAACCATGGTCTCAATTGCGGCCCTCTCAAGAAAAATTAAGACCCGAGCATGTTCTTGCCCCGCAATGAAGCACGACCATCGATCTCACGATATTGTCGTTGCTTTTGAATGGATGGTTCAAATCCGTCCTCTCAAGTCTGCAGACCAGATCTCTCCTTCCTCCATCAACGGTTGAGGTTTCCTTCGTGATCCAGGCTTTGGGAGTTTTAACTTTCAAACCCTGTTGTTGCTGACTGGATATCTTTCGGAATGGAGTATCTGCTGACATATGTCCTCTTCAATCGATGACTCTGCCTTCTTTCCTTTGTCCATGCACAATCCTTAGTCTCAACAATTAGATGACACGTGTCTCTCCAAACCAATAGATGAGATCGATTCCAACTTTCGTGATTCTGGAGTTTCGATTCTCAAACTCTTCTTTCTCCCAGATCATTTCACCTGGAGTCCAAGATCCAACGACGTGTGTCCCTTTTGGATCGATGGTCACAATCCCTTCAGGTATTCGAGGTTCGGAGATTTTAACTTCCCAAAATTTCAACCTTCCTTTTCTTTTCCCGAAGCTGACAAGCCTCTGATGCATGTCCCTCTCGGATTAACGGTCGATATCTCCTTGGGTCTCTGAACTTCAAAGATTTCAAATTACGCTATCCTTCCATTGGAGTCTATCGACGAATGAGACTGCTTCTGAAGTGATCTTCAGATCGAACGTCTCATGTCCATTTTGGGTCTCCGACATTCGAGGCTTCGGCTCTTTGTGGGGGTGTTGGTGGTAAAAATCCCAAAGTAAAACTCCCAGAGTGACATAACTCTTGTGTTACTTGATGATGTGTCACAAGCCGAGAAGTTTCCACGTGTCACTCAGATTCATGATTTGCACGTACCTCAAATGTTGATTTCAACTTGACACTTGTCATTCTCTGGCTATTCCACATGCCCTTGTTGATGTAGACTTCTGATGTGGTCTACTGACGTGGTCTGTTGACCTGGACTTGCTGACGTGGTATTCCATATGCCCTTTTACTAACGTGGTTTGCTGACCAACAACCCTGATCCAACGGTCCTCGTTTGTCCTCCAAATTTGACGATTGTCGGAACTTTGAATTCTGGGGATTTCAAATCTCAAACTTGTAGGAGCATAACCTCTTCACATCTCTATATCCGAAGTGAATGTTGTTCATTCGATCAGGATCTTGGATCGATGACCCGATCTTTCTGTGATGCAAATTTTCTAGATTATCCTGTCCTTCCACTCGAAATTGATCTGACAACTGATGGAACTTTGCATTCTAGAGATTTCAAATTTCAAACTTTCCTAATTGTAAAATCCTCGCATCTTTAGACCTGAACTAATCGTTGTTCATTGATCATGTTCTTAGATCGATGGCTCGATATTTCTATGTGCTCCTCCTATCTGGATACTGATCCGACGACCACTGTCACTCCTCTTGTCTGGATACTGATTCGACGACCACTGTCGCTCCTCCTCCTGAGCTTAATTTTCCTCTTGACTTGGAAGAATGTCTATGTGTCAAAGTCCTCGACCTTTGATCCTTCTGCGAGTCCTGATGACTTGGACCTCATCTGCGCTTTTGGAAACTGCTATCTCTTATGAGATTTCTCATCTCTGCATACTGTTCTTCGTTTCTTACCTGTTTTCCATCACTGTTCTTGCCATCAATGAAAAGTAACTCTCTGCCTGTAAACATGCCAACAATCTCCCCCTTTGGCATTGATGGCAACCTTGAAAGGCTGCGCTATTCGGCTTGGACTTCCAACTATAGCATTCGATCCAGACTACTCCTTTTCTCCCCCTTTGACATCAGTGTCAAAGAAAACATGCTCCCCCTGAGCTGTTGCAGTACTTTTCAAAGGTATTAGATATTCAACCAATACATACTCCCCCTGATACGATGGACTCTCTTAGGTGAGAGAAGGGATCACGCCAAACTTCTAGTGTAAAAACACAAACTGAGCTTTTGCAAGAGGTTTAGTGAAGATATCGACAATCTGATCTTTGGATGGAATATACTGCAAATAAACAACAGTGTTGGTCACCTGTTCCCTCAAGAAGTGATACTTGATGGGTATATGTTTGGTCTTGGAGTGAAATACATGATTCTTTGACACACTGATTGCACTGGTATTATCACAATGAATTGGGATTGGTGCAGTATATTTTACCTCCAAGTCTGCAAGTGTCTGGATCATCCATAATACTTGGGTACAAGAAGTGGAAACTGCAATGTATTCAAATTTTGTAGTTGATAAGGAAATAGAACCTTGCTTCTTTCTCAACCATGATACAAGAGAATCTCCTAAGAAGAATGCACCTCCACTCGTGCTTTTCCTTTCATCCACACAGTTATCCCAATCAACATCTGAATAGACTAATAGTTGAAAATTCTGATTCCTAGGATACCATAGGCCATATTCCATTGTTCCTTTCAATTATCTGAATATTCTTTTGATAGCTAACAAATGACTCTGTTTAGGTGCGGCCTGATACCTTCCTACCATTCCAACAACATGCATTATGTCTGGATGGGATGCTATGATGTACAATAGGCTGCCTATCATAGACCTATATGAACTCTGATCAACATTAGGTGAATCACCATCCTTGCTTAACTTACATCCAGTGACCATAGGTGTGCTCATAGGTTCAGAATCTTCCATTTGAAACCTTTTCAACATTTCTCTTAGATATTTTTCTTTAGAAAGAAATATTCCTTCAGACCGCTGAGTAATTTGTAGGCCAAGAAAAAAAATGACAGTTCCCCTATCATAGACATTTCAAACTCAGACTGCATGGCAGAAGAAAACCATTGTACCAATGAAGCATTGTTACTACCGAAGATGATGTCATCTACATAGACCAACACAATGAGAAAATCATTACCCTCTGTTTTTATATATAGATTGTTGTCAAATGTTCCTCTCTTGAACCCTTTGTCTTGAAGATACTTATCCAGTCTGTGATTCCTGTTAATGTTTATGCCATTATTATAGTTCTTTGCATTTCATTATATAAGAGCATAATAAGAACAAGATCACTGAGAAATACACATTCACAAGAGACACAACATTTATCCTGGGAAACCCTCTAGGGGAAGAAAACCCAACAAAAAGTTCCTTATCATAAATAGCTTATACAATGTTCAAGAGATATCTCAAACTGATACAAAAATTCCTCCCCAAGAGATGCGCCACTCTTCTCCTCCTCTCTCTGGTAATTGCAGCTTGCCTCATAAGAGAAATGAGCAAGTCAGTTGTGTGTTTGAAGTGAGGCGCTAGCCTCTTATTTATACAAGACTGGCACGTGTGAAAGGTCACAACTGGCAGGGTCGACCTTTCACTCTGGGTGGGTAAACCCACCTTTAATCAATTCTGGGTCTTCAATAATAACTGTTGGGGCCGACTTCTTATTCTGTCCTTTGCAATTGTCCGATGACCAATCCACAAAATGGGATTTTGGTCCTTATACAATTACCGACATGATTAATCCACAATGGGGATTAATCCAATTACAATAATAATAATAATTGCATGATTAATCCACAATGGGGATTAATCCAATTACAATAATAATAATAATTGCATGATTAATCCACAATGGGGATTTAATCCAATAATAAAATATCAATAATAATAAGAATGCTCTTCGCAGTTACATTATTTCAACAATACCAAGCATGATGAGTTTGTTTCAATCCATATAAGGATTTATTTATCTTACAGACAAATTTAGGGTTATCTGACAGTTGGAAACCCTCTGGTTGTTCCATATAGACCTCTTCTTTTAGATCTCCATTCAGAAAAGATGACTTGACATCCATTTGATAGACTTTAAACTATTTATGACAAGCATAGGCAAGAAACATTCTAATAGCTTCTAATCTTGCTACGGGTGCAAATGTTTCATCAAAGTCCAGTCCTTCTATTTGAGCATATCCTTTGCAGACCAATATAGCCTTATTTCATACAATATTTCCCTGCTCATTCATCTTATTTTTGTAGACCCATTTGTATCCTATTACATTTTTATTTGTTGGCCTAGGAACCAGTTCCCAAGTGTCATTCTTTTCAATTTGGTCTAGTTCCTCATTCATTGATTTTAACCAATTTACATCTTCATTGGATTCATTTAAGTTCTTGGGTTCCACCCTGGATATGAAGGCCATATATGATTTCTCGGTGTTTTTGATTATCCTTCTCCTGGTTTGTACACCTTTGTCTTTCTCACCAATTATCTGACTTGCAGGATGATTCTTTTGACTAATTCTAGAGGAAGGATTAGATGATGTCTTCTGAGTTGACTCTACCTGAGTATTTGCATCTTCATCTGAATCAAAGTCTTCTTGTTTTGATTCTTGGACCTGTCCAGCTTCATCTTCAACTATATCCTTTGTTATTGATTCAATATTGCTCACCTCTCTTATAAGGACTCCTTCATCAACTTTTATGTCAATGCAATCAACCAATTTATGTAGCCTCTTATTATAGCATCTGTATCCTTTACTATTTGTAGCATACCCTAAGAAGATGCCTTCATCATCCCTATCATCATACTTTCCAAGGATTTCATTATTATTCTTTATGTGGCACTTACTCCCAAAGACTTTGAAGTGTTTGATTGTAGCAGGTCTTCCATGCCACAGTTCATAAGGTGTCTTGTCATTGTGTGGTCTGAGATGAGACTTGTTAAGAATATGGATTGCTGTGTGTATTTCTTCTACCCAGTAGGTTTGACCAATGTTCTTCTCATTCATCATTGACGTGGTCATTTACTGAACTTTTCTGTTTTTCCTTTCAACTACTCCATTTTTCTATGGAGTTCCTAGGATTGTGTATTCTCTCTTGATCCCATGTTTATCACAAAATTCCTTGAAATCACTTGACATAAATTATCCTCCTCTATATGATCTTACAGCCTTTAACTTCTTGCTTGTTTGATTCTCAGTTAAAGCCTTAAATATTTTAAATTTCTCAAATGCTTCAACTTTTTCTTTGAGAAAAGCAACCCAAGTAAGTCTGGAGTAATCATCAATGATCAACATAAAGTAGTTTTACTTCCCTGTGCCTTCTTGTCTTGATGGTCCACATAAATCCATATGAACTAATTGGAGTGGTTTCTCTGTTGAAGTAGAGATCTTGGATTTAAACTGTGTCCTGGTTAGCTTTCCTACTTGGAAGGGTTTACACACAGAGTCTTGTGGCTTTGATATTCTTGGAAGATCTTTTACTGCCTCAAGATTTTTGAGCTTGATTAAGTGGTCAAAGTTTAGATGTCCAAGTCTCCTATGCCATAACCAAATTTCATCATGTTTCCTTAGATGACACTCTTCTTTATCTTCTTTCAACACATATTCATTATTTTATGTCCTTATGCCTTTAGCCACTACTTGTCCTGAGTTTACAAAATTTATCTTGCAATCCTTGGAAGTGAACACCACTTCACATCCTCTGTTACACATTTGACTTACACTGAGAAAATTATGTTTCAGCCCATCTACAAGCAGAACATCTTGGGCTTTTCCTTTACCATTACTCAAACTCACCATCCCTTTACCCTTGATTTTACCTGGTTCATTATTTCCAAAGGTTACATTTCCTGTTTTGCTTTTACTTATAGACATAAACTTATCCTTATCTCCAGGAATGTGCTTGGAACATCCACTGTCTATATACCAGGGGTCCTTTTGTTTTTGAGCTAAAAGTAATAGACCACATTTTTCACTATCTTTCTTTTTCCATGTGCTGACATTTCTAGCTAAAGGATTTATCCTTGGATCTGCCTTGTACTTCTTCAGATGGCAGTTTGCATCTTTGTGGCCAAAGTTATGACAATTATAACATTCGAGATCATTGTTCAGTAGGTCAAAGTGATTGGTGCTACATTGTCTATTCATTGGCTGCTTAGTTCTATGTTGTAAAGATTGTTTACTTCTTGACCTTCTCAGTTGCATGTCTCTAAACTTAATTTGACAATTTGCAATCTTATGACCAAAATAAGAAGAGTAAAAGCAATAACCATGGAATAAATTTTGGTACCTGAAGGATGGCCTTCTTCTTGGCATTTGCTGCTCCAAATTCTGATCTCCTTTTTTTTTTATCAGGGATCATCTTGTCTTTATTAGCTTTTGGTGACATAGTACTCTCATGGTCTGATTGTCTGCTGACTTGGAACTTGATCATCTTTACTGGCTCTTTGTTTTCTGGATGTTTGTTGCTTGAACCATTTACATAGCCTAAACCAGTCTTCAACAAGGGAGATCTCTATTTTTTTAGAATTTCATTTAGTTCTGCTGAGGCTTTAATGCTTGGAATATTTTGGAGATACAATGTTTTAAACTTCTCCATCTCTTTTCTGGTTTTTACTACCTCTTCTTCCAAGGCTTCACATCTTGCCTTCTTTTCTGATAACTGTTGTTTCAAAATGTTCTCTATTTTCTTTGCCTCTTCTAATTCCACCTTTAGCAGGGAAAAGTCTTCATTAGGTTCTTTATTGTCTTTCTCAAACTGTATCAGCAATTGTTTTTTCTTTTTCTTCTTAGAGCCGAGTCTAACAATTTCTTCTAGAGCACTAATCAATTCTCCTTCCAAGTCAATCACAGATTCTTCATCATCAACATCACTTCCTGTGCCTTTATTATCATAATCCTCTTTGGCCATAAGCATAAATTCATTAACCTTATCTTCATAGGAAGAGTCATTATCTGTGTCTTCTGAAGAGTCATCATTGTTTACACATAAACTTTTCTTTTTACCAAATATCTTGGGTTTGTACTTCTTTTCACCTTCAGAATTCAGATCCTACTTCTTGTGTGGACACTTAGATGAAAAGTGACCTATCTTTCCACAGTTAAAACATTTGAAGCACAATTTTCCTTGGTACTTGCCTGATCCTTTATTTAGTCTTCTCACAAATTTTTCTTCAATTTCATCAGGCTCAGAATCCTCATTCTTATCTGCTTTAAATGATGCTTCTCTAGAGGTGGATTTATCTTTACCTATCCTCATTTTGTATGCAATCAACGTTACTAGAAGTTGATCAAAAGGCATAGTTTTTAGATCGTTAAGTTCTTCTATAGTAGATACCTTTGGGTTGAACCTATCTGACAAAGATCTTAAAATCTTCTCGACTAAAACTACGCCTTCAAACTTCTCACCAAGACTCTTCATGGAATTCACTAGTTGTTCAACTCTCAGAAAATAATTCCCAACAATTTCATCCTCTTTCATCTTTAGTTGTTCAAACTGTAATCTGTAGGTTTGAAGCTTGGCATGCTTTACCTTCTCATTACCTTCATAACTGCTAATGAGTTTGTCCCACGTTTCTTTGGCAGATTCTAAGTGCATAACTTTTTCAAATTTTGCTTCTGCAAGCCCACTCAGAATAACATTCATAGCCTTAGTGTTGAAGCTGAATTCTAGCTTGTCATCCTTAGAAGCTAGTACAACTGGATTTACATAACCAGTCTCTATCACATCCCATACATCTGCACCTAAATCCATTATGTAGGTTCTCATCCTAACTCTCCAGAAGGAAACGTTTGTTCCATTGAACAGGGGGGCCTTATTGGTTGAAGTTCCTTCATGGCTAGTCATGTTTAAGCTCTAGGATCTACCCTTAGATAAAAGGAACCGACTCTGATACCAATTGTTGGACAACTTAGAGGGGGGGTGAATCAATTGTTACTATGCTTAAATGATTATGCCCATTTTAAAATCTTTACAGAACACTCAATGATGATCATAATGATGCAGGGAAGTAAACAATAGAATATTAAACATCAATCACACACATGAAATATATAGAGACATATATTTCCTAAGGAAACCCATAAAGGGAAAACCTCTTCTTATTGATATGATAAGTAATATTTGTTTTCTTTACATTATCATTCTTATGAGCTCCAACTCCTCCTGAGGCTACAACTTCTGTTTTACAAGAAACAACTTATTGAGAGCACCAAATCTCTGGTTTCTCTAGCACCCACTAGAAGGAAGCACCAACTCCCTGAGTGTTCCAGCACCAACTGGATGGAAGCACCAACTTCCAGTCACACAAGAACCAACCTATATAACAGAGAACTATAGTTCTCCCTTGCTGTTACACATTAATTTCGTCATCCCTATGATCATTAATGATGTAAACCTATATGTTTCCTTTAGAGGGGTCAGTGGCCTGAATTCCTAAAGAAAGAAGGGAGAAGAAATTTTACTGAGAGAAGAAGTTGTATTTTCCTTTGTAAAAACCCTATTAAAGAGGAATTTCGTAGGCTTCTCTATACACAGGGTGCATAAATGCCTAATTTTTGCAGGCTGTACTAAAGCTAGGATGCGGAGTTTCCGCAGGCTGCACTATAGCTAGGGTGCAGAAATTCCTGTATGTGGGAAGAACGAGCATCTTCTCGATGCTTCTAGAAGGAGAAGATTCTATGGTGAGGTGGCCTTCGAACGGTTTGGATCTTACTCGCCTTCATGATTTAGTAAATTATCCTAACCTCCTCATCTTATCCTCTTCAGCTTATAAAAGGAGCGGAGCTCTCATGGAAAAAGTTAGCTTTTGAGATTGGATTGTTATTGAGTTTTGTAGCTTGGAGTTTTTGGGCCTATGTTGGCTTTGAGCTTTTCTTTGTCAAGATAGATTGTGAGTAGCTATCAGATCTATGATATCAGAATCCTTGGAGCAAGAAGTGTGTGGGAAGCAAGGAACTGTTGGAAGAAACCTGACAACATCAAGGCATCTAGTTGTATCTTTCTTCCTCATTCTTTAATACATATATACTTTTCTTTTCTATATGAATGTCATTTGTCCATATTGTATGATTCCTTGATCACGTACATATTTTCATATCAAATAGGATCTGTTATTCTTGTCTTCATTGGCTTGTGTTTATTTGCAGATATTTCTCCATAAGCCTCGCGATGGAGCTTGGATTGCATTGGCGAAGTCGGATCTTCGATATTTAAAAGGTATGTTCTAGATCCATTTCTCATTTGATAATTGAAATTAAGGAAAGAGCAATGTACTATCTTGTTTTGTTCTAGTTTCATAGTGAAACTAGGAGGATTGATTTGTGTCCACACTTAACAATTAGCCCGATAAAAAAATTGGCGATCGTATTAGGGAACAAATTGTTTTCCTAGTTTGCCTTGCTTTCTTTCTTTGATTTCCTGGGTTCTTTTCTCTGAGTCTGTGGGGGATCCATCCAGCCTCTCTGGATCTGAAAGTTTGTTTAGAATCTTTGTCCTTTGTCCAATTTTCTTTTGTTTACATGAATTTTCGCACTATGCCCATATACAACCAGCATAAACCTTTGATCGCCACACCTGACTGTTTAGACCAGTGCAGGATTTCCACACCCTACCCCATAACTAGCCTGTGGAAACCTTTAATTTTCGCACTGTACCCTACTGCTGGGCTGCGACATTGTATATAAATTATTTTTTGGATTGGGTCTTTTTCTCTTCTGTCACCCAGTTTTGCTTTGATCACCTGGGATGAACTTTTGGATCTTGTATTATGATCTGTTTACAATCTGCTTGACAGTTTTTGAGCTTCTTTTAGCCATCTTTGCTTTGTTTTCTTTTGAAAGATTTGATCTCTTTCTTTGAGTGTCTTTCAGTTACAAATCATTGTTTTTCTTTAGAATTGTTTAGTGAAAGAACATTTCTTTTTTCTGAATAGTTTGTGTTATAAGAGAAACTTAGTTTGATTTGCTTTTGTTTTGAGGAAACTTGCTCTTGCTTTTAGTGTCTCTTTGAAACAAAAGTTTTAATTGCTTGCTTTATATTAGATTGGGGGGCATCCTTGCATTTGAAGTAGTGAAATTGCATGGTTTTTGGCATTTTTTTGGTCTTGAATCGTGTATTGGTGTACAGTCTATTTTGCTCATTTCTTGAGGATCTTGATATTGATGAGTTTAGTAAACTTTTGGGACATTGTACATTTGGGAATGATAAATGTTTTCTCCTTCTCGTAGCATAAATTTCATCGAAATGAAAAGATTGCATCTTCATCTCTTTGCATAACTTTCGAGTCGGTCAAAACACCATATTGTCCATGCCATCTTCCTTTTGAGTAACAACAACCTTAAAAATAAA
>JZKD02S1908858.1:98764-114867 GCA_000966675.3 Picea glauca
AAGGTCCTCCATCTTGAGCTTCCATAGCTCAAAGTTTTTACCATTGAACTTCTCTATCTCGATTCTAGATGAGCTCGCCATTCCTCTTTCTTTACTCGAATCTCCACTGCAAAAGATCCCAATAAACCCAGGTTTATCACAGACCCAAGATAAAATAGATCTATCAAGACCGAGCCAAACCCTCAACAACAAAGGCATCTCCCTGAAGCCAAAAATGAGCTCTGATACCACATGTAAGTTTTAAACCTACGAAGTAAAGAAATGCATATAGATTCTTAAGCAATACAAAAATTAATCAATGGCTCATACACAGAGTACATTAAGATTTTATATCGGAAACCCTCAACCGGGAAAACCTTTCTTATATTCATTATATCGAATTTCACCATTCACCATACAATATATACAATGTTTTTAGGTATTCCATAGATACCAAAACCCTAATCCCTTAATCCAGGATTAATTTACAAATCCGCTAAGGGATCGTCAGACGCAGTTGTCGTATCTGACGCGCCCACACACACACACATGCAAAGAATATAACACATACCCAACATTATGGAATAGCTTGTGGAGAATGATGGAAACCAAATTGAAGAGGATCACTGCTTTCCATCCACAGACCGACAACCAGACAAAGGTGGTAAATCAAACATTGGTACTTTTTCTTTAAGGCTACTGCAACAAGTGTCCCAAGTTATGGGATTGAGAAATACCCTATGTACAACATGCGTACAATTAGGGGCTACCATGTGGCAGGCGGGAAACTCCCAATGAAAACCCGTGAACGAATTTCGAAAAAAACAAAATTGGTGGGTCCACCAAATCTGGCGAACCACACCAACTTTAGGAGCAAGTTGAAAGGACTTCTAGTGACCCTGCTAACGTTAGTGGCATATATTTATATATGGAAAATATATATAACCAAAGTACTAAAAATGAAGTCCATGGGATTCGACCCCCGAACCTCCGCATATGCCTAAACCTTAATACATCCGACCATAACCAATGTTCCACAGGTACCTCTTGGTACATCTACCCATGTTTATTACTTAAAAGGTGCAATCTTCCCAGAGACGGAAGAAAGAGTCATGGACTGTACGAATTGCGAGCGTGAATTTTGAGGCGGTATAGTCATTATTGTAGGTTGCAGAGGGCACAAAAATCGAGACAAAATTTGGGCTTGGGAGCGCTAGAGTCAGATCAGAGCATGGAGATAGTCATTTTTGGGTAATTCAACGCCAGAAATTCAGTGGTGATGTCTGTTTTCTGATCTAAGCATTATTTCTGCAGCTTGATTTTAGAATGAGGTATATTTATGTACTTTCCAAATTTCTTTTGTTGAATTAATGAAAGAGCCTACCCATTTGAGAGCAGGACCCAGAGACGTAGTCCACTAGGGATGACCTCCATTATCAAGTTTTTGTGTTCAGATATGATTCTTATGTCTCTTCATTTTGAGTTTTCCCTTCTTTAATGGTGCACTTTAATTTATTCTCATTTAATGCAATTCTTTATAAGTCAAGATGAAAAGATCTCAGATCATTAACATTCAACTATATGGTTAGAAATTTAAAGAATTTCTTCCACATTGTTCGGCTTAAAAGATGTCGTTTTCAATCATTTTTAACCTACTCCTTTTCCTCCTCACATCTCACTTCGTACACTTTGTAGTAGACAAAGTAACTTCAATTCAGACTATCCTGTAGAGCTCACTGACAGTTCGTATGCTTTGGAGTAGACAAAGGAAATCTAATTCATATCGTACTTGTCTTATAAACGTTTATGAGATAGAGCCTGCATCTTTTGGCCCAAAGTATGATATTAAGGCATTTATTTCTGACTGTAACATACAAAAATATTAAGGCATTCATAAACTTAATGATAGAAAAAAAAAAAGTGTACAAACAATAATGACAGACACATGACAGACACCGATAAGATGATAGCAGGAAAGTTTATTTGTTAAATATTTTATTTTTAATTTTTTAATTTTTTTAATTATATAAAATTAGATTATTAAAAGGGGTTATTGATGTTAATTTTCATTTTTTTAAACTAATGACGAGTTTTCACTTTCACTTGACATTATTAAAATTGGTTGATATATGTTCATGGATGTTATTTTTCATCTTTCCAAACTAATGACATTCTACCAATTTCACTTAGATAGTCAGATAGTAATAAAATCTTACAGATAAAAATAAAATAAAATTGTATGATAAAATAAAAATTAAAATATTAATGGATATTCTCATATTAAAATAATAAATGATAAGTTAAAATTGCTATAACCTAGCACAATGATATCAATGATATTAGTAAAGTGGTTGATATATGCTTATTAGTGCAATAATTTTGAAAGGGGGAAAATTATTGTTGATTAATTGGGTTGGTTGTCATTGATGTCTACCCTTGAAGAAAGTTCGGTAGCAAATTCCAGTACCACAGAGGTTTGGGTAATGGACCCAAGTTTTTTTGATGGATAATGGTATGAGTTTTGATATATTTGCAAGTAAAACTATTCTAGATGGATAGTACATGTCATTCCATTTCCGGTGGTATGTGGAATGTCACATAACTCCTCACGGTTAGAGAGTTATGGCCATGTGAAGTTGGAGAACTCTCATGAGTCATCTAGAAGCCCCAAAAGGTCAAAGTAGTCAAAGTGTTTGCAAAGAAGAAATTATTTAAATAATAAAGTGAAGTGATGAATGTACTATAAGCCAAAGAGGATGAAAAATAAATTATTTAAATAACAAAGTTAATGGAGAACTTACTAATTATGGAAAGTGCTTAAGTCAAGTGGACAAGTGGGTTAACCCTAAAATAAGGAAAGTGGGTTAAGATGGTTAGAAGGTAACCCCTTGAGGAAACTACATAAAAGTATAAATAAGAGGAAAGGGTCTCTCATTCAAAATACACTTGAATATCATTGAATATCCATTTTTGTGAAAGGTTATTTGGGCAGGTATTATTGATAGAGAAAAATTGCAACATAAAAATTGAAGCAGGAAAAGTGTAGCAGAAAAAGTGTGGTAGGAAAACTGCAGCAGAAAAGTGTAGAAAAAAAATGCGGTAGGAAAAGTGTGGCAGAAAAAGTGCGGCAAAAAAATTGCAGCAGAAAAAGTGTGGCAGGAAAAGTATGGCAGGAAAACTGCAGAAGGAAAAGTGCGGCAAAAAAATCGCAGCAGGAAAAGTGCGGCAGAAAAACCGCAATAGAAAAAGTGCGGTAGAAAAATCGCTGTAGTGAATTTGCGACAGCAAAACTACAGAAACAGAACGTTACAAGAAGAAAAAAAAAGGGCTTTTGGTTTAGGTATGTTGTTGAAGTTATTGGTACAGATAGAGGTTGTATAACAATGAGGTTCTAGCATATGGTTTGAGGTACAGATTTGTGGTATAGTGTTTGAGGTAAATGTGATCAGATCAGATTTGAATGATGAAATTGATGAGGGCTTTTGGTTGAGGTACATGTTGGGTACATGGTTGAGACAAGTAGTTGATGAGTTGGAATATACATGAGGTGTACAGTTGATGATGTTGGTACATATTGATGAATTATATTTTATGTGTATTTAATACATGATTGGTACATACTTGGTACATGGTTGGAGGCACTTGTTAGTAGTATTGTTGACACATGGTTTATGGATGATGTAGCATACTTGTCTTGGTATATTATTAGAAGCACATATTGATCTTGGTGATGATTATGAGTTGTTGTGATATGCTTCGTTGATGCACATCTTGGTGATATTGTGCATATGGTTGAGAGTTTTCTTGGTGATTGATCTGATTTGGTTGATAAGATTGATGAGACAGGTTGTTGTGATAGGTTTTTTTGGATAGGTTGTTGTGACAGGTTATTTGTACAGGTTTGGTGCATGGTTGATGCATTTGTTTATGGTACATATTGACACAGGCTATTGGTACAGGTTGTTATAGTTTGTTTGGTGTAGGTTGATTGGTACAGGTTTACAACAGTATATCTCACAGTGGTTCCATCATTCTACTTATATTTCAGGGTAGTTGGACGGGGTAAGGACATGTGGTTGTAGCCACCTTCCGGTTGTAGCCGAAGAACATAGGGGGTTCAGGCCTCCTTCTAGTCGTAGCCAGATAATTGGGGAGTTGGAGCTTCCCTCAGGTTATAGCCTGAGAAAATAGGGGGTTGGAGCCTCCTTCCAGTTGCAGCTGGAAAACAAAGCAAGTTGGTGCTTCCAATGAATGTAATTCTTAAAGACATATAAGAAAAAGAATTTCATGGTTTTCTCCCACTTTGGGTTTCCACTTAAAACACTGGTGTACTGTGTATGTGTGTGATTTCTCATTTGTTCATTGTTTATTTACTCTACAACTATTGGATGATAATGCTAAATTGATATAACACTTGCATTTTATGGTGAAAAAGGATTAAATTGCTCTATTACCGATTCACCCCTCTCTCAGTAATCCAACAATTGGTTTCAGAGAAGGTTCCTTCAGGAAACAATTTAACCAATGGAAGGAGATCATGGATTATTCTGAGAATGGAGTACCAATGTTTAATGATCATAATGGTTTAAAGTATGAGATGTGTAGCAGAAGGACGAAAATATTTTTATAGGCACAATGAAATTATATTTGGCTATCAGTTGTTACAGGATATGATAGTTCAAAAATGGCAAACAATGCAGCCAAGAAGGAATGTAAGAAGAATAACAAAATAACAATGGATTTCATCTGGGAAGGATTACCTAATCCGATAAGAAAAAAGGTTGGTAAATGTTCATAAGCCGAATAACTTTGGGATAAGTTACATGAAATATATTCTTCACCCATCACAGATTCATAAAATGCCAAAGAATATACAAATACAGATCAAGAAGAATTATGTTCACCATGTCAAACAGATTCAAAAGATAAGAGTACATAATCACCAGAGGTATGTTGTTTTTCTTTAATTGTGAAAAACATGGACATCTTGAAATAGAATGCCATGAAGGAAATGAGACAGAAAAACTAATTGAAAAGGAAGACAATTATGAAGCAGAATTGATTAATGTTTTAGATGAACTAAGAGAAGAAAGCAAATCACTCAAGAAAGAATTGATGAAACAAAAGGAAGGTGTTCACATTTTTTAAGAAGCCCAAGAGGTCATCTAGAACTTAAGAACTCAGCTAGAATAAGCCAGAAAGATCGAAGAAAATCTTGAATATCAAAAGTAGTATTTGGAAGCCAACATAGAAGCGAAGAAGAAGAAAAGAGAGAGAATATATTGACATATCATATTAAGGAAAGAACTAATGATCTAAACCAGCTTGAGGCGGAGTTTGGTCAAGAAGAGAAAGGACTTGAAGAAGAAATAATCACATTAAAAATTTAGATTGAAGAAGCGAAAAGAACATAGGAATTCATGAAGTCTCAGATAATGAAGAAAGAAGAAGAGGTTGAGAAGCTTGAAGAAGAAGTTGTCACATTGAGAAGTAAAATCATCAAGCTCAACTAGAACGTTGAAGAGACAGAAACATCCATATCAGTTATAGAGAATGAAGAGAAGCACTCTAGGTTGCTAGAAAAAGGAATCATGGTCAACCAGAATCTAAGAAAACTATTGAAGATACATCTTTAGGAAGACCATCCATGTTCAAGACACAAAGAAGCTTCAATCATGATCATGATCAGTCAAGGAAAAAATTCAGAAGTGCTACACCACAAATAAGATCATTCACTCCCAGGTATGCATATTTATTTTATGGTCATTGTTTTTATCGTACTAACTTTGGACATAAGGTTGCAGATTGCAGGGATTATAAAAGAAATGTTCAAGCAAGAAATGCCTATTTGGCCCCATGTAACATTGAATGTTACCAATTTCATAACTATGGACACATAGTTAGTTATTGTAGAAGCATGATCGATACTTCCATGAAAGAGAACACTGATATCAGATGTAAGAAAGTATGGATAATAAAACACGAAGAAAATGTGAACAAAGACCAGGTCCCATAGATCACAAGATTGGAAATAAAATGAGATGAAGAAAATTCTACAGAGAAAAAGAAAGATGTCAGATACAGAAAGGTTTGGAAAACAACTGAAAGAAAAGAAGGAAAGGTAAATAAGGAACAGGTTCAAGAGATTGTACTTTCAAGAATTGTAATGAAAGATGAATCCATGGACAGAAAGAAATAAGTCATAGGTCGGAGAGATGATGAATCTACCAATGAAGATGATGATGAATAGATATCAGAGCAGGATATGTTCTGAGGCATCTGGCTTAAAGACTCTTAGGTAACATGAATATTAGACAGGGGGAGTCTATGCGATAGCTATGACAAACCAAAGAACCATCCTTTGATCATCTTGCAGAGTTTGAATAGATAGATCTAGAGAAATCAATTAGCAGAAGTACAATTAGTTGTAGTAGTGAATACTTCATGATAGTACAATTATAAATGGGTCAACATTATGGATAGTGTGTAGTAGAGTCTTGGAAAGTATGGACATAGATGGATTCATAAGAACACTTAGCATGTTTGGACAGAGATATGATAGTGGACAAGAGAATGAATTCATATATTGGTTCAGAGGCAAAGGAACATTATCATAATGGATGATAATTACACAGGAAATGGCTCGAACAATGCTAATGGATTCAAAATTGATAAATATTTTTTGGACACATGCAATGCATACAACAGTTCACATTCAAAATAGAGTAATGCTCAGAAACAACAATGACAAAACTTCCTACGAGCTATGGAAAGGAAGACCAACAAATGTGAAGCACTTCAGAGTATTTGGAAGCAAATACTACATCAAAACAAAATATGGAAGAATGGGAAAGTTTGAATCTCATGTGGAAAAAGGAGTACTTGTTGGTTACTCAAGTACAAGGAAAGCATACAAGTGTTACAATCTGAGGTTGAACAAAGTTGGGGAAAACATCAATGTAACAATTGATGAAACAAGTGGACAATAATTAAAGGAAGAAAAAAATGAATCAATGGAACAAATTTACAAAGAAGAAGAAGTCTACATCAAACAACCAAAAGGATTTCAATTGTCAGAGAACACACATTACGTGTGAAAATTGAAGAAGGCCTTGTATGGTCTAAAATAGGATCCTAGAGCATGGTACTTTAGACTGGATAAATATCTACAATAGGCAGGGTTCAGAAAAGGAAGTGTAGACAACAACCTCTACATCAAGGTAACTCAAGATAGTATTTTATTAATTGAAGTTTATGTTGATGATATTATTTTTGGAAGAAATGATGACAGATTAAGACATAAATTTTCAAAGGATATGCATAATGAATTTGAAATGTCATTACTCGGAGAACTTTCATTCTTTCTGGGTCTTCAAATACGTCAAAGAAACCAAGGAATTTTTATTTCTCAAACTAAGTATATCAAAGAAATGATAAAGAGGTTCAAAATGGAAGATTGCAAACCAATTACCACTCTTATGCAAACCAGTTGCAAGTTGAGAAAAGATGATGATTCAAAGTCTACAGACCAGAGGAAATACATGTCAATGATTGGTAGCTTACTATATGTGACAACATCCAGACCAGATATAATGTAGACAGTTGGACAGGTGGTACGATTTCAGGGAGCACCAAAGGAATCACATGTCGTAGCAGTGAAGAAGATTTTTAGATATCTCAAAGGAACAAAAGAGTTTCGATTATTGTATCCAAAAGGAAAGGATCTATCACTTATTGCCTACACAGATGTAGATTGGGCAGGTTGCATTGATGACCGACGAAGCACCAGTGGAGAAATGTTCTACTTGGGTGAGTGTTTAGTATCATTGATAAGCAAGAAACAATCATCCATATCCTTATCTACAACCGATGCAAAGTATATTGTAGCAACATGTTGTTGTACACAGGTTCTATGGATAAAACAAAATCTGACAAATATATTGGTTGAGTATGATGAGCCCATTCCAATCTATTGTGATAATACAAGCGCCATAAATATCTCAAAGAACCTAGTGATTCACTCCAAGACGAAGCACATTCCAATCAAGTATCACTTTCTATGGGAATGGGTTGCAGAGAAGAACATCAAATTTGAATATGTGGGCACAAAAGAAGAAGTGGCAGACATATTTACAAAACCACTTCCAAGGGAAGCCTTTGAGTATCTTTGCTAGAGACTCGGAGTAATTTCTACTTCAAAATGAATTATTTTGAATGCTTATCTTATATGTCTTAGATTTAAACGAGGAAGCACCATAAAGAGGACAGTTCAGGTTGGGATATCAGTTTAAGGAAGAGTTCAGTCAGGGGGAGTATCCCCACGGACAGTTCAGTTAGGGGGAGCATCCCCATATGGAAAGATACCTTTTCCATTGATGACTGTTGAGTCCCTATTTTGACATAGATAATGCTCTATCTTACCCTGTATCTAAGCCCTTTTTGCCTCTGTTATAAAACTGTACTGGACCATTCCCTACCAAAACACATACCTAATAGCTATGTTCATGTTCACAAGAGGTAATTGATGATTTAAAGCATGTTTGTTTAACTTTCTTAAATTAATTCGATTAAAGTGTTTTATTTTGTATAGTCCTAATGGTTTGATTTATGAGCAGTCTATATGACACTACTAGACACCGTGCAATCCGGTACCAAATCCATTATGGTACCCAAGGTAGTTTTGATCCGGTACTGACTCCATTCCGGTACCAAGACGTGTGCTATTTCGGTACTACCTGCTCTGTTCCATTCCGGTACCAGACTCACGACTGTGTGCAATCCGGTACCAGAACCTATATTTCCAGAATGCACCAGTTGGACCAGAATGATGGTGAAGATTTCGAGAAGACAGTTGAATAGAAGCACCCAAATCAGTTTTCCAGTTGCAAGAGACTCCATCGCTCATGCACTTCATGTCATGAGGATGGAGTCGATTCCTAAAAATTCGATGTAAATCTTAATTGTAAAATTTCTCAAACTGTTTAATGCTTATCCATAGATATTGATAATATCAACTTACCTTATATAGGGAATGTTGTATAGATGATAGCTAGTGATAATAGCAAATGTAAAAAAGTATACTGTCAGAACCAGGTGATACTTATCATTGTCATGTATGAAGTAAGTGACTGTTGATCCAATTTACCAGTTGAATTAATACATAAGATCTTTTATGTCAATTCTTGAATGTGAGTGAAAAGTTTTAGTTTGTTACTTTATTAAGAGGTTCCTTGTTGGTTCAGCAAGGGCCCACCGCCCCAACTAAGGTAAACCTCCTTGTATACGTTATGTGTGTTTGTGTGGATATTTTACGGCAACAGTGATTGGTCTTTACTTCATTTTCAGAATTCGGCATTGAGTTAATCATTTTGGATTGGTGTGAATAAGTAGGTGTTAGATTGAGTAGACATTTCATTCTCAGATGTTGAAGGTAGCTATTTCATGATTTGAAGTGTGGAACTGATATTTTGGGTTTATGACTGTAGTAGATCTAGTATATCAAGGGACCAAAATACTTTATATTTCATCTTCATGCTCTACAATAAAGTCTTTCAGTTATACTGAACACCCCTTGTACTGGTTTGATTGAATTACATGAGGTTGACGTTGGTTTTGATTTCGAGAATGGTTGGAATTGATTGTTTCAATTGCTATAGGAGACAAGCTTCTTAAAGTTCATCCCTTCAATTCAAGAGCCTAAAATGAAAAGACTTGTTTCTATAGGACAACATCTCTTTGATTGACTGTTTGCTTGAGTTTCATTATCAGTTTTCTCTTCTAAGTTCAGAGATATCTTGAAGTATTTAGAAATCTTAGAAACAAAGTTTTTATGTTATTAATTATTTCCTATATGCAACAGACTTAGGTAGGTTACTTGTTCTCGGCACATATAGTGTAATGAATCTTTCGATTATGAATCCCGTATTGACATTTAAATAAGTGTAAGATATACATTGAATATATTTATGCACCAACATTTTTGTGCCATTGCCGGGGAGTTGTAAACAGTAACAGGTAGCATTTTGAGTTTTTGATTGGTTTGATGAAGTATTGGATTGGATTTGAGGATAATCTGAGGGCAGAGAGAAGATGGTAAGATGAAAGGTAAGAACCTATGAATCCACTTTGGTGGGGTTGCTACAAAGTCAGGTTGTCCTCCTACCTTTAATTAGGAATCTGTGTTTCTCATTCATTTTATTTAAAATTGTTTTATGAGTAGGTATAGGGATAATAAAGGTAGATTTATTTCTCCTAAAATATCAGAAAAGATAGAAAATAAAACAATAAAGAAAACCCCCTCTTATACTAATTCATCGAAAATTTGTGTGGGAAAAATTCTCAGAGGAGAGAGCTCAAAGGCAACAATTGCAACAACAACAAAAGGCACTAAATCTGAAGACATTGTTCAGATTAAAGGCATAAGACAACAAGAAAGGGAGGAAGCACTGGTGACCCCATCCAAAGGAGAAACTGGAAAAGAAGCAGAGGTAGTAATAGAAGAGTCTACATTTGCTATTGGAAGGCTACACAAAACCTTAGAACAACTAGAGATAACAGGTAACCCAGTGGTGGAACCATCACTCAGTGGGGAAAATTCACCACCTCCCTACAGGTTGCTTGGAGACATGGCATAAGAAGAGGGAAACATAGCCAATGAAATAGAGACATTTGGATTCCCCATACTGGATATCGCTAAAGACGTTGCTATGAAGAACATTCCATTATTTTCACTTCCTCATTTCTGAGGCATGTCCACAAAAGACCCTGACTCGTTTTTATTTGAATTTGACATATTGTGTAGGAGCTATAACTACACAGATAATGCTAAAAAATTAAAACTTTTCCCAGCTACACTAAAAAAATCGGCAATGAGGTGGTTCATGAGCCTAGGGGAACACACAATTTTGTATTGGGATGGTATGAAGGAGACCTTCCTCCAGAAATACCAAGATTACTGTAGACCTAGGGATGCTAGGAATGATATATTCAAAATGCAGCAATTTGAAGAAGAAAGCTTAGAAGACTACCTAGAAAAGTTCTTATACAATTACCAAAAGACTAAGCAGTTTTCCTTAGATACATCTACAGTTAGGACTGTCTTTCTAAAGGGTGTGAGGGATGATTTCATTGAAGTGTTAAACCTCATTAGTTCTGGGGACGTATACCAAAAGACATTTGCAAACATAGCAGAGTATTGTAAAAGATACTCTCGCAGTCAAGATAAAATGGGGAAAAGTATAAGGGACCCTACCAACAGAATTGCTAAACCCAAATCCGTAGGTGTCACGAGGATTGAACTGGGAAATATATTGGAAAAATTTAAAACAGATATCCTAAAAACCATCAGTTCCCAACTAGATACCATGAAAATTAAAAGAAAACAAGAGGAAGAAAATGTTGTGTTAGCAATTTTCTGTCATCAGTGTAGGAGAAAACACCTTGAAAAGGAATGCCCCCTTAATGTTATTGAAATCTGTGGTCTCTATATAGAGGACCATCCTAGTAAAAAATGCCCTTCTCTTCCCACACTCAAGGCCATGTTCAAGGGAGGAGGAGAACCTGAGACATCCTACCCCCCTAGGATACCATGGAGACAAAAATACCCCAGCATGTTTTCCGACCCAATTACACAATACCCCCAACAGCAATGGGTACCCCCCATGTCTTATCCTCAGTGGTCAACACAAACCCAACCTTGGAAACAGGGGTGGAGAGGACCTGTATATGGGAATGTTCCCTTCCAACCAACAAATTTTCCCACCTATCCACAATATCCTTCGAATATTTCACAGTTTCTCCCAAGATTTAACCCCCCTTCTCTTCTTCCGCCCCCACAATTACAACAACATTTCTCACTACCCATGAATCCAAATATGCAGCAACCAATGCAAGTTGCACCCATCCAAAACCCTCCTCGGCCTACCCCTATTCGTGCGCAACCTATCCCTAATCCAAATAACAGACCGACACAACCTATACAAAACGTTGAAGTACAAACCTTTCCTACATACGTAATACTGCCAACTCCATTTAATGGAATTGAATTAAGATAAGGAAGGATTGTAAACAAAACAAATCCCACTATGGTCATCCAGGAATAATAAGAGCATAATCACACAAACCAAGAAGAAAAAATAGATGTCCAAACAGTTCAAAGAGAAGAACAAATGACTAATCCATTGAATGAAGAAATAAACACTCCAGTACAACAAGAAATTCCTTCTCCCAACTCCCTTGCAGCAGAAACACCCCATAAAATGAATCCCCCTTACCTAGAAAGGTTGCTCGTAAAGAAAACTGAGGAACCTCTACAACATAATCTAGAGACTGAACTCCAGAACATATGTGTAAAGATCCCACTACTACAGGCCATTAAAGACATAGATATCTATGCTAAAATTGTAAGGAACCTTTGCA
Organism: Picea glauca; assembly: GCA_000966675.3. Lineage (NCBI taxonomy): Eukaryota > Viridiplantae > Streptophyta > Pinopsida > Pinales > Pinaceae > Picea > Picea glauca. The sequence continues at coordinate 111,161 of JZKD02S1908858.1, forward strand.
TTAAAAAGCCAGAGAGAAAGAGGAAGGAACCTCCTATCATACAGGTGGTAGTGCAGTTATCCGAATTTATAACAGGAATTCCTTCCAAGTATAGTGATCCAGGAAACCCAGTGGTAACCATAGAAATCAATGGTCTTGCCTTACCTAACACATTGATTGATCCAGGGGAAGAAATAAATGTGATGTCAGTAAATACTATGAAAACACTGCAACTAGATCACTTAAGACCTACACAAACTTTGCTAGAGCTTGCAGATAAATCAATCATCACCACAACAAGAAGTTTAGATGATATAACAGTGACATTGGCCTCTTGGGAATACCCTATGGATTTCTTAGTAATCCATCCCAAATCCCCCAAACCAGGACACCTAGTGGTACTCGACCAACCTTGGTTGGCCACTGCTGATGCATTAATCAGTTGTCGATTTGGAGAAATGACAATTTCCAATGGCACTCAAAGTAAAAAACTTATCCTTTTCCCCCCGCCCAACCAACCACTGAAGTTCCTCTCTGGTTGGAGAATCCCTATGGGGAGGAGGACTGTACTCAGCCCTTGTTGACACTTGAACAAGTAAAAGGAGTACAAGAGCACTTTTAAGAACAAATCCTAAGTCTATTCTTGGCTGCTTCGGCATGCATTGACTATCCCCAATATTTCCCTAACTACACACACATCTTTAGCCCTGAATTTCAAGAAATTTGGCACCCTTCCACTTCTACAATAGCCACTCTTTTACAAGTAGAGGAAGGGAATGAATCAGCTGTCCAAGCTGTTGAAATCAGTCCTGGAAAGTCCTTATACATCAATGCTAGCCTAGAAACAGATCAACAACAAAAGTTGATACAAATGATTCAAGGGAAATCTGATGCGTTTGCATGGGATTACTCTGACATGAAAGGGATCCACCTAGATACTTGTATGCATCATATTTACACTAACGACTAGATCAGACCTGTCAGGTAGCCCCAAAGAAGAATGAACCCAACCTTGAAAGATATAGTAAAGGAAGAACTCCAAAAACTCCTACAAGCCAATTTCATTTACCCTATATCAGATAGCAAATGGGTCTCTCCATTAGTTATTGTACCAAAGAAAAATGGGAAATGGAGGATTTGTGTGGACTTTCGAGAATTAAACAAGGCCACCTATAGGGACTACTTCCCTTTGCCTTTCATAGATCAGGTCTTAGACACTTTATCTGGGAAGAGGTATTTTTTTTTCCTGGATGGGTTTAGTGGTTACAACCAAATACAAATTTCACCAGAAGACTAGGATAAGACCACATTCACCTGTCCTTGGGGAACCTATGCCTATAGGGTTCTCCCCTTTGGGTTATGTAATTCCCCTGCTACCTTTCAAAGGGCCATCTTGGATATTTTCTTCAATTTGACCAATGATTGTGTGGAAGTCTACATGGATGATTTCACGGTATATGGGGATGATTTCCAAAAAGCATTGGATAATTTGGAGAAGGTATTGGTTAGATGTAAAGAGACCAGCCTCTCACCCAATCACAAAAAAATGAGAATGTTGCTTACCGAAGGAATTGTTCTAGGTCACCACATCTCCGATATAGGAATAAGGGTGGACCCTGCTAAGATCGACATTATTTCCCAAATTAAGATCCCTAGCTCACAAAAGGAAATCATAAGTTTCTTAGGGCATGCCGTCTACTATAGGAGGTTTATTCAAAATTTTACAAACCTAGCTGCTCCCCTTTTCAAATTTCTAACGAAATATGCTGAATTCTATTGGGATGAGCAATGCCAAAACTCCTTTGAAATCTTAAAAGAAAAACTTTCAAGTGTCCCTACTTTGAGAGGTCCAAAATGGTCTCTTCCTTTCCATATCTGCACAGATGCCTCAGATACCGCTTTGGGAGTTGTATTAGGACAAAGGGAAGGGCAGATTCCTTATGCTATATACTTTGTTAATAAGAACCTCTCACTTGCTGAAGCAAACTATACTATAACAAAAAAATATTTTTTATCAGTAGTACATGCCATCAACAAGTTTAGACACTATATAACAAGATACAAAGTTTTTGTGCACACTGACCACTCAACTATTATATTTCTAATGAATAAACCTATTACAAATGCTAGAGTAACTAGATGGTTGTTGTTACTACAAGAATTCAATATCACTATCATAGATAGGCCTGGAAGAGGCAACTTGGTTGCTGATTTCTTGTCTATACTTATCCATATAGGTGATAGTACTCCAGTAGATGATGATTTTCCAGATGAGAATTTATTTGCAATTTCTACTTTCACCCCTTGGTATGCAGACGTAGCCAACTATCTGGTAACCAACAAGCTGCCTCAAGGTATGAAATCTAGAGAAAAATAGAGAATTATTCAGTTAAGTGCCAATTATATGTGGCATGAGGATATCCTATACCAAACGAGCCTGATTTGGTAATCAGAAGATGTGTCCGGGAAGATGAAATGTAGGATATCTTTAGAGCTTTCCATGATGGCCCATGTGGAGGCCATTTTGCTGAAAAAAGGACAGCTTACAAAATTCTATAGTCTGGCTATTATTGGCCAACCATCTTCAAAGATGCAAATAAATATGTGGCCAGCTACGATGATTGCCAAAGAATGGGAAAACCTACATCAATTGACGAAATGCCACTCCAAGCCCAAGTAGTAATCGAACCCTTTGAAAAATGGGCCTTAGATTTTGTAGGACCTATCAATCCCATGTCCCGCAAAAAAAGTACATATTAGTTTGCACAGACTATGTAACAAAATGGGTAGAAGCCAAGGCTCTGTATTAAGCCAATGAACAATCTGTTGTAGACTTTCTCTTTGAGGAAATTTTCACTCGTTTTGGGGTACCTATGGAAATAGTCACTGACCAAGGGACACAATTCACCTCAAATTTGGTCAAGTCTCTTACTGAACAATACAAGATAAAACACATAAAGTCTTCACCGTATCACCCCCAAGCCAATGGCCAAGTGGAATCGACCAACAAAGTGATAGAGGCCATCCTCACTAAGATTGTTCAGCTACATCACAAAGACTGGGCTGATAGGTTACCAGAGGCCTTGTGGGCCTACAAGACAGCCTAGAGAAATACAACAGGCCATACACCTTATGAGTTGGTGTATGGGAAGTAGATACTACTGCCCATAGAGTTTTAGGTAAAGACCTTCAGAACTTCCATGCAATTAGGAATGGACCTGAACGAAGCTAAAAAAAAGAGGCTATTACAATTGAATGAGCTTGATGAGATAAGATAGGATTCTCTACAAATAACCCCCTTGATACAAGAGAAAAGGACCAAATGGCATGACAAGTACATTAAAAATAAGTCCTTCCAACCAAGTGATTGGGCCCTCCTATATGATAGAAGATTCAAAATTTTTAAAGGTAAACTTTTTACCAGATGGATGGGGCCCTATGAGGTTGATATAGTCTATGACAATGGTTTAGTAAGGATAAAGACCATTGATGAAAATCAGACTTCCCTTGTTGTAAATGGGCATCGACTGAAGGTTTATCACAAATATCTGTCAAAGGAGGATTTTGTCAAAAATGTTCTTCAAATTTCCGAAATGCAATTGATAAGCAAGAGGGTTTCTCCTCCTGCTGACCTACCATAGTAAGTTCAAATTGTATAAATTCAATTTCTGTACATATGTGTGTCATGAGATGAAGTTTTTCTTTATTTTTGGTATAACTAACAGAAG
>JZKD02S1908858.1:122575-135076 GCA_000966675.3 Picea glauca
ATGATCCCACTAAATCATGAAAGCGAGTAAGATCCAAACCATTCAGATGCCACCTCACCATGGAAGTTTCTCCTTCTAGAAGATTCGAGAAAACGCTCGTTTTTCCCACGTGTAATCATTATCGCACCCTTCCTATAGAGAAACCTGCAAACCTCTTGCAACCCAGCTATGGTGAAACCTACGAGAATCAGGCATTCTCGCACCCTGCCTATATAGCAACCTGCGAACTTCCTTTTTTATAGGGTTTTTCCAAAGGAAAATGCAACTTCTTTTCTCAGGAAAAGTTCTTCTCCCTTCTCTCTTCAGGAACTCAGACCACTGACCCCTCTGAAGGCAATAGATAGGTTTACATCATTAACGGTCATAGGGATGATGAAAATAATGTGTAACAACAGGGTGGGTGCCATTCTTGGAGAAATTTAAAGGTCATCATGAGGGAATTTATCTTGTCTTTGCACATACATATGATGGAGAAAATGTGCAGTTTGGGGATGTGAAGTTAACAATTATAGAAGCCACTATAGCAGAAGCTACGGGTCTCCCGATGGCTAGAGAAAAATACTTCAAGAGAGTGATCGTTGACAAAAATATTTGTCAAAAATTCCTCAAGCCAGATCATCAAGACCCCAATTGGACCAAGGGCATCCCTCGAAGCTACATCAAAGAGGAATATTGGACGATGCTCATAAGTCTACAAAAATTCCTCACCTGTGAGGGAAGGTATGTCGTGACCTTCATTTATCATTTAAAGATTTTATCACATTTTGAGGGAGGACCAAAAATTAATTTTCCCCACTTTCTATGGATGAGTTTAAAGAAAATGGAAAGAGGGGTGAGGTTAATTTCCAAGAAACCTGAGACTAGCCTTCATCATCATGGTTTAATCAAACTTCTGGTTGTTCATGCTTTAAAAACACAAGGTGGTAGTTGGAAGAATTTACTCCAACAGAGTTTCGCTCAAGAAAAATCCAAATTGGGCGAGACACAGGAGGCAGGGACACAGAGTGAGGGTTCAAGCAGAAAGGCAAAGAAAGACAAAAAAATGACATCAGGAGGTAAAGAAGACACTACTATGCCCAACTCATCTTATCCCATTGAGAAATCAGTGACATAAAATTTTGTTGTAGGGGAACCTGCTATATCGAGAAAGAGGACAACCACTCAATTCCAGAGAGTAAGTCCTACCTCGGTTCAAAAGAGTAAAAGATGAAAATAAGACTCAGAACCAGGTGGTCAATTAGACAACGTTCTTGAAACAATCGTGGAAATGTCATTAGAACCAGCCAGCCAAATAGAGAAGACCCCTGACCTCAATTTACAAAGCAAGAAAAAGTCTGCACAAGATAAAGCTTACATGCATCATGGGAATTGTTCTCCTCTTACTCTCTCATATATAATTGAGGTGAAGGAGGCCCTTTAAGCATGCAATGGAGTGTGATGTAAAGCTTGTTGCAAATGAAACGTAGCCACCATCTCTTTCTCTTCAGAGATAATCTACCCCATTCTGTCAGTTTGTGTTCTACAATGTTTTTCTATTTGATTCATTAATAGAAGTTGGGTTTCACTGTATTTATGTGTTCTTTTCTATATTTTTACTTTTGTCTCTTTTCATTCTCACCATAATCCAGATCAATGGTACCAGAGAAGTTTTCTCCTTGACGTTTATCAATGCATGTCCTTGACGAGGTCAGGGTATATAGAGTTGGGTCTTGAGATAGTTTCACTTAATGATAACTTCTCTGGCCAACCCAAGTGACCTCCCATGGTGGAAGAAAAGAGAGATGGCAGAGAAGGAGATCCTTTCAATACGTTGCTCGAGGAATTCCTCGCGTGACATAGGAACAAAATGATGGAAAACTTCTCTTAGATATTGCAACGACTATCGATCATGGTTGAGGCATCTTCGAAAAGAATCCATTTCAGAGGTGAAACACCCTTCAAGGTACAAGAAAATTTTGATATCCCCTTACTTGAAGGCCAGATAGATGCATATGCTCTAGAAAAATGGTTGAATTTGCTAGAAGGTTATTACTCTATCCAAAAATTTTCCGACAGTGAAAATATCACCTTCACGCTCCTTAAATCCCTTCCCCATGTCAGATCTTGGTGGGAAGGTTACTGGGAGAGGTACATCGTAGATGAATCTACACCATCCAGGAGAGAACCCACTTGGAAGCCTTTGTAGATGCTTCAAAGGAGGATTTCTACCCTTTCGGAAACTATGATGACCAATACATGAGATGGAAAACATTATGTCAAAAAAGAGACCAGATGGTGTCAGAATACACCAACATATTTCATACCTTGCGCTCAAAGCTGGGTATCAAAGACTCTGAGCGGCACCTAGCTTTGAAGTACTACATTGGTCTACACAAGTACATCCAAACGAAGATGGATTTCTTGGAAATGTCCTCACTGGGAGTTGCTGTTCGATATGCAGTCAAAATTGAGCATAAATTCAAGCAGCAGTGTAAGTGAGAGTTCAGGTTTGAAAATACGCCACAACAGAAGCATGTCAAAGGAAACCCTAACTCACAAAACGAAGGATAGATAAAGGAAGGCCAACCTCAAGAGAACCAGTCCAATATGGAAGCATAGAAGGGTAACAGGAAGTCTATGAAAGACACCAAAAAGTGGTGTGAGTTCCACAACAACCCTTGGCACAACACTGATGAATGTCGCTCGAAATAGTCATTGGTGGTCGAGCTCAAAGAAATAGAATCAAAACCCGACGTGGACTCTGATTCAAAGAACATTAAATGAAAATGGATCATCGATGTAGAACCCACTTCTGCCATCGCAGCCACAACAATACAACCAAAAGAACCAGAGGAGCTTGAGGAGGCGGAGCGCCTCTTCCACTCGCATATGTGGGTAAAGGGGGCTCCATTGCATTTAATTGTTTATAGTGGGAGTCAGAAGAAGCTAATCTCAGCCAAGGTTGTCAAGATATTGAAGCTGCCAATGATGCCACACTCCTAACCAAGCACCATAAGATGGTTGAGTTGAGGACAAGACATCCATGTTAGACAACAATGTCACATGTCCTATGGAATCAAGCCCCTCAAGGATGAGGTAGTGTGTGATGTTTCCCCACTTGAAGTTTGTGATGTTATTTTAAGACAACCATATATGTGGAAATGTCACACTATCTATGAGTCTCGGCCCCACAGTGTCATTATTACTCTAGGAGGTCAGCTCTACAAGGTACCAGAGGTAGTTCCGACTATTATCTTAGAAAAAGAATGCCGCAAAGTAACCTCTCATACCACAAAGTCTAGCCTCTTCACGATCCGATCAGAAGGTGAATGGAAGGACACTACGAACACTATAGCCTCATCCCATGACGCTTATATCTAGTAGAAGCATGTCGAGAAGATTGCAGAGGAGAACGAACAAAATGATATTCCTCCATATTTTCAACATAGATCTATTGGCCACGACCCTTTTCAGGTGTGCTTGGGGTTCTCACTAGTAGCCCCCATTGATATAGCTTTTCTTGATGCATCTTCGCCGACAGAGTCCTCCCATACTCAGAACAACCTAGATCATGCAACCATATCTATTGAATGGATCCAACACCTCCAACAGGTTCATGACATCCTTCTGCGTGCAAAGTAAAAGAAGGACATCTACTTCAATAAGGGAAGTGACTCACTAAGGTTCAGATTCAACAGAAGTTTCCCCATCTCCCGAGGGAACTTGATGTAATGAGGACCATTGCTTCCTAAGGGGCCAGGTGGATCTTAGTGGCCATCCACGTTTTCCACTGAATCAACATTTCGAGCCTATGGTTTTGATAAACCATGATATTCACCCTTTTGATGGAGAATGGAATGTAATGCCATCTTCATTTGTTAGTTACAAACATCATGTAATGATTTCCAAGTGGTTTTATGTACATGCCTACATCATAGCATTAATGCATTGGATCCCATTAGATATCCGCATTTAAGTGCACTCAGGATAGAGTAATACTGGGATGGGTGACCACCTAAGAAGTCTTAGTGTTTTACATGCATGTGGCATTTTATAAACTTAGTCCAATTTATCCCACATGCATCATGGGAATTGTTCTCCTCTCTCTCTCATATATAATTCAAGCGAAGGAGGCCCTTTAAGCATGCAATGGAGTGTGATGTAAATATTTTTATGAATGAAGAGTAGCCAACATCTCTTTCTCTTCAGAGATAAGCTACCCCATTGATCAGAATTTGGACTAGTGGTCAAATTCTAGCCCAAAAATGAAAGCGTTCAAAATTGCTTCAAAACTAACGGGTGCATAGGCCTCGTCATCATGAACCCAACGCACTTTTAACATGTTCAAATGGACATCGGATGAGGGATATATCACGTTCTGTTCGATTTGCCAAACATGCAAAAAATATGCTGACTGTACAGTCCGTACAGGCTGACGTGGTAGGGACGTACCTCAAACGTGGCAGGTGAAGTGGGGATCGAACCTGGGACCTCCCCAAGGTTTAAATTCTTGGCAAAGGCTGGGTTTCCATTGCGCCCACACATTAGTACTTACTATATAACATTTCTGATTATATTTAAATGTTAGTTGTTGTAAGGTTGGGCGCGGGGTCCGGGTCGGGGCTTAGCCCCAACCCTCGGTTATATACCCTTTTCATATGACCACCTCATGGAGTGCAGGGTTTTCAATAGTCAGTTATTTACATGCCTGGACACTTGTCATATTCACATTGAACGGTGGCAACGAGTGCTTAATTTTGCGCTGGGACGTGGCCACATGGCCCCCCATGCGCCCAACTCCTCCGCGTTTTGGGGGCTTAGACCGCTAACGGTGTGATAATTTGGTTCATTTTGCGGGCATGCGTGCATGTTTTGGTTTTAGGCATGGGAAATGCCCAAAATCTAGGTTACTCACACAGGAGGTGCGAACTGGCAAACTAGAGACAACAAGCTTGAAGGAGGAAAATGGTAGGAGGCCTATCTTCTTCATTTTTTGGCCAAAGGAGGTGCCAAAAAAGCCCAGCTAGGGGTTTTTGGATGTTCTGAATCCATTGGCATAGTTTTCAAAGGAATTTGGAGACTTATTTTGCAGGTTTTACACCATTTAAGTTTCAGGGAGCTCTAGGGAGCTTAGGGCCACCATTGAAGGAGGCCATGCTTAGATGAGCCCAAGTTTATTTTCTGTGACTGAATAGTCATTTTTGACTAATTGTTATGCTTTGAACACATTGAGACATGTTTTAGAGGAATTTGAGGAATTTTATAGGTGTTTTTTCCACAAGGAAGCTCAGGGAAGCTCAAGGCCACTAGTAGAAGAGGTCATGCCTGGATGAGCCATTGTCCGTTTTCAAAGTTTTATTAGTCATTTTTTGGGTTTTTATGTATTCTGAACCCAATGGTATAGTTAGTAAATACATTGGAGTTGAGAAGAAGCTTGTAAAAGAATATTTGGCAAACTAATCCTAGAGAGCCTAGTCCATTGATGGAGGCTCAAGGAGATGTAGCCCAGTTGGGGGTGAACTCCTTTATCATCTTGTCTTTGTTGTGAGTTTTTGCTAGTTATTATTTGCTGCACTTTATGTTGCTATTGTATTCTTTAAACAACACATTTAACCTTTTAAAAGCCTCACACATAAACACCTAAAAGATGCATAAACTTGACACATAAAACCTCTTGCACAACTATGACATAGAGAAACATCCTGAAGTTTATTTTAATGGAGTAGAGGGTGCTTGCATAGCAAAACAAGTCATCCCCCTATTTTCAGTAAAGCTTTGGCAAGGGTTGGGCTGCCATTGCACCCACCATGTGTTTCTTAACTACACACCTTTCACATTTTATTTAAAATAGCAATGTTTTATGGTTGGCACGGGGATCTGGGCTAGGGCTTAGCCCCAGCCCGCAGTTATATGCGCCACCCCCATATGACCTTGCCACACATATTTTCACATAGAAGTTTTAAATGACCACAACCACGCGCCCGATACGTGGCACAACCACATTCACCTGGACACTTGTCAACGACTCACCCGACACTTTTCGCAGACCTATTTAATCTTGCAAACGAGGGCCTAACTTTGCGCTGGGACGTGGCCACATGGCCCCCCATGCGCCCAACACCTCCACGCTTTGGGGGCTTAGTTCGCTAACCGTGCGACATTTTGGTGCGTTTTGTGAGCATACGCACGTGTGCTGGGTTTAGGCATGGGAAATGCCTAGAATCCAGGTTACTCACACAGGAGGTGCGAATTGGCGAACTAGAGACAACAAGCTTGAAGGAGGAAAATGGAAGGAGGCCTATCTTCTTCATTTTTTGGCCAAATGAGGTGCCAAAAAAGCCCAGCTAGGGGTTTTTGGATGTTCTGAATCCATTGGCATAGTTTTCAAAGGAATTTGGAGACTTCTTTTGCAGGTTGACACCATTGAAGTTTTAGGGAGCTCGAGGGAGCTTAGGGCCACCATTGAAGGAGGCTATGCTCATATGAGACCAAGTCTATTTTCTGGGATTGAATAGTCATTTTTGACTAATTATTATGCTCTGAACACATTGGGATAGGTTTCAGAGGCATTTGAGGACTTGTAAAGGTTTTTTTTTCCACATTGAAGCTTAGGGAAGCTCAAGGCCACCAGTAGAAGAGGTCATGCCTAGATGATCCAAGGTCTGTTTTCAGAGTTTTATTCGTCATTTTTTGGGTTTTTATGTATTATGAACCTAATGGTACAGTCAGTAAATCCATTGGAGTTGAGAAGTATCTTGTAAAAGAATCTTTGACAAACTAATCCTAGAGAGCCTAGTCCATTGATGGAGGCTCAAGGAGATGTAGCCTAGTTGGGGGTGAACTCCTTTATCATATTTTTATTGTTGTGAGTTTGCTGATTATTATTTTGCTGCACTTTATGTTGTTGTTGTATTCTTTAAACAACACATTTAACCTTTTAAAAAACTCACACATAAACACCTAAAAGATGCATAAACTTGACACATAATTTCTCTTGCACAACTAAGACATTGAGCAAGGTCCTGAAGTTTATTTTAATGGAGTAGAGGATGCTTGCATAAAAAAACAAGTCAGCCCCCTATTTTCAGATCACCCATTCTACCATTTTGTGTTCTACAATGTTTTTCTATCTGATTCATTAATAGAAGTTGAGTTTCACTGTATTTCTATGTTCTTTTCTATATTTTTGCTTTTGTCTCATTTTGTTCTCATCATAATCCAGATCAAAAAGAGAAAAGGAAATATCCCGAGAAAGAGAAGCCAAGTTCTAGTTCCATTACCCCTTCATAGTCTTTATTTAAAATGAAAGTGAAAGTGGATATCAAGCCATACCAAGGTGAGATCAATGTAGTAAATTTGAATCACTGGTTGCAACAATTAGAGGTCTATTTCAGTGTTCATAATATTGATGAGGAGAAAAAGATTTCATTTTCTCAACTAAAATTTGAGGGCCATGCATTAACCTAGTAGGAAAGCCACACAAAGACACTTAGGATGAAGGGTGATCCACTAGTAAGTAAGTGGGATGATTTCAAAACCTTCTTTAAGTCCCAATTCTACCTTATTGGATATATAGAAGACCAATGGATCTGTTTCTATTACTTTAGGCAAAGGAAAGGGTAGAGTGTGCAGCAGTACACCACCAAAATCAGAAATATGGCTATCATGTTGGGTACCTCTCCCAATAAACCATATGTGCTCCTTAAGTATCTGGGGGGTCTACACAGTTTTTAATCTTAGTTCATATCCCCTTTATTTTATTCTACACATTGAGACATTTCCACCGGTGCAAAGATCACCTTAATCGAAGCTTCTATGCAGAAGATATGCCTCCCGCAAGTTGACCTACCTTGTTGACCACCATGGTACAATTGTATGTCATGTTAGCCCCCATTACTCACACATGTGGGACTAGCCATGTGTGGAATTTCAAGAATATTCTAGAAGGCCCAAAACCTTATCACTAATTGAGGGTCGAGGATGCAAAAATTCTAACCCTAGATGACTATCATGCTATGTTAAATACTAGGCTGCTAGGAAGAGAAGGGGTTCCATTCTTTTGTATTCTATTTGTTCCATAGTTGAGAAGAGAATAGAGGACTGGTATTCTAAGAGCATAACAAAGGGGGTAGGAGATTATGTAGCAACCATTCAAGCCACAATGTCAAGGAAAACTGCATAATGAGTGTATGTTTCTTTGTACTTGCTATTCATAATTGTAAAGAAAGAGAGCAGAGCATTGGCCTCACCTTCTAGCTAAGTTTTTTCTTGTATTGGATTTCCAGGATATATCTTTTGTTCATTTTTGTGGATGGTGTATATATTTGCATGTTCTTTCATTTGTCATATTCAATTATTTTTATAAGTCTAAGCAATAAGCTAGTAATAACTATTATGAAATTTAAGGAAATAAATTACATAATCTAAGATTTTAGAATAGTATAAGATCTACTGTGATGATTCTTTCTAGAGAAATATCCACAAAAATTTATAGATCAATCAAGAGATTTAGATGCAATGGAGGATGGTGAATATACTTTGAGGATGTCAACCACATAGATATTTGATCCAAACCACCATTTAATCCATTTGGGTGATAGTTGAATGATTTAGATCCAACACTTCTAGAGCAATTTTGAGCCTTTTCCAACCATTCTCCCACCTTACCCTAAAAATATTTATAAATATACTTATAAGTTATAACCCCTTCTTCATGTTGCTCTCCTCATTAACAGATTTTTAAAAAGATATCATGTACCCAATTTTTGGAAAAATGAGTTATGGTCTCAGATAATGAATCATTATATTTCCATTTAACACATTTAACCTAAAACCTTATCACATCTAACATCTTAATGGTCTCATCTTTTCATTTTCTCACGTAATTATATATATATAATTTTGATTATGAATCATTATATTTGCATTTAACACATTTGACCTAAAACCTTATCACATCTAACATCTTAATGGTCTCATCTTTTCATTTTCTCATGTAATTATATATATAATTTTGATTTCAATTTATTACTTTAAAAGTCCCCTTTTCATGTTGTTCTCCTCAAATTGTAACAAGTTATCATGTTCTCAACTTTGAGCTTGTAAAAAGAAGCTGATCAGTGACAATTGAGCATCACATTTCCACTAAATACATGGACTTATAATCTTATCCCATCAAATATTTTAACATTTTTAATTTATATTTTAACATTTTAAACTTATATTTTAACATTTTTAATTTTAACATTTTTAACTTTTCATTTTATTATGTAATTTTATTTAACAAGTTATCATGTGCTCAACATTGAGCTTGTAAAAAGAAGCTATGATCTATGACAACGGAGCATCACATTTCGATTTATAATTTTATCCCATCAAATATTTTAACATTTTTAACTTTTCATTTTATTATGTAATTTATTAAAAAGATTCATTTTAAATTTTGATTAAGACATTTGTTTTTTTAAGAATTATTCAAGTAGGGATGATATAAAAATATTTATTTTTGGCTAAAATCATTAGATAATAATGATAGAGATCATTTTGCATAATAATAATAATATTAAAAATGTTATTATATTTAAATTTAAAGATAAATTGTGGTGTTATAAAGAATTAAAGGATAAAAGAAAATTAAGTCACTATAAGGAGGTGATCTAGAAGATCAAAAGTATCTTTATGGTTAGTGTAAAGAAGAAAATCAAAATTTTAGCAATAAGAACAAATTGTCATGAGCTCAACATTCGACAATTCCTAAAACATCATCACAAAGAGGGTTGAAGATGAAAAACACTTTCTCTTGGAATGTACAATGTATACTTAAATTAGATCTTAATTTCAAAAGATTTGTCATACTACCAACCTTCCTAACCTTTTAACTCAACAAAACTATGGTGATCTTGAAACGATTCTCTTAATGTTTTTCAAACACAAAAATAAAATTATAAAAATATCCAAGTAATCCCTCACTCTAAAATCCGATAAACCAAATTCTAATCATCATCATTATCATCTCCCTTATAAAATCACCTGAATTTATCTCTATTGTAAATTTAAATTATCAAATAGCCCAACCATGAAGTTAGATGAACACTCAAATAACCCAAATTTAAAAACTATACAACGAAATAATCGATAATTGAAGTTGAACTTTCCAACAACGAAATCAATAGTCAAAATCATTATGAGGCGGTGAACCAAAATCAATAGTCAATGTTATATGTGTGCAATACATTTGACGTTGACGATGCAGTTTGATCTAATTATTATTAGAATGAATATATATAATCTGTATAAGGTGGATATTCCTCATTAATTTTAAATATCAAATTATAAATAATGAAGTCAATAGTCATAAATCAGTCACGCGGTGCATATTACTATGGAAAAATTATAGTAACAAAGACTTAACGAAGTCGACAGTCATTAGCCATTGACGTGGCACACTTTTCTGTGGAATAATTGATATAGCCATTGACGTGGCACTAATCGATAGTCCAAAGACTTTTTAATAATAAAGTTAATAGCCATTATTAAGACAAAGACTTTTAAGGGAATAATGGATCGACCAAAGACTTTTACGTAATGAAGTCGATAGTCACTAACCATTAGTCTAAAGACTTTAAATAAATCAGTAACCACGTACGGTTCATCAAAGTGCTACAACACTCCCTCTGATCTTATTGCATCAATCGGTGTTTTCCCCTTCGCATATAGCTTTAGGATTTTCTTTCCCAATTATACAACAACTTCACCGAGATCCACATGCATTCGATTGTTGTTCACTGATAGTCTTCCATCCCCATGGGTTGTCTTGGATTATTATCTCTATCTCCCCTTTCAAATCGACATCCAAGTTGTTTCTTACCATAGGATGGGACTCTGAATAGTTTGCATCTCAGAAAATGAACCTCATACCTCTTCTTATCATCTTGTTAGCTCACATCCCTGGACTTCCGACTATTCACATGTTTTATGGTTGGTTATGATTGAATGTCGTGGTATTTTGGTTCCCATTACCATATGGATGGTGAACCCCAGATAGGATAGAGAGAGTCATTATCGCTCTCTGCTTCCATTGGCCTCCTTGATGTTTGCCATTAGCTCATATCCACATTACGATGGGTTTTACCTTGTGATAGTTGCACTTTCCAGTTTCGGTTGAAGACCCCTAGGCTTGATAGGCCATCCATGCCATCAAGTATGAACATTGATCATAGGTATTCATTTAAGGTTCTAGGAAAGGTTCGCTTCAGAACAATTCTTCACTATTACAAATGCCCCTGAGGATGATGTAGATTTCTACTTCACTAATTATCCAACTACAACATCATTAGTACTCCTATACTTCTTATGCTTAGAAAAGAGCCCTCAATATTTTGTCTGCTATTGTAAAATTTAATTTTCATCATGGCATGAGAATGGTACATGCCCACCTCATTTGTATAAAGAAATAACATTTCTAGGGGTGATTGTGTTTTGTAGGTGAGTTCTCCTTTTTCCTCCACGAGACATTCCTTTTCCATGGTCTCTCTCTCTCTCTCTAAAGAATCAATTCACAAGCTACAAAAAATGATGATGTATTTCGGTTATACGTCTTTTCCCAATCTCACACATATGTGGGAAACTGTTATCACCTAAAAATATTTCACAAATCTATACAGATGATCATTGGAAGAGCCATTAGTACAACATAACAAGGTGTTATCTCATGGCAATATAAGTAGTCGACCGAGGGGAGCCAAAGAGAGTATGGTAGTGGTGGGGATGCCATGATGTGGAGCCCAAGTCTTCTCGCTAGAGGTAGTGGGTAGACCTAAAAGAGGGAAAAGAAGTGGCACATGTGTCAAACCTTGAGACTCAGTCAATGGACCTACACCGCTAATTGGATCAAGTATTGCATGGAGTGACAGAGGTTGGGTGGATAGATCTTGATGAGGAGGTCATTGGTGCCTGCACTGGCATGGTACCTAAGTGGTGCCTGATGTTGTGACAGGTAGCAGTGACAGATGTTATTGCTACTAGACAAATGAGGTCACCAACGATGGGAGTTAGACAAGTAGGAGGATATCTAGAGCTTCCACCACCGTAGTGGCTTGGATATAGATTTTGTGTATTTGTATATGGGCCCATACCCACATTTTGTATATGTCATGTTGATAGGGTTGATGTCCCCATTTTGAATATGAAAAATTTATAGGGGTGATGCTCCCATTTTGTATATGACACATGTGGTGGTGCGACCATAGTGAGGGTCGTCTCGATGGATCAATGTACCCCATTTTTGGAAATTGTTTATACATATATATACATCTCATGATGCGTTGATGATGTCATGAATGTGTCTTGTGGATTTATTACTATGTATTACATGCTTTTTATATTGCGATGACTATAAAACATGCATATGTTGATGAAAGATAAATCATGATAAACAATGTTTTAATGTAACAGATGCCAATCTAAAATTTCATTTGCAATATTGTCTAGAAATTGATTTGCAGTTCTAGGGACATGTATGAA
>JZKD02S1908858.1:135126-162838 GCA_000966675.3 Picea glauca
AAAACGACAGAGAGACCTACCACCTAGCCCATGAAAAAATCATTTCAACTGATTACCAATACATAAACCCACCACCCTTCTCGGGGATAAAATAAGCAGATGCTTAGGCGAACCACTGACCCAAGAATATGAAGGGCTTTGCTCTAACCAACTGAGCTACCTGAACCACTTTCCTAATTTCCCACCTAGGCCCTCTCTATATTCATTCCCAACCCTTCCCTTACTAGGTGCAACATCATCCAATAGGTGGATCATGGCAACGTACTTTGCTTGGTTATCTCTAGTTGGACCTAAGCATATGCCATTTGACTGAAGCAGTGTGTGCGAAGGTGAATAAATGGCCAAAGCCTCAAAAGTGAGATTCTGAGTCCATCAACTAGCACCATCAACAAAACCGATGTGATGTTCCATTGAATGATTCATTTGGTAAAGCAAGAAAGAAAAAGATATTAGAAGCATCAAAGAAATCTGATGTAGTATTAAAAAGAGTAAGAAAGCTATGAATTTTTTTATAAAATGGAATACACATAAGGAGGTGGTTTGAAGTAGGGGGGATACTCAAAGGTAGAATCTCTTCAAATATAACCCATTGACAGGGTCTTTGAGGAGTCTTCCCTTACGGTAAGCAAGAATGTATGCTCTTCATGTGAGGTAGTGTTTGGCAATGAAAGGGCCTTGCCAAAGTGTGTTGAACTTTCCCAATCTTAAGGCATCATGGGAAACATCATAGGTAGGAAAAGGCCACCTTCATTAAATGAACGAGAGAAAACTTGGCGATCGAATGGGGCTTTTGAGCACTTTTTGGAATCTTTGTTATTTTTTAATGATGAGTGTCGTTATTCATCGATGCATTCTAAGGAAACCAAACATTGTTTGAGAGGTGTGGTGTTCGGTAATAGTTTGACTATTGTCTGGAGAGTTGGTATCTCACACTCGATAGGTAAGACTACTTCCATGCCATGGATGAGGTGGAAGGGGGTGAAGTTGGTAGCGGTTTCGACTATTGTCTAGTATGTTTAGAGTGCAGGAAAGGGCATGTGATGGAAATTGGATTTGTGATTGTTAACTATCTGTTGTAGCATAGTTTTATGGAATTTTTTGATGGCCTTAACCCAACCATTTGATTACGTATAGTATGGAGAATAAAACTCGTGGGTGAATCCAAGAAGGGAGGAAATCTCTTGCAACACTTCATTCTCAAAATGTTTGTTGTGATATGAGATTAAGTATCGGGGAACCCCGAAATGAGTGATGACATGGTTGAAGAAGAAGCGAGTGGCCGTGTCTACCGTGTTGTTGAAAGTGGGCATGGATTTGGCCCATTTGGTGAAGTCGTGTAGAGTTCATATGCATGTCATGTGAACTATTTTAATGTTTTATAGATTTATGGGGTTTGTTAGAGATCCCTAGAAATAAACCATGTGTGAGGTATAATACAAATCATCGACACCCAAGAAATAGGTCTAATCCTCGTACACAAATTCCACCTACGTACGTTGTGTTATAGGAAATTCAATGTACATTTCTTCAGTTGTTGTAGATATTGGCCAAACAAGGTTCCTTTTATTAATGTATTTGTGATAAGGGACCTCTAGGGGAGGGTCTTTGGGCACCAAGCATGGGCTTCTGATCACAAACTATTTCCAGATCCATACAAGACTTTATTTGATGATAAATTGCTTCATGGATACCTTGAATCGATAAGTGTAGTTAACTTCTAACCTCCTTTTCACATTCTTCTACTCGTTGACAACTTTTTAAAAAATGATCATGATCTAGAATAGATCATTATATAAATTTTCATCTATATTGGTACTTTATGGGTGGAAAAGTTGCAGGAATTGGCTTGCTAAGCCCATTTTAGAGCTAGGTCCCAATTTGGTGATTTGGGGTATGGAAACTTCCAAAGTTCGTTTGAGGCATCAAATGACACTTTTTGGGGTCAAAACCTTATGATATTAGATCTTACCCCCTCCATGTTGTTCTACACACCATAAACTTTCCAATAGTGAAAAAATCACCTCAGTTGGAGTTTGAGTGCACAAGTTATGTCTCTTGCTAGTTGACCTACCATGTTGGCCACCATGGTACCAAGTGGATGCCATGTTAGCCCCCATTACTCACACATGTGGGTCTATTCATGTGTGGAATTTCAAGAATATTTTAGAGGGTGCAAAATGTTAGGATATTTAGATCCTTAGGAGTTAGTTAAGATCAACTTGGTATAATGTGTCGTTAGGTAAACATGTGTTTCTTTAGTATGCATTTGTAGTTAGGTAATCCGATGGTCACAATATGTTCTCGACATAGAGTGATTTGACATATAATATTTTCCTCGATATTAATGGCTACATTGATCCATGGCTTAACACCCAATTGGTCCATGATCTACTTTAAAATAGCATGGAGGGTCATTTGTCGATGATCGATTGTGATAAAAACTATTGTAAATCTCTTTGTAATATTTTTCTTTTGCATTAATAAATTTCTCCAAGTGGCCACATTGGCTGGGGCCGTGGATGTTTCCCCGTAGGGGTTTTACCACATGAAAACATCAGTGTGTTGATTTTTTATCTAGTTGTGTGAGTGGTTACTGAAGGTGTTTGTCCTCTGTTGGAATATCTGTGTTGTCGAACATGGTATCAAAGCACATTTGAAGGCCCACTCCCATTGTAGATCGAGATCATGAAGTTGTGTTATCACATGTTTGGTTTCTGCAATTTCCATACTTTTTGGGGCTAAGGGGACTATTATATTGTGTCTAGAGTGATTGTTTAAGACAAGAACACTTTTCATTTTACTCGAAAAGGTTTCTATTTTCCCAAGATACGACCATTTTAGTCAGATCCAAAGGTATAAAGCCTAAATATGCCCTTTTTAAAAATTTGCAGAGACAAATTTCATTTTTCTATTTTTTATTTCTTGGTTGCTAATAATTTTTTTATCTACATATGCTCTTTTCCCTATGCCCCGTGCGATCTCAACAAATCAAAAATATAGCAGAAAGGGTTTTCCTATTTGTGTGTTCTCTTAGCTGCATGCTCAGTGCAATCTCGGTAAATCATAATCAGAGGGAAAATTCACATTTTCCAAGTAAGAAACCGAGATCTAACCCTTGTTTTCATTAATAAGGGAAAAATATTTCTTGTGTGAAAACAGTTTTTTATGAGCACGCTCTCCAAGGCCATCTTCAATGACAATGACAACAACAACAACAATCCTCCTTCTAAACAATTCAATATGTTTTGCAGTAGCTCACTTGGTTAAAAGTTGTTTTATTAAGCAAGAAGTCTTGAGTTCAAGTCTCTTTTTTGTTACTTTTTTTGAAAACGTGCATGCATTCATTGTAAAGTGTATTTCATTTAAATTATAAAAGTGAATCACTATAAGTGGCCTTAATATTTTAAATTATTTATTTTGCATGCAACTTTCATTTATAAAGTAACAATCCTCGCTTATTCTATAAAAGTGGGCCACTTCATAAACAACTTATATGTAAAAGTGAGGCTATTAGGAGGGGTATCACCACGTGGACCAACTTCTACTTTCCACGTGGCTCTTTGGTTACCATTTATGCCTTTTTCAAAAGGGCATAACTTTCACATCCAAAGTCTGTTTTTAGTGTCATTTTTTTTGAACAACTTATTTTTTTGATATCTTTCCATCCAAACCATTAGTTTCATTTTTTTTCATATCTTAATATGGAATCTTCCACTGATATTTTTCTTACCAGTGCCAACTACTTCCAATGTAAATACCATATGGATGATTTATTAAGAAGTAAAGGACTGTATCGAATTACCTTGGGAAAAGAAGAAGAGCCCACTGATGATGACAAGTATGCCAAATGGATTAATAGGAATGACGAAGCTCGTGGACTAATAGGAATATCCATCTCACCTGATTTAAGGTTTCACCTTCAAGGACTTGATGCCCCCAATAAATCTTGGGAAAAGATTGAAGCTATGTTTGGTAAACACAATATTATTCGAGCTCACCAGTTGGAAAATCAGTTAATGACTTTAAGTCCAAATGATTTTCCTTGCATTGCAGTTACTTGTCTAAGTTCAAAACACTTAGACTTTTGTGTATAGAATGTGAACTAGATATGCGAGAAGATCGATGCATATATGTTATTCTTGCTAAGCTTGGTAGCACATATTCTGTTCTTGTATCTACCTTTTATTCCACTAGAGAAGCTATAGGGAGTGCTTATAAAAAAACCAATCTTGATTCCTTTTGTGATGGTCTGATTCGAGAGCAAGATAAGCTTCTACAACTTGGATTGATTAGCACTACAGGTGCATCTAACAAAGCCTTAGTGGCCCAACAAAAATATAAATCCAAGAATCACAAGAAACAACATCATCGCCACAAGAAAAAGAAAAACAAGGGTCCCAAACCCTCTAAGCTAGCATTGACTCCTAATGGTGACAAAGGAGAAAAATCTAAAAATAAGAAGATGGGAAGACATTGCAACTTTTGTGGGAAATACAGTCATGACGAGTCCAAATATTTTAAGAAGATGGTAGCTTTAGAAGCAACGATGAATAAGAACAACATCTGTATTGATTCTTCTTCTTCTTCTTCTTCTTCTTCTCATGGACATGCACTTTCTGCTTTTGGTTTCTCCTTCATTGCAACTTCTACTTATTCTTCTGATGAGTGGTTTATTGATTCTGGGGCATGTTATCATATGGCTAAGGATAAATCCATATTTTCTTCTCTTAATGAATGTAATAGCAATAAAATATTTTTTGGTGATGATAAATCTCTTAGTGTTGTAGGGTCCAGAACAATTCAGGTAGATAATGGTCATTTCGATGATGTATAATGTGTTCCAAGTCTTTCCTGCAACCTTCTATCAGTATATCAAATCACTCATTCAGGTGAAGGTAAAATCATAGAGTTTTTACCTCACCAAGTTGTAATCAAGGATCTAAAAGATCCTAAGAATGCTCTTGCAACTATATTTGTTGATGATATTACCAGGTTGTACAAGTTTGACAACTTTGGGTCATCATTTTTTCAATCATTTTTTGTTGTCATAGTGATGAATTGAGCAAACTTTGGCATGAGCGGTTTGGTCATCTAAACTATCGCTCATTACAAAAACTATGTAATATACTGATGGTGACTACATCCTCTTTTTTCTTGCAGAGATGGTGTTTGTGTTGGTTGTGTCCTCGACAAACATACTCAAGACAATTTTGACAAATGTGCCTCTTGGCATGCCTCGACCCCTTTACAACTTGTTCATAGTGACTTGTGTGGTACAATTTTTTCTCCGTTTTTTGGGTGCAAGTATTTCATAAATTTCATTGAAGACTTTTCCAAACAAGCTTGGGTTTACTTCCTAAAACTTAAGAGTGATTTTTTTGACAATTTCTTGGCCTACAAGGCCCTTGTGGAAAAGCAATCTGGACATCAAATTCAAAGGTTAAGAGCATATAATGGAGGTGAATATGTGAAAAATTGATTTACAAGCTACTGCACTGTGTTAGCACCAGAAGTCATCTCTGGATTGCCATAGAAGTAAGCCCATTACCCATTAGTTAGTATGTCACAATGAATAAATTTAAGGGTGGTCTAATGGACACAATCTCAAGATTTTATCGCTTTAATTCAGAAAACTGGGTCGCAATGCATGGACAAGTGAGGTCTTGGTCTAATTTTAGTCAGTGATTTGCTTCAAAGGGTGAGTAGGGGGGAGAACTGGTGAGGAGATGTAAGGGCCTGCCATGGACATCAGGTCTTCTAGGTGCCTAAGGAAGAAAAGATTCAAGAGTGAGATCCTCTCAAACCTAAAGCTTTAGACACTAAGATATGTCTAAACAAGACAATCAAAATAACACGATGATCAAATCTTCATCATAATGATACTGTAGCAACCCAAATGGATCCTCCAATTACGAGCTACTCAGTATGAAAAGGGAAAAGATAACATGGAAGACTAATTAAAACCGGTGAAAATATTGTAGTGATCAAACCTACATCACAACAACATCACAACCCTCGACTGGATATTCCAATTTCGAGTGTCTTAACACAACGTTTACAAAGAGATGGAGAGGAGATTACTTTCATTAAACAAGAAGTCTCAAAGACATAACACAACTAGAGAACCAGAGGCTTTACTAAAACTTTACAATCGGGACCTCAACTCAACCATCGACCCTTTACAAAATATAAAAATTTAGTATATATACTCAAAATGACTTGCTCCCTGTTGGAGCTGCCTTTGTTTTCTAGCCCATCACAAATTTCATTTTTTAGATGCTCGAAATCTAAAGATGGTTTTCATATTTTCCCTTTGAGGTATCCAGATCTTCAAAGCTTTATCACGCGAGCAACAATGATTATTATACTCTCGAAACGAGTCCTACCTTTCGTTAAAACTTTTCCTCTTTTGTTCTACCTCAGGATCTCATAGGTTGGATACTGTAAGTCATATAAGTCACATGCCCTGAGCTACGAAACAACGAAATCATTTTAATATTTTACTCAGGATAGTAACAAGGGTAAAATTTTCCCTAACCCATGTTTAAACGTCGTCGAGGTTTTGCACCTCGGCATTCTCCAAATCCAAAAATTTAATGTCGTAGCCCCGATAGCCGAGAACACGAGGTCCTTATTTTAGTAACCCGTGTCAAGGTTAAAGGTAAAAGCTAAACCATGGTAAAAGTTTGTTGTCGGCATTTCGCCACTTGGTGTTTTCCTTTTCAAAAGTTACACCGTCTAAACCCCGACTCGCGAAATCACGATAAGGATATAAACGAAATTAATTAATTACTAAATCCGAGTTTATCTTTCCTTTTTATTTATCGTGATCTCGCAGTTTCGCAGCTCGGCAAGCAAACCTCCCGGAAACTTACTTTCAAAGCTCCGAGTCGCGATAGGGAGAATATAATAATTATGAAGTTAATTGAGCCCCTGATCACGATTTCATTTTTATTAACCAAAATCGATCATCGCAGTCTCGGGTGTTAGAGGTTCAAAGTGTTAAAGTAAAATCCCCGATATAACGAGTACCGAAAACGTTGGTAAAACCAGATTAATTAAGCTAAATCAATTTATCTCGTTTTTTGATGCTTGCACATTTTACGAGGTAGCCTTATTCCTTCCATGCGCCAACTGATATTTCAAACCGCCAAAATTTATGGCATTAATTAGGAAATAGGGAAAATCAACGAATAAGATCGAATTTTTATGGAAAAATTTATTTCTGAAGATGATTTGACATAATTGTTTTGAAAGGTACCGAGTTTTTTGAATATATATAAGAGTTGTGGTTCGTTATAACAAATGCATTTTCATATCACGCAGAGCACCTTATCTCGGAGCAAACTGACTTTTGTATGTATACGTATTTCTATCGCAGAAGAGCTAAAACACAAGCTTCAGCCATGGCTCCGCGAAAAGCATCCAAAGCCAGTGTTGAGGTCTCGGGACAGGGCTCGGATAATGTTGCTGATACTTCGCCACAAAGTATCGACTCGGTCCCGAATTGGTCGTTTGTTTCAGATGTTCTGCAAGCAGAATTGGTGGATTATTCTGATGACTCAAGTGACAACGAAAAATATGATATAACCACCAAGTACAAAATAGTCATCCAATCCAGAATGCACAAAGTAGCAGCCAGGCCACGATTGCTTCCATATTATGACATGGTCCGATGGGCATTAGACCATGTGGACCTACCGACCAAAACCATCAGGAATGAGCAGAAAGTCACCATCGGGACTTTCAGGCCGGAACATCTGTAAGCCATCTATAAGCTTCCCACGATGTCTGACTACACATATGGCGCTTAATTCCTGGACGAGTTCAAGGAGAAGGAATTCGTACAGTATGATAAAACCATGTCCAGTTTAATAAGGGATTGGGTTTCGAACACCGTGAAGTTCAGAGCTGATACCCACGACGTATATTCAATCGCTTCTTTAGAACCTTAGTACAAATATGTAGCCATGATGACATGTAGGCTATACGGGAAAGAGGACACCTCACATTTTTATCTTCCATGGGTGCCTCTAATGTTTCGGGTCACCGAAGGCGGTTCTTTCAACTGGGCAAAAATGTTGTCCGATAGCTTGACCAGTCGGGTCGTAGAGTATCGGGCACAGAAAGAGAACATAAAGGCATCTTCATTCTTCATGTCTGCATAAATTATGGACGTCGTTTGTTTTTTGACTCCGTTTCCCTTAATGAGTTGGAGTTGGACTCTAGTATAAGACGAGCCCATACATGTTTATCATGCAAAGTTATGGGAAAACAAAGCTGCAAATTTTGTGTATGAAATCTTTAACTGGGTGATGGTGCCCCTGCATGTCACCATTTTTGGTCACCCGCCACCCAGGATCTCGGACAGCATAGTAACGAATCTAAGCAGCATAGAAGACTGGTATGTGGAAGCGAAATTTTCATACCTCCGAGTTTTCGGGGCTTCGGTCCCCCCACATGCATTACCATTGTTCATTCCTGACAAGTTGGCTTGTCGTGAGGTCGCTAGGCAAACAGTAACTGGTGGTATAAGCAAAGAGCTTAAGGGATACTCGAAGAAGGTATGGCCACCTTTTCCTGTTCATTTGATTCTTATTCTTTATTAGATTTCGGGCATGCCAAAGCCGAGGCAGCAGCCTTGGAAGACCTAGATTTGGTCTCCATTGAATACAAGAAGCATGACCCGCAGAGGGTCGTGAGAAATCATTTGGCCAGTTGCGGGATCAAGAGATTTGAGCACGAGAATTCACCCTCGGATGACATTTTTCGAGGCGCAAGGTCCTATGCCGAGATTCTGGCTTGGATACAGACTCTAGCACCCAAAGAAAGAACCGATGTTCTAAAGTTCCAGGAACATCGACGTAGTTGTCTTCCCGCAGTATTGCGGGGTGAGAGTCCAGCTACGGCAGAGATCAAACAAAAGGATGCTGAGGGTTCTAATGATGTGAACCCCGATCAAGAAAAACACCAAGACGAGGGAGAGCATACCAAGAGCCCGAAAATAGAGATAAAGACTCCCGAACCGCCAAAGAAGCAGAGTCTGGTTACTACTCCGGGAAAATCAGCAAAACAGATCGGAGAACCTATCACATCGGTTACTCCCTTGCAGTCGACTCAGGGGAATATTGAAGCAGGATGGATCTACAATGAAGAGTTGAGGCCTATAAGGGTAGAAGATCTCCCTCCGAATGAGTTTTTCTTCGATAAGAAGAGAAAGGTAGTAGTAAAAAGGGAATTCTATCAGGAAGGAGAGTCGACTGCCAAGAAATATAAAGTTATAACTAATGGAAAAGACAAGAAAAATGAACAATTCATGACCAAGATAACAGGGAAATTAGGAGCATATGCCTCGGCGAATCAATTTTCAGTCGGACTTCTAAAAAATCAGATGAAAAGAAAGAATCTCCTCATCAAGAGCCTAGAAGCCAGACTAGCCACAACAACAAAAACTGCCAAGGACCAGGCGAGCGTCGGAATAGAGCAGGCCAGGTTGGCCGATAAAAACGAGATAGAGCTACTTAAGACTAAGCTCGAGCAAGCACAGCTGGTGGTCCGAGAGGGTCATATGCAAGCGAGCCAGCAAAGATATTTGATCCAACAATTGCAGGTTAGGGTGGAAATCGCCGAAAGCAAAGCAATAGATATTGGGATGTTTGAGTCCCAGGCGATGGAGATTCGGGGCAGAGTCTCTGCTGCTCAACAAAAATTGCTCGACAAGGTAGGGGAGATTCAGGACAATTTCTTGCTCGTTAATCGAGTTTTGGAGAACTTATCCGCCAGAGAAAGGGAAGCGGGAGAAACACGGGTCGCCTTCCAAGAGGCTGTGATAGCCACAAACAATAGGGGTTCGGGAAGTACTCCCAAGTTCACCATTTCAGAACAAACTAGAGGAAACATTCTATTAAAAGAATGGGAACACAACATTGTCAAAGGCAAGCAGCAAGACACAAATATAACAAATTCCTTAGAAGAAGATTTTAGTTCTATAGATGGTGATCTCCTAGGCATTGAGAGCGGAGGTAATGTCGAGGCGTTGATGCAAATGGATATGAAAAAAATCTCGCTTGATCCGAGGGAAAAAGAGGAAAGAGATTCGGCCGAGATTTCTCAAGTGACTATGGTGGACATAGTCCAAATAGACAAAGGCATGATTAGACCAAGCGCACAATTGTGCACCATCGACATCATCGACGGACAGATGGAAGATAGGCTGCCGCAGTTAGCCCGAGAGTGTTACTTCTTTGAAGCCAGCTGTCAAGTAGAATCGTCGCGGCTGATATCTCAGCTGGTTGAAAGATGTGTCGCCTGTATCGAGCACGCACGAGGACAAACGTCTGGCACCAAGTGAAGACAGAGAAGAAGAAATGGAGCGATTACTCTCCTCCCTGTCATAACCGAAATTTTGTGACGATTGAGATTATGTCTTATTTGTAAAACTATATAAATATACCATAGAAAGAAAAGGAAAAGGCTAGACCTTTTTGTGTCGATTGTAACAGATTTTTTTACAATTTTTGAGAGTTAATACAAAGAAAATCTGAAGATTCTCAATTCCATCACGACTGTGTTATGAGTTTGTTTCCTTGCATCTCATATTTTCATTTCATTTCATATTCATAACTGATGTGCTTCGTTATAATTCAGTACGCCCACTACTATAGCGAATGAATTTTGGTTTTCTATAATTATTTACTGTTTTTCCTCTATACCAGCTATTAGCGGGTATAAGACCAACCAACACTTTCAGAATTCTACACATATTCTATGCTACATCGAGTTATTTCGTTACAATTTTCCTCTTCTGTTTATACATGAGATTCTCCCTTGATAGGAGCCTTGCATCATAGACAGCTGAATGTTTTTCTCCCACATCATACATTTTATTAAGATATAACTCAGTTACGAGAAATAGCCTTTGATTTGCATCCCTATTTTATTCCTGAAACCGTAAATTCTCTTTTATACGACCAAATTGAGACATCACTTAATCTCTCTCTGAAATTTTTCCTACATTTACTGTTCCTCCATGACTTTCCCTGTACCAACACAACCCAATATCAAACCCGAGTTATCAAACCAAACGCACATTGCCTTAAACTTTTTCGATACTATTCTTAAAACAGCTACTAACCGGGTCGAACTTGAACGTTCATGGGCAGCCATTGAACAAGATATAACTATCCAGGAATAGTTGGAAGATAGACAACGCCAACGTAGAAATCTTCCCTAGTTTTCTTTGCCGAAGGTTGATGTTTCTCGCTTCTCCACCTTTTACCCACTTTCGGATGCCTAGACACTGTACTTTTAAGCCTTAAGTACAGACTCTAGAACAACATCTTTCTGGCACCATTGCCGGGGACCGAAGTTACGAAATCTTTTTCCCTGGGAAAATGACATTTGTTTTTCGTTGAAAGTGTTACCCTTTGATAGTGAACAAAGAGTACACACCTTTTTTAAGTCTTTCCAATCTTTCACTTGGCGACTCCACAAATAATAAACTTGCATCCGGTCGAAGGAATACCAGACAAAACCCGGATGGTAAGTAGATTACGCCCGTTATCGATCCCGAGAAGATTCTAAAGGCGAGAGGCTCTCTTAAGCCAACCGCTACAGTTTACAAACTTAAAACCCCACAACTGAAGACTAAGAATTCTTCTGAACCCTCAACTTCGCTCAGTCCTCTCTTTGATACCAAAGTTTCAATGCCAAACTGCTCCGAAGTTAGGAGTGAGATTCATCCGACAATCCCCTTAGTATACAAAGGAAAGGGCCCTTTTGAAAGTTCGTCGGCAGTTGACATACCACCTTTCCTTCAGTTAAATTTCTCGACCTCACCAAATTCTGAAGAGTGTGTTACACATTCGGTTTCCACACTCGTCGGTTCTCCAGATTTCGTCTCTTACAAATCCGAGGAACCGGGTCCTCACATTCCTTATCGTTCCTCGTTGGATTTTCCTCTTCGTGAAGAAAATAAAGATTCACTTTTAATTTTCCAAAATCCCCTTTACAACTTTCCACAAATAACAATGGCATCTTCTGGAGGAGGAGGTGGAGGGTTTATAGGAGGAGGTGGAGGGTTTATCGAAGGAGGAGGGGGAGGAGCCCCTCTAGGAGGAGCTGGAGGCCAAGGGCCTGCCCCCCCTCCCAGAGTGTTTGAGAAAGTTGCATCCAGATATGCTCCCTTAGTATTGCCCGTCCCTCTACATGATCTTCCCAAAAATTACATAAAAAATTTACCAAAATTCACCGGGGAAGGGGATCTGACCGCGGCCGAACATATTAATTTTTTCGACCAATTCACAGATATCCTAGGTATCGAACATGAGGACATATATTCGAGACTTCTTGTCCAAAACTTCAAAGGCCAGGTTCGAACTTGGTTTTGGAGCCTACCTGCAACATCTATCTTGTATTATGACGCTTTGGAAGATGCTTTCCTCAGACAATGGGGCGAGAGAAAAGATCATCTGTATTATTTAACCAAATTTGGGTCTTTGAGAAAAATGAATTCGGAAACAATCATGGAATTTATTCAAAGATTCAACAAACTGTACAATAAAATCCCAACCGAAGTTAAACCATCCCAACCCGTGGCCAAAGTAACTTTCGCCGGAGCTTTCGAACCGGATTTCGCCCTCCTTTTGTGAGAAAGAAGGGGAGCCACCCTAAACCGAATGCAGAACGATGCGGTAGAAATAGAGTCTAATATGATGGCTTCGGGTAAGCTTAAAGCTAAATTAGAAATGGGAAATCGAGAGACCAAACGCTTTAGAGAACAAGCAAGTCTGTCAAGGTCTAATAGATTTGCAGACGATAGGGTAGATGATATGGCTAGAGTAATTAAAGAACTGTCAAATAAAATATCCAGAATGGAGCTCGAACAGGCCAAAGCTAACTCTTTCCCCAAAAAGGATTTCAAGAGAAACCCCAACCCCCCGAACCAGCAAAGGCAAATAAAAAATGAAGATAAAAAAATACAAGCTCCCTTAAAAAATGAAAATTTTATAGGAGCGAACGATTTTCAAGACTTCAGAGATTCGGATAATGATGTCACGAACTTCGGTGATGACTGCACTCAACCATATCTGACTCGAGAAGACTATGAAAAATCTCTAAACACGCAACAACTGTCGAATAAGGGTGAAGAAGGTGATCACACTGATCTCTGTGAATCTCGACCAGAAACTGAGATGATAATGGCTGAGTTTCAACCAAAGTACAACTTAAGATCTAAGAGTAAGCCCACCTCAGCTACTCAACCCAAGAAAATCCTCCAAAGAGGTCAAGCTTATGAGCCTCCCTCGGAAGATACCTTTTTACCCAAAAACAAAACTAAAGTAGTAAGCACACAAGAGTCCGAAGTGGAAAAAGTTGAAACCCAAGCACAAGGAACCGAAACAAAAAATAAAATTACGTCTTCCACCAAGACCATGAGTGATAAAGTGGTCCAGATGAATAAGTCGGAAAGGAAGGATTCAAAAGTCTCAGCTAAAGAAACAGACAAGGTGAGTGGAGCTTTCAGTTTTGAAAATGAGACAAATAAAATTAAGATACCAATCCCTTTGGTAGAATTAGCAAAAAACCCTGTTTATCGGAAGCAGATTACCAAAGCGATGGGTGTCTCTGAGCTAGAAATCCAGTCTGATGTTTTAAGCCTCAAAGACGAAAAACCTAACATCACCTTTGGTACCCATTTTAAAGGGGCCAAAGACACCATTGCTCCCTTTTATATCACTCTGAATGTGTATGATCAATTGCTACATAATTGCATGTTAGACTCCGGAGCCTCCCATAACGTTATGCCTAAGATTATTATGGACAAGTTGGGTCTCCATATCACCAGACCTTATGGAGATCTATACTCTTTTGACTCAAGAAGGGTTAAGTGTATGGGGATGATAAAAGATCTAGTAGTTACCTTGGTGCAGGTCCCGGTTAAGAGTATCCTGATGGATGTGGTTATCGCAGATATTCCCCCTAAGTATGGCTTGCTATTATCTAGGTCACGGGTAGACAAGTTGGGGAGTTCTCTTCAATTGGACATGACGTTCACCACAATTCCTATGTTCGGTGGTTAGTTCACTCGGTTGTACAGAGAAAAAAAATTAGCATATACAATGAGTGACCCTCAAAACCCAAACAATTTCCCTATTTACATTGCGGATCAAGATTTGGGAAATTGTATCTTGTCTTTTGATGATGATTTAGACGGTTGTCTGGAGGAAAGAGATATAGAGCGAGAAGAGTCAAGTTACATGACAAAGGATCTGTGTAATACCAGTGTTTGGAAAATGTATTTTGATGGTGCTTCATCTTCTAAAGGGGCAGGTGCAGGAGTGCTTTTAGTGGCTCCTAGAGGTAAGTTCGTTGTTCCTTTTTCCTACTGACTGCAGTGGGATATAGATTACACTAACAACGTATGCGAATATGAAGAGTTGGTCTTAGGATTAGAGGCTGCCAAGAAGCTAAATATAAATAACTTAGAGGTATATGGTGATGCGGAGTTAATAGTCAAACAAATAAACTGACAGTACCTAGCCAAGCATCCCAGACTAAGAACATACAAAAATTGTTTCTGGGATCTCATGGAAAACTTTTTCTTGTCCATAAATGTCCACTTTATCCCTCGCGCAAAGAATTTACATGATGATGCATTGGCTAAAGCAGCTTCAACCTTCTCTCCTCCCACGACTTTCAAATTGAAGTATCACATTGAAATCAGATACAAACCATCTATACCAGACAATATCTGACACTGGTAGGTCTTTGAGGATGACGAACAAATTAAGAAATTTCTTGCAGCAGTGGGTGAATTCTCTGAAACTCATGCAGACCAAGAAAATCAAAATGACTCGATATGGATCATGCAAGAAGGGGAAGATCCTGAAGCCTTCCGAGAAAAAATTGCGGATCATCATATGCTGGTCCTTAAAAACAACCAAATTCTGAAAGGATTGATTCCTTTAGAAAGACTTTTTGATCAGAACGACGTACCTGTAAAATCCACTTTACAAACCCAACCAGAAGAAGTGGAGGATTGTGATATAGGAACTGAAAAAGAATCCAGGGTGGTAAAAATATCCAAGTTCCTCCCTCTCGAAGTGAAAGTTAAGTATAAAGACCTACTTAGACAGTATAAGGATGTTTTCTCTTGGTCTTATGATGAGTTAAGAACATATGACACTTCCATAATTGATCACAAGATACCTTTGAAGCCTGGGGTCAAACCGTTTAGGCAAAAGCTTAGGCAGATTAACCCCATTTTGTTACCTGTGATCGAAAAAGAAGTTAAGAAACTTTTAGACGTGAAAATAATTGTACCTCTGAGATACTCAGACTGGGTAGAAAATCTGGTCCCGGTCAGGAAAAAGAGTGGGGAAATCAGACTGTGTGTGGATTTTCGAAACTTAAATAAGTCGTCTCTTAAGAACAATTATCCACTGCCCAAAATGGACCATGTGCTAGAAAAAGTAGTCGGAGCAAACCGAATGTCTATGATAGATGGATTCTCTGGTTATAATCAAATCGCCATGAATGAACAATATAGGGAAAAAACTGCTTTCACCACACCATGGGGTACATTCATGTATGAAAAAATGCCTTTTGGTTTGACGAATGCAGGGGCCACCTTCCAGCGTGCTATGGACATCGATTTCGTAGGAGAAAGGGACAAGTTCATAGTCATTTACCTCAACGATTTGACAGTTTTTTCTAAAACTGATGAAGAACACTTGATGCATCTTAAACCGACCTTCGAAAAATGATGCAGGTTTGGTCTATCTTTAAACCCAAATAAATCACATTTCGCCATGTGAGAAGGTAAGATTTTGGGTCATATCGTATCTAGGGATGGAATCAAGATTGATCCTAAGAGGATTGAAGCAATAGATACTATAAATATTCCCAGAAATGTAAAAGAGATTCAATCTTTATTAGGAAGAATAATTTTTTTACGAAGGTTTATCCCGAACTTCGTTGAGATTGTAAAATTGATCACAGGTATGTTGAAGAAGGACAACAGAGTAAATTGGACAACCGAGGCCAGAGCATCGTTCACGCATATTAAGAAAGTCATAAGCGAGACACCTGTGTTAGCAAGCTCCGACTATCTAAAAGATTTTCTTATCTTCTCGTTTGCCTCCGAACACACTATCGCTGCGGTGCTCCTACAAAAGAACGAACAAGGATTCAAACAACCGATCGCCTTTTTCAGCAAGAGCCTTAGAGACGGAGAACTGAAGTATGATATAATAGAAAAATAGGCATACGCCATGGTAAAAGCATTAAAGGCATTCAGAACGTATGTACTACACTCAAAGATAATTGCGTACGTGCCTACCAGTTTTGTGAAAGATATATTGGTACAACTGGACAACGATGGAAAAAGAGGGTGATGGCTCACCAAAATCCAAGAATTTGATCTAGAAGTCAAACCGACCAAATTGATAAAAGGGCAAGGCCTAGCCAAACTCTTAGCTGAGTCGAATTTCAGAGCCCTAGATATCAATTGCCTACAGGAAGATGACGAAGACACGGACCTAAACAAGCTGAATGAGGAAACAAGTCCAAACAAGATCGAAGAGAAGTTCTTATCATCGAGCTGGTATAGAGACATAGTGTCATACCTGCTAACTCTAAAATGCCCAAATGAACTATCACCATCTAAAGCCAGAACTTTAAAACTCCATGTAGTTAAATATTGTATCGCCGAAAGTCATCTATATTGGAAAGATCCACTTGGTTTCCTGTTAGTCTGTTTAGTTGAATCAGAAACTCAGCGGGTTATAAACGAATTTCACGAGGGATTCTGTGAGGGGCATCATGCATGGAGATCTACAACTTACAAGATCTTGAGGGCCGGGTACTACTGGCCAAAACTCTTTTCAGACGTCAATGCCAAAGTGCGTGCCTGCAACCCTTGCCAACTATTCGCAGGTAAACAGAAGCTCCCGACACTACCTCTAGTTCCAGTCAAAGCTGAAGCCCCATTCCAGCAATGGGGTCTAGACTTCATAGGCGAGATTAATGCCCACTCCAGTGCTCAACACGAGTGGATCTTAACAACTACATATTATTTTACTAAGTGGGTGGAAGCCATTCCAACCAAAAGGGCAACAAACTCGGTGGTAATTGATTTCTTAGAAGACAATATTTTTTCAAGATTCAGTTGCCCCCGAAAGATAGTTACTGACAATGCCCAGGACTTTAAATCTATGGTTATGATCAGCTTTTGTCAAAAGTACAACATCGTTCTTGGCCATTCCACAGCATATTTCCCCCAGGGAAACGGATTGGCCGAGTCATCTAATAAGAGCCTGGTAAATATAATAAAGAAGGTATTGGATGAAAACAAAAGGTCTTGGCATGTGCACTTAAAATACGCATTGTGGGCTAATCGCATAAGCACAAAAAGGTCTATCGACATTTCTCCTTTTCAGATGGTCTATGGGACAGATGCTGTCCTACCTATAAACCTAGCACTACTAGTGATGAAGTTATGGCAAGATCAAAATGAAGAACCCAATCATGTCACCAGGAGAATAAATTAGCTGATTGAGGTTCAACAGCATAGAGTCGAAATAGATGAAAAGATGCACAAGTACCAAGATGATATGAAAGCATTATTCGACCGCAAAGCAAAGGACAGAGAATTCCTCCCAGGTGATTTAGTGTTAAGGTGGGATGCAAGAAAGGAAGAAGCAACAAAACATGGTAAATTCGACCACCTCTGGTATGGACCATTCAAGGTCTCGGCTCTGGAAGGAAAAAATTCTTTCCTACTGGAAAATATAGACGGAGAAGTCCTCAACGCTCCTATCAACAGGCGGTATCTAAAGCATTACATGACGTAACAGTTGCCAGATTCGAAAAAAAAATAAAAAATAATTATTATATATATTTTGTGTACATATATGTATTTTCATTTAAACATTACTTTTGATTTTATTTTCTTTTTTGTTCATGAACTTTCGACACATTTCGGATAAAATTCATATTTTCCTTTTACAGGATTCTAGTTGCATACGAAACAAGCAGGAGAAGTAAACTGGAAGTCGGTGTCAGAAATAAATTGGCATAAACAAGTGATACCTAAAATAATTTTATATTGTGCAAAGAAAGTGAAATGAAAAGGTAAAGATGAGAGTTCTCAAAAGACATGTTATAAAGGACTGTTAAAGAAAACCGAGGTAACTCCATTCAAACTACAACAACAACTGAACTGATAAATAACAAAGTTGTTTCTTGGTTTAATAATCTTTGAAAAAATTAAGACATTTTAAACGATTCACCCAATCTAAAAAATAATCAGTCAAAGTAAAGTATCCTTAAAAATATCTACAAGATTCAGTTTTGAATTGTTTGACCTCTGTATTTTCAGTCAGTAAGTCACTACATGGCATCCTTCTATTTTCGGGTTTACCTTTTAAAAAAGTCACCATCTTTCCGTTTCATATACGAAGGGATAAAAGTGTTTCGTTTTCAACCTTGTGAGCTACAAAGCAGATTGTGGAAAGAAAGTGGGTCTTCACAACTACTCAATCCCCTGCTAAGCGAAGGAACGTTTAGAGTAATCCTAACTTTCCTAGGTTTTTTAATGGCATCGGAGAATTGAAGCTTGCTCAAATAGAATGCCCTTAAAAATTTATTTTCCTTTTTCTCCCTAAGAACGAAGATGTTGTGAAGGTCAAGGGAAGGATGGTACTGAGTAATCAAAGTAAGTTGACAGACCTATAATGAAAAATATTACACAGATATCAGCCCTGATACAAACTGATTGCCCCCATCTTCGTGCTCTAAAAAGAAAATTATAAGACAGGTGGTGAAAGGAAATTAAGAAATGATTACCCCCACCTAGTCTGAGAGATGATGAAAGGAAATTCAGAAATGATTTCCCTTGTCTCAGCATTTAAATGCATAAATATATTCCAAAGTGGTGAAAGGAAATTCAGTAAAAAGGGGCCAGATAACTTCACCGGGGTACTGAACAGGCTCGCTGGTAGTGAAGCAATATCTGAGATATCTGTAAGGCTGTTATACATGAATATCACTCTACTCTAGTAACCAATGCTTTTTAAAACCTGATCCACATCCCAAATTCAGACGGGACTTCCCAATTAAAAACACATAATCTTATTCTTTTGATGCAAGCCGATAGCTGCAAGGTCTGTTGGGTCTCCTAGGACTGTTTCAATTGTCTTAAAGAAGACCTAAATTTAGTAGAGGGAAAGGGAAAGTTATGAAAGGGACTATAGCTAAGTTAAAAAGAGTATCTGATTTTGAAAAATCTTTTCAAGGTAAAGAACGAAGTCTTTTTCCCCCTTCGTTACCTTGTTCTCAGGAACCTTTTCACCTGATTGAATGCTATTGACTCCATTTACCCAATATTGGCACGTGGTCTACTGTTCTTCCCACCTTACAAGAAAGCGAGATCCCTAGTTGGAGCCTATGTTGGAGCCTTATAACAAGGGTAAAGTTTTCTCTAACCCATGTTTAAACGTTGTTAGCACTTTGTAATTTGCCCAAGGCTATAAGGCAGTCACAGAGGCAACATCAAAACCACTTCGAGTCTTGGATATAGCCCTCCAAGACTTAAAGAGGGATCTCTCTATCTGATATAGCTTTGTTTGAAGAGATATTAGGCTAGTTAATGAAAACAATGGGTTTTTGTTGTCAAAGTGTTTTTGAATTGGTTGAGACAGTCTACTCCTCCATTGGGCTATGGGGTCTGCAATTAATTAGGAATGAAATACAACCATAAATGAGGAAAGATGAATTCCACAGGGTGAGATGATATACTCACTGGATCTTTTGCAGCTTAAATGATGGACATAAGAAAGGATGAGAAGGATAAATTCGACTAAGAAGCAGTTAAGAATTCCTTAGTCGAAAACATCAGAAGATAAACATTTAAATCTTTTATAATCGGAAACAGGGTATCAGAGATAAATACTGAGACATACGTTACTCTTAAAGATTAGTTTCAGAAAAACAAGATGATTACAGAGGAAGAAAACATTTAACTGAGAAAATCACGTCACCAGTGAACATACGCAAGAATCCTGTAAAGTGCCTCTCTTTCATTAATGGCAGATTTCTTAAAAAATGTTACATCTTGATAGCCACAGGACGTGAAGATCCAACCATTTTACATTAAAATCATCTCAATAAATAATATAGATCATCCCAACAAGTTTCAAAAGTCGGTTTAACCGCCTCGGCCAAAAATAGCCACCACTCCCAGAAAATTCGGAGTTTTCTGCCATAAAAAATGGACCGTTTTTCTGCGAAACAGGGGTCCTATTAGACTTGATTCTCTCTTCAATTATGACACCTGGGAGAAAACTGAAAGAGGTTATTGTATATGGGCATGTTATGGACAAAAACCTCTTTCGGTTTCGCAAAATTCGTCCCCATCTGGCCGTGACAGCTCCTGCAAAATTGGGACTGAAATGGAAAATTTAAAATATGGAAAAATAGGCCTCGAAGATGTCTTTGAATCTCTCTACTCGTAACTCCGTTGAAAAAACTGAAAAAGGGTTTTGTTCCTCATCCCGTTTTGAGAAAAAACCTCTCTCGTATTTTTAAAATTCGTCTCCGTTTGCCCCAAAATCGGTCTGGAAGATGACATGATAAAATAGGCAAAAGTGGTAAACTTTGGAAAAAGTGGTTTTTGGCGGGAGGGCGGTATTCCGGACCGCCCCCCCCCCCCTTGTTAAATGTAGACCGCCCGGGGGGGTCCGGAATTGAACCTGGGTCGTTGATTTAGTTGGTCGTTTGTGGGCTGTTTAGATTTGCTAGAGTTTTAATTTAAATTCTGGAGCCCCCCTTCGTTAAATTCCGGAAGGTGGGGGGGTTCCAGAATTAATATGATGCGTTGATTAAATTTGGGGTATAGTGGATGGGGGGCGCGCTTGCATGGAGATGCATGGTAGTAATGTGAGGGAAGGAGTGTAAGGGGTTAGTGGGTAGTGACGTAGGGGGATGGTTAATGGAGTATGACGTAGGGGTAGTGGAGGTAGTGGGGAGTGACGTACGTGGGTTGAGTGGACGTAGGGGATGGGGAGTGAGTGGATGGTGAGGTAGTGAGGTGGGGTAGTGACTTAGGTTATTTTGTTTTATGTGTTTTTTCTTTTTATATTTTTGTTTTAAATATGTTTTATTATATGTAATATTACCTATGTCATGTATTTTTTCATGTTTTCTTTTTATTTGCTTTGTATTTTATACATAATGTTTTGTATATATATTTTTTTATATTTTGGTTTTTTTGTTTATGTTTTTGTGTTTTATATGTTTTTTAATATTTTAATTATATTTGTTTTATTATTTTTGTTTTTTAATATTAAACTAACCATAATTACTTATCCTAGTTACTAAAATAGGTATTAAACTTAATTAATAATTAATTAATTAATAATTAATTAATTATTTAACTAGTCGTTTATTAGTCAATTTTAACCTATACAAACTTTATTGCTAATATAACTACTTTTATTGTCATTTTGTTCATCCTAAGTCTTGTTTATTCAGGGATGGAAGGCGGGTAAGGCGAAATCAATGGGGCAAAGGGACAAGGGGGAAGAGGGCGTAGTG
The DNA here is from genome assembly GCA_000966675.3 of Picea glauca. NCBI lineage: Eukaryota > Viridiplantae > Streptophyta > Pinopsida > Pinales > Pinaceae > Picea > Picea glauca. Next base: position 156,724 of record JZKD02S1908858.1, read on the forward strand.
TGTATGAAGGATGCAGCAGGGTGATGGAGGATTGAGCGACAAGAATGGAGGGAGGAAACAGAATCACCTGAGCCAGGACTTCGTCGTCACGAGAGAAACGCCAAATCAACAGTCGAAGAATCGACTCGCCTATAATTATAGGATCCCAACAAACGTCATCGGGATTTCGCACCTCGGCATTCTCCAAATCCAAAAATTTAATGTCGTAGCCCCGATAGCCGAGAACACGAGGTCCTTATTTTAGTAACCCGTGTCAAGGTTAAAGGTAAAAGCTAAACCATGGTAAAAGTTTGCTGTTGGCATTTCGCCACTCGGCGTTTTCCTTTTCGAAAGTTACACCATCTAAACCCCGACTCGCGAAATCACGATAAGGATATAAACGAAATTAATTAATTACTAAATCCGAGTTTATATTCCCTTTTTATTTATCGCGATCTCGCGGTTTCGTAGCTCGGCATACAAACCTCCCAGAAACTTACTTTCAAAGCTCTGAGTCGCGATAGGGTGAATATAATAATTATGAAGTTAATTGAGCTCCTAATCACGATTTTGTTTTTATTAACCAAATTCGATCATCGCAGTCTCGGGTGTTAGAGGTTCAAAGTGTTAAAGTAAAATCCCTGATATAATGAGTATCGAAAACGTTTGTAAAACCAGATTAATTAAGCTAAATCAATTTATCCCATGTTTTGATGCTTGCACGTTTTACGAGGTAGCCTTATTCCTTCCGTGCGCCCACTGATATTTCAAACCACCAAAATTTATGGAATTAATTAGGAAATAGGGCAAATCGATGAATAAGATCGGATTTTTATGGCAAAATTTATTTCTGAAGATGATTTGACAGAATTGTTTTGAAAGGTACCAAGTTTTTTGAATATATATAAGAGCTGTGGTTTGTTATAACAAATGCATTTTCATATCACGCAGAGCACCTTATCTCGGAGCAAACTAACTTCTGTATGTATACGTATTTCTATCGCAAAAGAGCTAAAACACAAGCTTCAGCCATGGCTCCGCGAAAAGCATCCAAATCCAGTGTTGAGGTCTCGGGATAGGGCTCGGATAATGTTGCTGATACTTCACCTCGAAGTATTGACTCGGTCCCGAATTGGTCATTTGTTTCAGATGTTCTGCAAGCAGAATTGGTGGATTATTCTGATGACTCGAGTGACAACGAAAAAAATGATATAACCACCAAGTATAAAATAGTCATCCAATCCAGAATGCACAAAGTAGCAGCCAGGCCACGATTGCTTCCATATTACGACATGGTCCGATGGACATTAGACCATGTGGATCTACCGACCATAACCATCAGGAATGAGCAGAAAGTCACCATCGGGACTTTTAGGCTGGAACATCTGCAAGCCATGTGTAAGATGCCCACGACGTCCGACTACACATATGACACTGAATTCTTGGACGAGTTCAAGGAGAAGGAATGCATACAGTATGATAAAACCATGTCCAGTTTAACAAAGGATTGGGTTTCGAACATCGCAAAGTTCAGAGATGATACCCACGACGTATATTCAATGTCTTCTTTAGAACCTCAGTACAAATATGTAGCCATGATGACATGTAGGCTATACGAGAAAGAGGACACCTCGCATTTTTATCTTCCATGGGTGCCTCTAATGTTTCGGGTCGCCGAAGGCAGTTCTTTCAACTGGGAAAAAATGTTGTCCGATAGCTTGACCAGTCGGGTCGTAGAGTATCGGGCATAGAAAGAGAACGGAAGGCATCTTCATTCTTCATGTCTACATATATTATGGACGCCGTTTGTTTTTTGACTTCGTTTCCCTTAATGAGATGGAGTTGGACTCCAGCAGAAGACAAGCCCATACACGTTTATCATGCAAAGTTATGGGAAAACAAAGTTGCAAATTTTGTGTATGAAATCTTTAACTGGGTGATGGTGCCCCTGCATGTCACCATTTTTGGTCACCCGCCACCCAGGATCTCGGACAGCATAGTAACGAATCTAAGAAGCATAGCAGACTAGTATGTGGAAGTGGAAGTTTCATACCTCCGAGTTTTCGAGGCTTCGGTCCCCCCGCATGCATTACCATTATTCATTCCTGACAAGTTGGCTTATCGTGAGGTCGCTAGGCAAACAGTAATTGGTGGTATAAGAAAAGAGCTTAAGGGATACTCAAAGAAGGTATGGCCACCTTTTCCTGTTCATTTGAATTCTTATTCTTTATTAGATTTCGGGCATGCTAAAGCTGTGGCAGCAGCCCTGGAAGACCTAGATTTGGTCTCCATTGAATACAAGAAACATGACCCGCAGAGGGTCGTGAGTAATCATTTGGCCAGTTTCGGGCTCAAGAGATTTGAGCACAAGAATTCACCCTCAAATGACATTTTCCGAGGTGCAAGGTCCTATGCTGAGATTCTGGCTCAGATACAGACTCTGGCACCCGAAGAAAGAGCCGATGTTCTGAAGTTCCAGGAGCATCGACGAAGTTGTCTTCTCGCAATATTGCGGGGTGAGAGTCCAGCTACAGCATAGATCAAACAAAAGGATGTCGAGGGTTCTAAGGATGCGAACCCCGATCAAGAAAAACACCAAGACGAGGGAGAGTAGACCAAGAGCCCGAAAACAGAGATAAAGAATCCCGACCCGCCAAAGAAGCAGAGTCCGGTTACTACTCCGGGAAAATCAGCAACACAGATCAGAGAACCTATCACATCGGTTACTCCCTTGCATTCGACTCAGGGGAATATTGACGCAGGATGGATCTACAATGAAGAGTTGAGGCCTATAAGGGTAGAAAAACTCCCTTCGAATGAGTTTTTCTTTGATAAGAAGAGAAAGGCAGTAGTAAAAAGGAAATTCTATCAAGAAGGAGATTTGACTGCCAAGAAATATAAAGTTATAACTGATGGAAAAGACAAGAAAAATGAACAATTTGTGACCGATATAGGAGGGACATTAGGAGCATATGCCTCGGTGAATCAGTTTTCAGTTGGACTTCTAAAAAACTAGCTGAAAAGAAAGAATTGCCTCATCAAGACCCTGGAAGCCAGACTAGCCACAACAACAGAAACTGCCAAGGACCAGGCGAGCGTCGGAATAGAGCAGGCCAGGTTGGCCGATAAAAATGAGATAGAGCTACTTAAGACTAAGCTCAAGCAAGCACAACTGGTGGTCCAAGAGGGTCAGATGCAAGCTAGCCAACAAAGAGATTTGATCCAACAATTGCAGGCTAGTGTGGAAATCGCCGAAAGCAAAACAATAGATATTGGGATGTTTCAGTCCCAAGCAATGGAGATTCGGGGCAGAGTCTCTGTGGCTCAAGAAAAATTTCTCGACAAGGTAGGGGAGATTCGGGACAATTGCTTGCTGGTTAATCGAGTTTTGGAGAACTTATCCGCTAGAGAAAGGGAAGCGGGAGCAGCATGGGTCGCCTTCCAAGAGGTTGTGATAGCCACAAACAATAGGGGTTCGGGAAGTACTCCCAGGTTCACCATTTCAGAACAAACTAGAGGAAACATTCTATTAATAGAATGGGAACACAACATCGCCGAAGGCAAGCAGCTAGCCAAAAAGATAACAAATTCCTTAGAATAAGCTTCTAGTTCTATAGACGACGATCTCCTAGGCATTGAGAGCGGAGGTAATGTCAAGGCGTTGATGCAAATGGATATGGAAAAAATCTCACTTGATCTGAGGGAAAAAGAGGAAAGAGATTCGGCTGAGATTTCCCAAATGACTATGGTGGACATAGTCCAAATAGACAAAGGCATGATTAGACCAAGCACGCAATTGTGCACCATCGACATCATCGACAGACAGATGGAAGACAGGCTGCCGCAGTTAGATCGAGAGTGTTACTTCTTCGAAGCCAGCTGTCAAGCAGAACCGTCGCGGATGATATCTCAGCTGGTTGAAAGATGTGTCGCCTGTACCGAGCACGCGCGAGGACAAACGTCTGGCACCAAGTGAAGATAGAGAAGAAGAAATGGAGCGATTACTCTCCTCCCTGCCATAACCGAAATTTTGTGACGATTGAGATTCTGTCTTATTTGTAAAACTGTATAAATATACCATAGAAAAAAAAGAAAAAGGTTCGACCTTTTTGTGTCGATTGTAACAGAGTTTTTTACAATTTTTGAGAGTTAATACAAAGCAAATATGAAGATTCTCAATTCCGTCATGACTGTGTTATGAGTTTGTTTCCTTGTATCTCATATTTTCATTTCCTTTCATATTCATAACTGATGTGCTTCATTATAATTCAGTACGACCACTACTATAGCAAATGAATTTTGTTTTTTTGTAATTGTTTACTATTTTTCCTCTGTACCAGCTATCAGGGGGTATAAGACCAGCCAACACTTTCAGAATTCTACACATATTTTATTGTACATTGGGTTATTTCATTACAGTTTTCCTCTTTTGTTTATACGTGAGATTCTCCCTTGATAGGAGCCTTGCATCATAGACAGCTGAATGTTTTTTCCCACCTCATACATTTTATTAAGATATAACTCAGTTACGGGAAAGAGCCTTTGATTTGCATCCCTATTTTATTCCTGAAACCGTAAATTCTCTTTTATACGACCAAATTGAGACGACACTTAATCTCTCTCTGAAATTTTTCCTACATTTACTGTTCCTCCATGACTGTCCCTGTACCAACACAACCCAATATCGAACCCAGGTTATCAAACCAAACGCACATTGCCTTAAACGTTTTTGATACTATTCTTAAAACAACTACTAATCGGGTCAAGCTTGAACGTTCATGGGCAACCAATGAACAAGATATAACTATCCAAGAATAGTTGGAAGCTAGACAATGCCAATGTAGAAATCTTCCCTAGTTTCCTTTGCCAAAGGTTGACGTTTCTCGCTTCTCCACCTTTTACCCACTTTCAGATGCCTAGACACTGTAGTTCTAAGCCTTAAGTACAGACTCTGGAACAACACTCCCTACAGAAACACATTCTGATCACTGCATTCAAGGCTTCATGTCTTCTTCTTCTCCTGTCAAGCTACACATACATTCTTCTGTCAGACGCGATCTCATATAAGTATGGGATTTGCAGAAAACTTCATTGACAAACTGACCTTGGGCTGACAACCTACCTCCACGACCGGTGTTTCTATGCCTTCCATTTAGGTGAAAAAAGGTTCCAACTACCTCCCCCTACTTCCATTAACTAACTTCCTCGGGATCAGGATGGAGCCTGAGACCCATCAATGCCAGGGGTAGTGCCCATGACTTCTTCAATATGGCTTCGAAACCTCAGGCCTCGCTGCTTTCCTTCTATATTCAAACACAGATGATCTCGGATCTTTGGCACAGCTTCTTCCCATCGCCCCATGCAACCACAGGCTGTGACCTTGTGCTTGTCTCACATGATATTTTGGGGCTTCGTATTTCGGGAGTTTTCACTCTATCTTGGTTCCAAAATCGTGATGCCTGAAATCATGAAACGATCGCTGAGATTGACGGTCAGAATCAATTCAAAATGGACGGCCACGATCGCTCCCCTGATAATATGAAATGTCGGCTATGCGATGAGCACTAGCCCCCCTTTCCCGGACCTTCTTCCTTTGTGACTGGGCACTAGGACCATGGGCCCAATTCCTAGGGGCTTTCACGATTTCGTGTTTCGGGAGAAAGAGATGTTGCTCCTATGAAACCTTTGATTCGCGAAATCGTGGAATCGAGATTTTGCATTTCAGGGCTTCAGGCTATGAGTGAACTTGTCAACGAGAACCCTGAACTCTTGATTCCCAAAATCACCGAATTCAAATCAACAACCCTCTACTTCTCACAAACGGACGGTCCAGATCTTCGAATCAGGATTTCACGATCCTTAATGCATAATATATCAACATTTTAAATCTTGATTCTCGCGCTCGCTTGATTCCCCATAAGACCTCTCTCAGTGTTGTGGCCTGCAATAATGAATACCTGGACAGCATGACTAGGACTTGGGAAAAACAAAGACTCGGTAGAAGAGGCAAAAGGATAATTAATCAGCCATAGGGGAAATAGAAAAGCTCGGGGCCAATATCTCTTAGGCATATTTCGACAAGGAGACGCAGTCGACCAAAGGATGAAGGAAAATAACAAAGGAAAATATACGTCGA
>JZKD02S1908858.1:246730-258302 GCA_000966675.3 Picea glauca
GCTATTGTTATATCATTTATGTGTATTGTGAAGATTATGCTGGATATTTTACTGTTATTCTGCCATTTCTAGCATTTTATTTCTGTTCTGCATATTTTATATATCTGGTATCTTGATGACAGTGCGATTCTCAGCACAAGTAGGAGGCTGTGAAGTTTGCTACACAGGTCAAAACTGCCCAAAGGACCATGTGCAAAGTTGTGAAGAGGCCTAGAGCGACATTCCACAATAACAATGGGTGCACAAATTCATCAACATGTTGGACACGACACCTATCAATTGGTACCTTCAAGAAGAACTGCGCCTGATCACTACAGATTGGGAAGGTATGACTCAAAAATTTGTAACCACCTTCTTATTTGAAAGTCAATTTCCTTTAGTAGATCAAGCACTACAGATTGTGAGACAGAAAGTATTTGAGGAGGTATTCAAGGATTGCACCTCTCCAGAAACTGTAAGGTTGTTACAACATTAATACCAATGAAGATGATGATCCTAGGAAGGTGAACATCATAGAAACAGAGGGCCAGAGAGATGTGGAAGGACCAGGAGTTGAGTTTCCATTCATTGGACAACCAATCAATATTAAGAAGGTCAATATTGGAACAGAGAAGACACCAAAGTTTGCAAATGTTGGAGATTACTGAGATGCAACTACCATTGATAAAATTACATAATTACTGCATGAATATTAGGACTTGTTTCCAACCAAGTTCACTAATATGAAGGGCATTAAAGGGCCTATGGGAGATATGAGGATCCCTTTAAAACCAGATGCTAGACCAATTAAACAGAGACCTTACAGATTGAACCCTAAATATAAGGAAAAAGTGAATATTGAGCTTGATAGAATGTTGGAAGTAGGGATTATAGAACCTGTGGAAGAATCAGAGTGGATAAGACCTATGGTGGTGCAAGACAAGAAAACAGGAGAAATCATGATATGCATAGATCTCAGGAAATTGAACGATGTTTGTTTGCATGACCCCTTCCCTACACCATTCACTGGCGAAGTGTTAGATAATGTGGGAGGCCAGGAAGTATATTATTTTACAGATGGATTTTCAAGATACCATCAGATTCGGATTGCCAAGGAAGACCGCCATAAAACCACATTTTCAACAGAATGGGGATCCTACCAATACATAATGATGCCATTCGGATTGAAGAATTCCCCAACCATATTTTCTAGGGTGGTGGTCGAAGCATTCAAGAAATTTTTGCATAAATTTTTAGAAGCATATTTTGATGACTGGGCTGTGTTTAGTTTACTGAAAAATCATATTGAATGTCTAAGTCTAATGTTGGATAAATGCAAGCAGTGTCAAATTTATTTGAATTTAAAGAAGTGCATTTTCTTTTCACCATTTGGATTTATGTTAGGACATATTGTATGTAAGCAAGGACTGCTGGTAGATCCATCCAAGATCGCTATTATAGTTGATCTACCCCCTCCTACATCAGTTAAACAGATACGCACTGCGTTGGGACACACAGGATACTACAGGAAGTTCATTAAGGGATATGCTCAGATTAAAGCACCCATGAAGAAGTTGTTGAAAAAGGATTGTCAGTTTAGTTGGACTAAAGAATGCCAGCAGAGCTTCGACAAACTGAAACAGAAAATGGTTACCATGCCCATTCTGGTTTTCCCAGATTGGACCAAGGATTTTCATGTGCATGTCGATGCATCATCCATTGCATTGGGAGCTATGTTAGCACAACAAGGAACAATAGACATTGACCACCCGTTAGACTTTGCTAGTAGGAAGCTATCTACAACTGAGATTAATTATACCACTACTAAAAGAGAGGAATTAGCCATGGTGTATGCATTGCAGAAATTTCGCCACTATTTGTTGGGAGGTCACTTTAAAATGTTTACTGATCACTCCGTGCTGAAGTACCTAGTCAACAAGCCAGTGTTGGGGGGGAAGGATATGCAAATGGCTTCTGTTTTTTCAAGAATATGATTTTGAGATCATAGTAAAACCAGGAAGAATGAATAAGGGTCCTGACCACTTGTCGAGGTTGGAACATGGAGAAGATCCCACTAATTTGGAAGATACATTGCCATATGCACAAATACTAGACATTAGAAAGATCGATGACCACTTTGCAGAGATAGTCTAGTTCCTATCAACAAGAATGGCACCTAGTGAGTACAAAATTCTACAGAAGAAACAACTAGTAGTGCGTGCTACAGATTTCTCACTTATAGATGGAAATATATATAAGATGGGACTGTATGAGATATTAAGAAGATGTTTTATGGGGGCAGAACGACCGATGATCCTTGCAGAATCTCATGAAGGGATCACAGGAGGACATTATGTAGGAAAATCCACTGCGCAGAAGGTTCTTAGATTTGGCCTTTGGTGGCCTACTTTACACAGAGATGCTAAAGTATATTCCAAAGACTACGATGTATGCAAAAGAGTTGGGAAACCATCCAAAAGAGATGAAATGCCATTGGCACCACAACTGTCCCTAGAAGCATTTGAGAAATGGGCCATTGACTTCGTTGGACCTATAAACTCACCAGGAAAGTGTACAAGATCAAGGTACATCATCACTGTGACAAAGTACTTAACCAGATGGGTCGAAGCAAGAGCAGTTAAGGACTATAGTGAAACTACTACTGCGTGCTTCATATTTGATGACATCATAACTAGGTTTGGATGGCCAAAGATCCTCATGAGTGATCAAGGAAAAAATTTCATAAATAAGACAGTTGAAGCCTTGACTGAAGAATTTACAGTCCACCATCAGAAGAGCACATCGTACCATCCTCAAGAAAATGGGACAGTTGAAGAATTCAACAAGATCTTGGTGACAACACTAACCAAGATTTGTAGTGTGAAGAGAGATGATTGGGATTTAAGAGTACCAACATTATTATGGGCCTATAGGACCACATGCAAGAAACTAACAATGAAAACCCCCTTCAAGCTGGTATATGATCTTGAAGCTGTTGTTCCCATGTAATATCTTATACTAATCCTGAGAATTGCTTCTTTTATAGATATGAATGACACTGGAGTTGTTCAAGAGAGGCTCGCACAGTTGGTTGAACTTGAGGAAGATCAATTCATTGCAGGATTCCATCAGCAAGCTCAAAAGGAGGCCTACCATGATAGGCACATCAAGCATAAGGCATTTAGACAAGGAGGCCTAGTGCTAGTCTATGACAACAAGTTCATAAAACATCCTGGAAATTTCAGAAAACATTGGCTAGGGCCATATGAGATCGCTTATGTTACAGAGGGAGGAGATGCACAATTGAATACGTTGAATGGAGAATGGAAGGAAGGATTAGTGAATGGGATTCGGCTGAAATTGTACTATGACAACTAGCTGCCTCACAACTCTCAATAGAAGCATGAAGAAAAGGGTCTAGGTACCAGGTGCAGTTGAAACTGGGTACCAGACACAAAAAAGACAGTCTGCACAAGGGATGGAGAAGAGGAAAAGAGAAGAACGCAGAGGCTACATTATGCAACCTGGAGTCGAAGTAAGATAGGAAGATTAGATCTGAAGTGCCTCAGGATGAGTCATAGATGAAGCTTTCAAAAGAACCCAGTTCAGTACAACTCTCAGAGATCGCGCACTGAGTTGGTACATGAAACTTGTCCAAGGACTCGCACAACCTAAGCCATTGAATCAGATCAAGAACACGATGATTGCAGAATTCAAGAAACCTAAGTTAGAATCCCAATGTATCACAGAGATGAAGGAGATCAAGCAGAAGGTAGTTGAACCTGTGTGGGAATTTGATCAGAGATTCAAAACCTTGATAGGTCAATTGACGTTTCAGATCCTGGATGAACAGAACAAGGAATGGTTCATTGCTGCCCTTATACCACACATCATATTTCCCCTAATGAAACAGAAGATTGCTTTGCAGGTTGAGGCATTGGAGATCGCCATGAAGCTAGAATCAACCCCTATGGGAGAGTCCAACTCATGTATGAGTTATATCCTAAGTCAGCTAACTAGTTTGTCTCTATAGGTCAAAGATATGAAGAAAGACAAGGGAAAATATAAAAGAGAAGACATCTGGTGTGTCAGATGCAGATCAAAAGGTCATGACAAGGAACACTGCCCTTTATTCAATGAATATTTGTCTTCTGGAGCTTCGAGCCCCTTGAATAAAGTCACCTTACCCTGGTGCGAGGTATGCAGAAACAAACATCGTACTAGTGAGTGTTATTATATGCAAAAGTATGTTCAGACACTTACAAACTTGTATTGTACATTCTCCAAGTCTGTAGCACATGATAATAGGGATTGTAGGGCTTATGATCTCATGCATGAAATTTCAAGAGACATATATAAGATTCAAGGCAAAGTAAAACAAGAAGGAAACACTATGCAGTACAACTCTCCAGGAAGAGGAAACTTCAATCCTCGCGGTGGATTCAGAGGAAGAGGACGACGAGGAGGAATGAGTCGAGGCCAAGGAAAGATCATCTGTTATAACTGTGCACAACCAGGACACCTCGCAAGGGATTGCCATAACCCTTGTACCACTTGCAACTACCGCAACTCGTTTGACCATGTTGTAGAATGTTTCCCTGTACTCCTAGCTAAGCTTCAGGAAAGACGAGGACCTCAACAAAACCCACAAGTGAAACTGATCTATGCTGAACCTCGCGGAGAAGACCCTAGAGTCATTGTTATAACTAAAGGAGGCATTGTTATAGGAGAAGATAGACTGACCCAAGGGAAGACTAAAGAATATTCAGAAGTCAGAAAAGCTACAGGTAAGACCTGGACCTTCAATGCAAAGAAAGAAAGACAAATATTTGAAGAAGCAAGAAAATAATTTAGAAGAGACCAAGGTTCCTCATCAAATACAAGACCAAAAGTGAGAGAATATGGGATTCCTTCGACATTTGATTAGTCTGCTTTGTCGAAAGAAGGAAAAGAGGTAGGCAATCTCATGTACATTCTATATACTTGTATTAAGTTGGTTCAGGATGAAGGCACTTTACAAGAATTACAAAATTTAATCAGAAAATATGAGCAAGGAAAGATAGATCCCTTATTGAATAGAGCAGTACACCAAATCGATAAGAAGAGAAGGAAAAATAAGGAATTACATTTGGATGCTCAAATAGGAGAGTATGAGATAGACTATGTAGTCCTTAACTTAGGGTCAGACGTCAATGTCATGATGAAGCAAACTTGGGCACTGATCGGAAAATCGAAGTTGATCTATTCCCCTATCAGGCTTAGGATGGATAATCAACAAGTTGTCAGACCATTTGGATGATTGGAGCATGTCCCTATGGACATTGACGGAGTAAGAACATTTGCAGATTTTGAGGTAATTGAAATAGTTGATGATAGTTGTCCTTACCCCGCGTTGTTGGGAATCGATTGGGCCTTTAATAATTCCATTGTGGTAGATTTAAAGAAAAGACGTATGACTTTTGAAAAAGATGGCCTAATGATCATCACACCTTTAGATCCATATGAAGTTCAACGATACACAGATCCCATCAAAGAGGAAGACTACACATATGCACTAGAAAATATCTACAAGCTAACACCCAGACAACAGGATTACATTAATCCTACAGCCGATGGGAATCTAAGTTGATGAAGTGACATCGCATGCTCATTAGACTCAAAAGAAGAACTAGAGAACTGGCAGAACTAGATGTATGAAGTATCTACAAGGAGGTGTGCTAGATTAACCAGAGAAGTTCACTGGATCGGCACAACAGTAAGTAACTTACCCACATTTGATGGTATGAATCCGTTAGAATCCTTCCTATAAGACTTTGAAGCAAGTGTACTAACACAATAGAGGTTGTTGGAAATGGATGAGGCCTTGAAATCCACACCAGCAAGATGGTGGGGGACACACAAAAGTAATATTACAGATTGGGTACAATGTCGTACTCTGATGACAACGCGATTTTCAGCACAAGTAGGAGGCTGCGAAGTTCTCTACATAGGTCAAAGCTGCCCAAAGGACCATGTGCAAAGTTGGAAAGAGGCCTGTAGTGACATTCCACAAGAACAATGGGTGCACAAATTCATCAACACACTGGACACGACACCTATCAACTGATACCTTCAAGCGGAGTTGTGCCTCATCACTACAGATTGGAAAGGTATGACTCAGAATTTTGTAACCATCTCTTATTTGAAAGTCAATTTCCTTTAGTAGATCAAGCACTGTAGATTGTGAGATAGAAAGTATTCGAGGAGGGTTGATGTGAGTGATTATTATGTTATGTGAGAGAAGTGATAAGTGTGAGAGCCTTGTGGTATTGTAAGATATTCAACTGGGTGCAAGGATCAACCCTGCAGTTGGGTATGGAGGGAGGGAAGAGAAAGAGAGGGTAAGAAAGAAGTTCTACAATCTAAGAGCATAGAAAAGAACTGTATGCTTTACCTCAATATATTATAGCACAGTTTTGTGGATGTAGCCCTAGAGAGAGGGTGAACCACGCATATTTTGTGTTGTGTGTGATCAATCTTCTATCTCTTTCATTGATGTACTATGATTGCATTACTGTTTTAGATCTGATAAGTAGATTTGCAGAATAGATCTAAGTTGATAAGTGATATATGAATGATGTGTTGTTCTTGTTTTAGATCCAGTTGATATTCCCTTTGGTTGTAGAAATCTATGTCCTGCAACCCCCTCATAACTGCTTCAGGTGAGACTGCATCTACTTCGCAGGCGCTTCCGAAAGGTCCAATAGTTAGGGCTTGTTGGTGCGCTCTTGGAGCCGAACCCTAGGTCTTCCCTTGTGCCAACATGTGTCATTAGGTAAACATGTGTTTATTTAGTATGCGTTAGTATGCATTTGTAGTTAGGAAATTTGACATTCACGATATGTTCCTGACATAGAGTGATCCGACGGTTCATATTATCCTCGATCTTAATGACCATTGATCCATGGCTTAACACCTGGTCCATGATATCTATTTAAAGAGCATGGAGGGTCATTTTTCGATGATCAATTGTGAGAAAATCTCTCTGTAATCTTTTTCTTTTGCATTAATAAACTTCTCCAAGTGGTCGTGTTGGCTGGGGCCATGGATGTTTCCCAATAGGGGTTTTACCATGTCAAAAAACCGGTGTGTTGATATTTGATATGGTTGTGTGAGTGGTTAATGAAGGTGTTTGTCCTCTATTGGAATACTTGTGTTGTCGAACAATAACTCGACTCAAGAGGAGTGAGAATATTATTCCTCCACATCAAAACATGAGAGCCCCACTACTAGATCAAAGAGGTATAAATGAAAGAGATCAAATAATTGAAGAGCATAAACCAAGAGCATTGAGAGTCCCATATCCAAATGTTGTTGTGCTAGAAGAAATTATAGAAGAAGAAATTTTTGTTCAAAATAATGAGCCTTTTGATCATGAAACATCAATGATAAGGATGAAGTCTTGGGATCAATCCAAATGGAAGAAAATTCATCATATTTTCATATTTTTGATGAACAAGAAGATTATGAATATTCATAGCAAGATAATTTTGTTCAAACTAGGACTCAAGCAAATAAATTCAAGAGAAATGAACATCTAGAAAAAAGAAAAAGTAAAATCCAATGTTCCAGATCCAACAAAACAAAAACTTGTTTTTAATCAGATGAAGACACCATTGAAAATGAAATATAATTTGGTTGATGAATTAGCTAAGCTTCATATTACCTTTCCATTCATGGAGGTAGTTAACATACCCCAACAAAGATAGAATATTTTGAAGATATTGGATGATACAAATTCAAGAATAGAGGAAGTTGTGATGAACACAAGACAACAACAATATATCATGCGAACAAGACCAAGAGGAAAGGTTTTGCCATTTTACATATCTTTAGAGAATTGTGACATTAGATTGCACAATTGTCTGGTGGATAGTGGAGTAAGTAACAATATCATGCCATTATCTGTAATGGAATCTCTTGGAATGTAGTGTATGAAGTACTATGAAACTGGTGAAAGTATATATGTCATTGATTCTAGAAAAGTTCCATTGGAGAAATTAAATATTTTTGCACATGGATAAGTGAAACACCCCAAATTATAACAATATTTACTATCATAGTAGTTGATATTCCTCCAATATACGATGTTGTCTTGGGTAGATATTGGTGCTCAATAATTGGAGGATACATAATTAATGACAAGAGTTGCATGATGCTCCCAAACAAAGATGGAACAATGATCAGAGTTCGTCGAGAACATATAAAACCAATATCATTCAAGAAAAATGAAATCAAAATGATGCAGAACTATACATTGGAATTGAGAATTATGTTGTTTTCAACAAAGAGCATTTGAACTCTCCCAAGAAAAATAAAGAAAATTATTTTCAAGGTTTTTGGAAAATTTCATTTGATGGTGCTTGCTCTAAGTTTGGAATTGGAGTTGGAATTGTGTTTAAAAATCTCCAATCATGAATTTTCCCACATGAAATCATATTAGAGTTCCATTTTACAAATAATGAAGTAGAGTATGAAGCATTAATCCAAGGATTGACCCTGTCACTTCAAATTAAAGTAAAATATCTAGTAGTGATCGATGATTTAGAACTAGTTATCGATCACATCAAAAGAAGATATAGAATCAAGAAAGAAAGATTGAATCATTATGCAAGGAGAGTGTGGGAAATCATAGACTCTTAATTCTTTCAATATTTCTTTTGTTCCTAGAGATAAGAACCAAAAAGTTGATTAATTGGCGATGAAAACAACCCTTTTCAATACAGACGATTCTCGAGATCATAATAATTTTCATGTCCACAATTTTTCGACCATCAATACCCAATAATCAAGAGTATTGGTAATTTTTTTTAAATAACAAGCACATTGCTAATTTTTTAGTAGACTAGAAACCAACATCATCTAATATATCAAAATAAATCCAAAACAATAAAAAGCGAATTCATGATTAGAGTATTGTTGTTCTTCCAAAAAATTATGTCGTTCTTGTATATCTTTTCACATTGAGGAATGACCAAACAAATACCATGGACCCAATAAAGAAATCCTCCATCAGAAATGTCCAAGAGACATATAAAATCAACAATAGTGCACCTGATTCTCCAAAATATATAAATCTTGGTACCCGATGTACCATTGAAGATATTGAACAATACACTCTTCTTTTCAAAGAATTTAATGAAAATTTTTCTCGCATTTATGATGATTTAAAGGAACATGAAAAATATATCTTTCAACATGTTATACCACATAAAGAGGGATCAAAACCTTTTAAGAAAAAATTAAGAATAATAAATCCAAAATTGAAGCCCTTAGTAAAAATGGAGTTCAAAAAATTGAAAAAGGATGGTATAATTTTTCAATCAAGAACTCATAATGGTTTTCAAATGCTATGGTAATTAGAAAAAAGAATGGAGAGATTCACCTTTGCATATATTTTCAAGATCTCGATTGAGGAAGTATCAAAGATAAATATCCACTCCCAAACATGGAGATGTTATTGCAGTAGGTCATTGGTTCTGCATTGATGTCTATGCTCGATGGATTTTATGAATATAATCAATTCCTTGTGGCTAAAGAAGATGTATCGAAGACTGCATTTATTAGACCATGGGGAACATATGATTATGTCCATATGCCATTTGGAATAAAGAATGCAGGTGAAACTTTTCAAAGAACAATGGATCATGGTTTTAATGATTTAATTGGGAAATTCATGGCAAATTACTAGGATGAATTGACAGTTCATTCAAAAATGAGTGAAAGACTTTCAAACATATTATACAATTCTTTGAATGGTGTAGGATGAATGGCATATCTTTGAATCCAAATAAGTCTTTATTTTCTATATCAGAAGGAAAACTCATGGGTCATACTGTGAGAAAAGAAGGAATACACATTGATCCAAAAAGGATTAAGGTAATGAATGACTTAAATCCTCCTACATCTCATAAAGGAGTACATTCTTTATTTGGAAAGATAAATTTTGTACAATGATTTGTTCCATATTTATCCATGATTGTTAAGCTAATAAGTAAGTTACTAAAGAAGGATAAGGAATTTGAATGGACATTAGAAACTCAAAAGGCCTTTTTAGAAATCAAACATGCAATCACTACGACTCCTATTCTTATTAGTCCTAATTTTGATAAAGATTTCATACTATATTCATTTGCTTCATAGGAAACTAGTTCCTCCATATTCATTCCAAAAAAATGAAAAAAAGAGAAGAACTTCCAATCACTTTAATGAGAAAAAACTTCCACGCCTATGATTTGAATTACTCTATGATTGAAAATAAATCCCTCTCTCTGGTCAAGGAAATAACTCATTTCAGGACCTACATTTTGTCATCTCACATCATTTCATATGTACCACACTCATCTATCAATATATTTTTCAATCAACAACTCAAAGAAGGTAGATGGGAAAATTAGTTGGCAAATCTTCAAGAGTATGATTTAGAGATTAAGCCAATGGAAGTTGTTAAGGGCAAGGACTATGCAAATTCATGATTGGAATTGAAGCTACAAATATTTATAATCCCAATACAAGTGATGTCCTCATACAGAGTCAAGATCTAGCAACATCTGAATGATATAAGGACATAATATTTTATCTGAGGTCTAGACAATTTTCTCTTAGAATTTCTTCTAAAGAAAGAAGAGCTTTAAAGATGAAAAGCAATCAATATGTATTAGTCTCAGAAGTTGTTTTTTGAAGAAACTTTGACATAATTCTATTAATATGTTTATATCATTTAAATTCCAAGGAAATACTGCAAGAATCTCATAATGGAGTTTGTGGTGGACATTGTTCACTAGTTTTAACTACTCATAGAATTATTCAGGTTGGTTGTTATCGACCAACTATGTTCAAATATGCTTATTTGATTATTTGAAGATGCCTTCCATGCCAAAAAATTTCATGGAAAATGAAAAGAGAAACGATCCCACTACATTGTATATTAGTAGAAGAACCATTTGCACAATGGGGCTTCGATTTGATAGGCCCAATAAATCCAAAATCTAGTAAAGGAAATTCTTATATAATCACTGGATCTGACTATTTTACTAAGCGAAAAGAAGTTGTTTATTTGAGGAATGATGAATAAGAATAATTGATCCTTTTCCTAAAGGTGAACATTCTATCAATATTTGGTGTCCCAAAAAAATTCATAACATACAATGGTTCAATTTTTATTGGTTCCAAATTTACAAAATTTTGTGAAGAATGTGGCATCATCATGGGACAATCATCCAATTACCCTCACAAAAATGGTTTGGATGAATCAATGAACAAAACGTTGATTCGGATTCTTAAGAAGACAATTGTAAAAAACCATAAAAGTAGGCATAATAAGTTGATAGAAACACTTTGGACAAGTCTCTTCACTCCAAAAGACAACACTGAACATTCCCCATACATCTTGGTATATGGAAAAGAAGCACGATTTCCATTACGTTTGGGATTGAATGCATTATTCCTTGGAACAAACAATTAAGATACAAAAGAACTATCACCACTGCAGAAGAGGTGCCATGAACTTATGCCACTCGAAGAACAAATAGTACATATTGGATTACTAAGAGGG
>JZKD02S1908858.1:276513-301681 GCA_000966675.3 Picea glauca
ATTAAAGAGAAAAGATCTCATTTCCAGAGGAGATTGTAAGCTTGTTATGTACTTTCTGGAACTAAAATGATACTGTGATGATGTAATTCTGCTTCTGTGTGTTTTTTTTGTTTTTGAGAATGATTTTATGATTTTGTTTTAAGATCCAAAGTTTCTCTTCTAGGAGGCACAATGCAAAGTATGCATAGTGCCAACACAAAGAGTATGCAAATAGACCTTTTGAAAGTCCAAATCTCAGGAGAAATAGTGCAAGGTGTGCACAGACCCCACTCAAGGTGTGTAGAGGCCTTGATCTTCTGAAGAACGAAAGCTCATGAGAAAAAGCATGTGCAAAATTCCAAGTGGGGACTAAAGGAGTGTAAAATCCCTTTATTTAAGAACTAGTGGACAAGATCTTCTCATGAGGAGTCGAATTCCCCACAACCACTTGATCAGACTGGAGGAGCATTCTCATTAAACCCTGAGTCCTTCAGACTTCATCACTTCGGTGGTTTGGAATAGTTAGTGTTGTTGGGAGGCGTGGAGAATCAAAACTCCGAAGCTCGGAGTTAATCCCAACAGTAGATCGTTGGACAAAAGTGAGCCATAGATCTCCGAGTTATTTGGTGATTTGAAACTCCGACAAGTTTGAGTCGTAGATGTTAAGGGATAAGAAACCATGAAGCTCTGAAGTTTCAGAGTAAAGAAAATCCATGTATCTAGTGACTGAACGAGGGTCATTAGATCTTAGATCCTTCATCCTTTGGTGGTTCGGTAATTCGGCACTCCGATGAATTGAGCCAATGTTGTAAGGGTGAGGAATTCCCAGAGTCTAGAAGTCTGGAGTGGACGTCAACCGTTGATCAAAGGAGAGTGTGATTCGTTATATCTTCGATCCCTTCGATGGTTTGATGATCCAGGTGAATTATTTCAAAGTTGTTTGGTGTGGAGAAACTCTGAAGCCTGAGGTCCCGGAGTATATCTCCACCGTTGTTATAGGGAAATCCCCCTGTAGACAAGTGGATTTTCTCTTGGATACTAGACCCCTATAACTAAGATAGAAAAGTGAAAATGTTGGACACTGACATTCCTTTTCATGAAGCTAAACTATTCAAAGAAGAAGAAGAAAGAAGGGTAAATACCTTTATCGATGCTTGCCCTTGCTCGATCCAGGTTGATCTTGATCTCCAAGTTCTTCAGAAGGTCCTGAAATACAATGAGAAACAACAAAGAAACATACTTCCTACTCTACCATGATTAGCTTCATAATAGATCTATAAAATGAAACAAGTTCATGAAACATACACAAACTTAAAGGAAACAGACCAAGCATAGATTTATATTAATGAAAACAGAGTGAAATGCTTACAACCATAGATGTAGGTGCAACAACTTCACCAAGCTCTCTTTGTCCAGACCCTTGCTCAAATAATTGACACACAGAATGATGATTCTTCAATGATATCTCCCTTATGAGATCATAAGTTTGATGCCTTACAATGTCTCCCCTTCCTTATGAGATCATAAGTTAGGTGCTTCTCAATTTATCCATGTGCTTTTCACCATGAGAAGGCCTCCTTATAGCTTGGAGAGACCCAACCACCCTAGATATTTTTTGGATAGGCTGAGGATATTTCTCCTTCAGTTATGGATCCTCCCTAAGATCAAGCCTTGACCTCAGATCCAAATCCAACTAACTCTAGAGATGAAGGGGATTTTTCCCTGATTTTCCTTAACAACCCAAAATTTGCTCAAACAGGCTAGCACTCCCCCAAAAGGGTGCACAAAGCATTGCAACACTGCCCCAAATAAGGGTAGGGAGCACTAGCACTCTCTGATAGTGGGTATGGGAGCGTTGCCCTTCAAAATTCATTTTTAAGTGATTTTTTCCATGGAAAAAGTTTTGTACTCTTCATCAAATGATTTCTCCTTCTTAAACCAGTATTTGAAGGTGTCTTAAGTGTCCTTATGATGTCGTTAGAGACACGACATAGAAAATATGACAGTTTGATGTTTGCAACACTTGTGACACTTGCGACATTTTCGACACGTGTAATGACGACAATAGGTCATCATGGAAGTGAGTAATTTTGATGTGTAACAAATTGCTCCCCAAAGTGTGAAGTTAGAATACAGAAACTGATGACTAAAGTACTTAATAGACTTTTTCAAGAAAGGGTATGGACGCAGAGAACCTGGTAGAAGCTGCACACAACCATCAAACAATTCTTATGTCATGTTTCAAACCCAAGGCATGCATACCTATGATTGAGTGATAAAGACTTTCAAGGTATGGCCGACATAAAATACACTGCAGATCCATAATTATATTGACAAAAAGGTATAGCCACTGAAGATACACTGTGGATATATACTCATATGACTTGAACTGATCGTAGCCATAGAATGCATAGTGGATCTATGAGATAACAAGACATAGCCATGACCAATACAAAGTGGATCTATGTGATAGTATATGTGTCAATGTTCAAAGAAAATCCATCGCAACCTGGGCAAAGTAAAAATCAGAGTGATTACTCAACCCAGGGTCTTCTTACTGATCCTGATGTAGTACGAATCTAACCATGTGAATAGATGTCCTAATGTCGAACATGGAAGAAACCACTTGATTACCGGTCAATGAGGTAAATCGTTAACAAGTGTGAGAGAAATCACCATTGATGTCAATGATTCCCAAGGTACTCTAGTAAATTCCAATGAATGTGAATGGATGAGCTAAAGTCGAACATATGTGGAATAATCCGATCAGAGGTCAATGATGTAAACCCACTTTCGGACTGTCGGACATGAGGAGGATTTCCATTGAGGCATGCAGGTCCCAAGGTACTAACTGGTTTCTAAGTTTAGTTCCTAGATAATGTGCTTAAGTCGATAGGAACAGACTCATCGAAGGAGGGCCTTGATGTATCCCCCATCAATGACACGAAACATACACAAAGATGTAAATTGGTGGATCAAAAGAACATGGACTGACACGGGTATTGAAACAAGAAATTTGTGATGGTTGACTCTCGAGGAAGATACTTCCCTTGAACACTGAGGCACGACAATAGAAACATGATATGGACCAAAACATGATAATGCAATGGATACTGTGACTTTCGTTAGGTGACCCAAAGGAGTAAGGAAACTCAGAGGATTGGTTCAATGCAAAGTTTTATTGGATTAAAATGCGTGCAAAGACAAAGTGTTGTGTTCAAGGGAGACTGTAAGAGTTACTTGTAATGTTCTCAAAAGATGCTTGGCTTGCTTCTTTCAATTTTTCCCCCATCCAGATAGACGAGTACCTCTTTTTATTTTAACGAGCTCAAGGAGGGTAACACATGCTCGATAGAACTCACCTTCGGTAAGTCCCTCTTCCTTTATTTAATGAACTGGAAGAAGTAATGGTTCAGCCCCGTATGGGCCCTTCAATGTATGATTTTTTTAACGAGTCCAGAGAAGGTAAACTCTGTGATTTTTCATTTTTAGAGAGTCTGAAAAGAACTTAAATACAACTCCAGTGTTGTCATTTTTCATAATGTTAGTCTGTGAGGACTAAAAAGAGATAAACTACCACTCAAAAGATGCCCTTTCAAACCTTTTAACAAGTGTGAAAGGAATCAAGATCACTCGGCAATCTTTTCATGTTTAGAGAGTCTGAAATGAGCTTAAAGGAGACTCCAGGGGGTTCATTTTTCGTATAACCTTTACGAGTCCGAAAAAGTGATAAAAGTCTACTCAGTTACACTCTCATGTATTTACGAGCACGAGAAAGAACAAAGACTAAGCTCGGTAACTTATTCCCATGTATTTACGAGCACGAGAAAGAACAAAGACTAAGCTCGGTATTGGTTTCATTTTTACACAAGCTTGAAACAAAATTAAACTATGCTTGTAAATTCCCAACGTAGTTTCCAAAGGTAGGGATACCCATGGATGGTTGGTACTCTTCCCCCAGCTTGAAAATATAGCGACTTAACTCCAGAATGATAATCAAAGGCTGGAGACATACCCCCCAAGCTTCAATTCATTCACCGACTTTGAGGTTGTCACCAATTTATGTACTAGATGGAGAAAAAGGATATAGGTAGATGAATGAAGATTCAAATATGATACCTAACAAAAGACTCGACTCGACATCTACGAGATCTGGAAAAAGATTCGACCTGACAGGAGAGGTAATTGTTTCATTTTTTAACGAGCTTGACACAAGAAAAGAACTATGCTCAAGGCTCCAAGTTCAGTCCCCAGATATCTGTTTCATTTTTTACCGAGCTTGCTACAAAGAGGAAAACTATGCTCAAGACCTATGTTTCATCTTTTAATGATCTTGCTACATAGATAAAAACTATGCTCATGACTTCTTCCTGATCATGTCTTCCAATAGGATAATTCTCGAGAAGGACACCATGTCAAGGGACAAAAATCGATCATGGCTTCCAAGAGATCTTCACTGGATGGAAGAGCAAGGCTCTGGAAGGAACACATGTCGAGGTCCACGACAGGGGTAAGGAGATCGAGCTCCAATAGCCCTACCGAAGAGATCACCATGTCAATTACGGGATCCAAGTCATCTAAAGTTGAATTCATGGGAGATAGCGCCACATAATTGACCTGTGGCAGGGGTGATACCGACTACATATAAGAACCATTTAGGGAGCTCATTGGGTTAGTAATCAAGTCAGGGCCAATGCATGAAAGTTGATCAATAGTCACCATTATTCCATTGTGAGGGAAAGATATCAGACAAAACAAAGTGGACACAATAGCTTTCACGGCATAGACATAATCTTGCCCAAGGAGTAAATCAAAATCCAAGGGGTCCTGGAGTACCATAACATCAATGAAGACTGTTTTCCCTCCCAAAGTTATGGGAAACTGAGGAAGGATCCCTAAAGGGTGACTGGTTCTTCTGTTAAAAGAGAATAGAGTCTGGGTAACCGACACATGTTGAGGATAACCCAAAGTTTTCCAAGCAAGAGAGGACGAAATACTAACGGATGAACCTTTGTCTATCAGTGCATGAGGAATGTCCAGAACACAAACCTGTACTGTAATATTGAAAGGAATGTGAGAGGGAAGACGAGGTCCATTTAGTGCACCCCAATCAAAAAGGATGGCCTCATTACTTGGAGGGGGTTTCGTGAGAGAAAGAGGAATTCCCCCAACACGGTAGATTCTGTATCAGCGAGAAAAACGTGGGCAGAATCAGGTTTACTCTCTAGAGGGAGAGTAGGATCGAATGATGATGGGATCATATCGACCACTTGGGTTTTATTCTCCAAGGGGAGAATAGGGTGAAAAAATGGAAACAGATCGACCTCTTTAGGTTCACTCTCTCACAGGAGAGTGGGATTGACCAAAGATGGGATCGGATCAACCACTTTGTCAACTGGTTCAACTAAGGACGTGACCATATTGACAACATGATCAACCAGACTGAACGATGAAGGGACTAGAGAAACCACTTCGACACTTGTCAGAGGAGGAGTGGGATTGACCACGTTGGCACTCTTTAGATGAAGGGTGGGACTGACCAATGATGAGACTGGATCAATCACTTGGGTTTCACTTTTCAGATGAAAAGTGGGGTTGATTGATGATGGAACTGGATCAACTACTTTGGGTAGTGGTTCAACAGAGGATGAAACTAGATTGAACACCTGATCAACTGGACTAACCGGGGATGGAACCAGATTGACCATTCCATCAACTAACGATGGGTTGGGGGAAATATTATGATAACCAGTTGGAATTTGAAGCTTTTCCAAAAGAGAAGAAGCCTCTTCCATATGAGGACAAAGGTGTGAATAATGATCACCTTCACATAACATGCAAGGAAATTTGACAATTGTCTTCTTCTTAGAAACCTTAACATCACTAGTTGATGAGGCATCGCCAACATGTCTAGTAGAGGCCGATGATGTGGAGGACCACATTTCTAATACCTTAGGAATACCAAGGAAATCCCTCAAAAAGTGGTCACCCTTACAAAGACTGCAAGGGAATTTGGGTTTCAGATTATTCGTAGTAGTCTTATTGACCTCATCAACACTCCCAGTACAATTAATTGTAGTCGGTTGCTTGGATCCAACATCTGATGTAGTTGGAGGCTTGGTCCCTTTCTGGTTCTTCTTCTTCTTCTCTTTCCATTTCTTCTTCTTCCTATCAACCTGGCTACTTGCTTTAGAGCTTTCACTAGACGAAGAAGGATAAATGGAAGGAGACTTGATGGGTGAATAAGGTGAAAGGTCGACATGAGGCTGATGTGTGGGTGGTGTGCTTACATCTGAATCACTTGTTGCATTTGAGATTACCAGAGTGGAAAAAAATCATACTGGTAACCCAATTGTGAGACCTGGAAGGCTCAAGGTAGAGATGTAAGGAGGACCAACGTTTCCATAAGAAGGAAAAGAAAAAGGTTTTCTCGGAGCAGGGGTTGCTCCATTGGTGGTTTCAGGAACTGATGCCATTAAACAAAGATCCAACCTAGAGTCTGCTAGGGAAAATAAACAACACACGTTAAAAATCTAGGAAGCAAACAATCAAACAAAACTTCCCACAATGAAACCACTAGTTGGTGATGAAATCCAACGTCGTGAGATCAAAATAGGAAGGGTATGGGATAGAGCAAGTGGAACAGTTACGATGGAGACCTGTTTAACTGACTTACACCTTCGTGCAAGCTTCCATGCAGTAATTGTGGATTTACCCTCCAAGAAACCCGAGTGAGTTTGACCATCATTTGTTCCAGGTACAGTGAGACATCCCTTCACCGTCACCTTGTATAAGCCCCTGAATATTATGGATACTAAGGTCACCAACTCACAGTCATCCCTTGGGCCAGTACAGTCGACATTCCAGTCCGAACGTATGGGTAGGATAACAAGTCTGAAATCCTTCGAGAGAACTGAGGACAAGTGGACCGGTAGAACTCCATAGGACCCCGAACGAATTTGGATTTCATGAAGCACTGAGACCAAATGAAGACATTTGAACCTCAAGAAGAACCCCCAATATACGATTTGACTACTAAGAACAGTTAAACCCCAGAGGGATAATCTCCATAACTCCCCCGAACACGATCTCATGCGTAACCCTTGTGTGAGAGGGGGATCCCAGAAAGCCTATACGACAATTGGATTTTCTCTCCCTCTCACAAGATGCTAAGTTTTTTTGATATCTTTGGAAAGTTATATTTTACACCTATTCCAAAGCCCTAGACCCTAAGATAATGTAAGTTTGCTACCAGAAAATATAAAAATGTCTGATAAATTTTAGTTTAGCGTTTTATTTTAGTGGTTTTTGTTTACTCAAGAGGAAAATGGAGTGGAATAAATGATGTTTTGACCGACTCTAAACAATGCAAAGAAATGAGAATTCAAGTATTTCACTTCAATGAAATTTATATTACGAGAAGGAGAAAACTTTTATCATTCCAGATGCACAATGTCCCAAAATGCCAAAAACCATGTGATTCTGCTACTTCAAATTCAAGCTAGTTTCACTACCTGAAATAAAAAATGCATCTATCTTCTTTGTTTTATGCTATTGTATACGTAAATTAAATACAAAACCTTCAATGCTCCACTAATTTCAATCAGGAGAAAGAGTCATATGCAGATGCAAAAGACACGAAGCAAAAGGGCTACAAACAAAGTATGCACTCAAGGAAGTGAGGTATGAAGGAAAACAAGTAGAAAATTGTTCTGAAAAACAAGAACACCATCAAGGATTCCAAAACCAATCAAAAATTCAAGGAACAAAACAAATGCAGAGAAGAATCCAAGAAAAGATAGGGAGAAAAAGAAACCACTCAAAATTGTCCCGACAAAACAAGTAGCTAGAAAAGGCAATTTCACATTTTTGAAAACGATTTCAAGCTCCAATAAATACAAGAGGGAGTGATAAGCATAAAAAACCATCAAAAACCAATCCAAACATCTTCACAAACCAACCACAGACTCTGGGTAAAGATCTCTGCAAAACAGGCCGCAAAAGAAGGCAAAAACTCTCAAAAAAGAGACTAGCACTCCCCCAGAAGGGTGCACAGAGTGTTGAAACACTACCTAAGATACTATAGGGGAGCGTTGGAGCTCTTTTATGGCCTACAGGGGGGTGTTGGTGTTCCCAGGAACTCAAAAAATAGCCAAAAAATTGCAAAAACTTCACCCAGAATGCATAAAAAATGGTGAAAAGGCTAGTGAACGTAGGAGAAGGATAATGGATCATAAAAAAACAGAAAAAGTGATCTAAAATTTGGTAAAATGGCAGGGACAAACCAAGGAAATACAATCGGAGTCCTTCCCCAATGGAGTCACCAATTTCTGTTACACAGAAATCCCCCTGCGGACAAGTGGATTCCCTCTTGGATACTAGACCCCTATAACCAAGACAGAAAAGTGCAAATGTTGGACACTAACATTCCTTTTCATGAAGATAAAATATTCAAAGAAGAAGAAGAAATAAGGGTGAATACCTTTAACGACATTTGTCCTTTCTCGATCTAGGCTGATCTTGATCTCCAAGTCCTTCAGAAGGTCCTGCAATACAATGAGCAACAACAACGAAACATACTTCCTATGCTACCATGATTAGCTTCATAATAGATATATAAAAAGAAACAAGTTCATGAAACATACACAAACTTAAAGGAAATAGGCCAAGCACAGATTTATATTAATGAATATAGAGTGAAATGCTTACAGCCATAGATGTAGGTGCAACAACTTCACCAAGCTCTCTTTGTCTAGACCCTTTCTCAAATAATCCACACACAAAATGATGATGCTTCAATGATATCTCCCTTATGAGATCATAAGTTTGATGCCTTACAATGTCTCCCTTCCTTATGAGATCATTAGTTAGGTGCTTCTCAATTTCTCCATGTGCTTTTCACCATGAGAAGGCCTCCTTATATAAGCTTGGAGAGACCCAACCACCTTAGATATTCTTGGGATAGGTTGAGGATATTTATCCTTCAGTTATGGATCCTCCTTAAGATCGAGCCTTGACCTCAGATCCGAATCCAACCAACTCTAGAGATGAAGGGGATTTTTCCCTGATTTTCCTCAACAACCCAAAATTTTCTCAAACAAGCCAGCGCTCCCCAAAAGGGTGCACAGAGCATTGCAACGCTCCCCCAAAGAAGGGTAGGGAGTGCTAGCACTCCCTGACAGTGGGTATGGGAGCGTTGCCCTTCAAAATTAATTTTTAAGTGGGTTTTTCCATGGAAAAAGTTTTGTACTCTTCATAAAATGATTTCTTCTTCTTAAACCAGTCTTTGAAGGTGTCTTAAGTGTCCTTATGATGTCGTTAGAGACACGACATAGGAAAGATGGCAGTATGATGTTTGTGACACTTGATACATTTATGACGCTTGTAATGACGAAAATAGGTCATCATGGAAGTGAGTAATTTTGATGTGTAACAACCGTAGATTCTCATGTGAGGAGAATTCCTACCAACCGTCTGATTAAATTCATAATCGTTGACGAAGGAGAGTGGAAGGATAGGGTAGAACCTACAATTTCTGGTCAACCTCGCTTTAAGATCGAGTTCGGTCAGTAACAATATGGGTGATTAGGAGTGTTGGAGTTGATGAATCCTCTGGAGCGTCGGAGTCCCAGAACTCCGAATAACACCTTTTTGGCCAGCGCTTTGTTCTATCCTAGTTCAGATGCAAATATGTCAAGGTAAAAAGGTATAGCTCCCACGGTTAAATTCTGAGAAGAGAAGGGATTAGTTTTAAGTGCCCAACGGATTTTAAAGGGACTGCAATAGAAATGAAAGGTTTAACCATGACAACAAGGATTAGTCTTTAATGATAAATCTTTCCAATTGGCTTAATCTTGGAGGGATTAGGCGATAGAAAAAATTGAGGGATTCCTTCCCTTACACAATCCGAGATTATCCCTCAAACGCTAAGTTATTGGATAAATGGATAGTAAAAATTTTCTAAAAATTACTAGATGAGATTACAATGTTGTTATAAATACTAGAAATTCAATCAATGAAATTATCTTGATTTAAAACCATTCTGCATTTTCCATGATAAGAATTAACACTAAAATTATGACTCTGTAGATTGTATTATATATATAAGAGCTTAGGGATAGAAGAAAGACCCGTTGATGCATACAATCAGTGTTACCATGAAGAATATAATCGATTATGTTAATGAAGTTTTAGTGACCAAGAATAATCATAATTGCCTATTACATGTAATCTGTCAATAGACAAAATAAAAGAAAATAATATATACGTTGGGTGGATTTCCACCATGGTTACACACCTTGTTAAACTATAATCATTGGAACAACAGTTTCCATGAACTCTCAATTCAAGATAAAATTTACAACTTCAATAAGCACAATCGAATTGTAAACTATACAAGAAAACATTTAGTAGAAATTAATTTTAAATACCGTCACCTGAAATTGGATATGTTGAGATGATTCTCCATCAAGATGCACAACGTCCTCCTTGCTTCCACTTTCAAATCCAAGGACTTCATCGGTACCTCCCAACCAACGCTAGGGGTACTCTTCTTCCCCCGTAGCCCCCCGAGCCACAAAGGGGCCAAGCACAAAAACCAGAACACAATAGCTTCCAAGATTTCCTCGCAAGGAAGAGATTCCACTCTTTTCACAAGCTTGGAGTCCCAATTCTCACAAGTAAAACACAGTCCAATAAAAAATTGGCAAAATAACAATGCTCAGAAGGTTAGATCCATTTCCCTTCTTCTCCAATTCATTTATAGAAAAAACCCCCAGTGACACATGTCCTCATGCACAAATAATTAACTTTTTATTTAATTTAATTAATATTGTTCACCCACACACTTGTCACACTCTCCCCAATTTTCACAAGTAATTACCCTTTTTATTTTATTTAAAAATCCATTTTCCCTTACATTCCCCAATGTGTTCCTATTTTTTCTCCTAGTTGTCCCTTTGTTCCCCAAATTCCCATTTATAATTATTATCCCATAACTATATCTTAGTTAGAGTTGGATTATGAGTATTCTTTTAGTTAGACTTAGTGGAGTTTGACTCTAGATATTATTCTATGTGTACACCTATTCTCTCATATTATTATTTCTTTTTATTTTTTTAAGAATCCAATTTATTAATTTCATGTGCATTTTATGCAATCTTTAGATTTTACTCACTTTTTCCTAGAATTTGATTTA
Organism: Picea glauca; assembly: GCA_000966675.3. Taxonomy (NCBI): domain Eukaryota; kingdom Viridiplantae; phylum Streptophyta; class Pinopsida; order Pinales; family Pinaceae; genus Picea; species Picea glauca. Next base: position 287,690 of record JZKD02S1908858.1, read on the forward strand.
TCTCAATTATTTTAATTTATTTAATATTTTTAATTAGTCCCTTGATTAAACTTAGACTTAGGCTTAGTCTTAGACTTAGGCATAAACTCTTGCTAGGATTTTTAGTTTATAATTTACTGACTAATTAATTATTTTATTTTAACAAGGTCTAACCATTTCAATGTTTTCTAGGCCACCTAGATTTATTTGACTCATAATTTAATTACACGATGTGCCCCTCAAGACGCACCTCTGTGCTCCAAGGGTGCCACTCGCCTTTGAATGGCTTTGGAAGTTTGTCCGACCCTTGGAGTCAACACTCCACTTGGTCGACCTCGTGAGAGACTAAGGGATTCTACTTTATTGTGTGCCCCTTAGATTTCCTCGTGAGCGATTGTCTCTTTCTTCCCTCACGTCATCGTGTACCTCTCGAACTCGGTAATCATTAACCTATATTTTAGGTCATAGAAGGAGTGCTAGTAGGTTGTGACAGGGGTGTTGCCACACCTCTCCCTCAAATGTCTAGTTTCTATGCATGACCTCTTTACTCCTTATGTGAGTTGGATTAACGAGTATCATCAAGCCTGCATCCATTGACAAAAATAGTGTCAATAATACTTATACATAAATCGTACTATAATCAATCATATTTCACATGTGCATAAAATGAAATACTCAAACAAGTACAATCCACTCCCTGACTCAATCTAGAGTCCAAGGAAGTCCATTGATGCATCTTCCAATAGCATATACATTCAGGAAAAATTGTCAATAGCATCTGCCAATGCATATACATCAAAATAACAATAAGTCACAATGCATCATCATCATCATCATATATAACCCATAATCAAAATGAAATCGTAATGTACCATAACCGGATCACTTGCACGCAAGTGTCCTCAAAGAATAAGTCAATAAAAGTGTGCTCAGTAGAACAAGATGTTACAATTGTTATGGAGGCACGAGGCCCCATACAATTTCTATGAAGTGCAAAGTGGTTTTCTATCTTCTTTTAAGAAGATGATTCATGGTATTGCTACATCCAAACTATCGTTGGAAGTTGCATCCTTTCTATATGAGAAATGATTTTTTGAAGTTATGAAAGAGTTTAGTTTTCTGAGACTTTATGGATTCTAGGGGAAACCTTTTTTATTACCATTTTATGTTTCTACAAGACTTTTGATCATTGAAGTATGTAGATAGTACAAATACTGGGCACATTTCAATGAGAAAAGGAAAAAGTAATTTATCCCATTACCGTGGAAAGTTGGAGTGAAGAACATCTCTCATTTAGATGAATATACAATTAGATTTGACCATCTCAATTTAAAGGAAGTCTAGGCCATTCAGGGTTTTGATCCTAAGGGTTTGTTTTCGGCATACATGTCTTTAATTGGATATGCTTCATCTTGTAGTAAGTCTATGCAATTTTAAGGACGGAGACATAACCATAATCTTTCTAAAGAATCTATTGAAAACACCCTGAATGATATTGAGGATTTGGCTAACATAAATTAATGCTACAAGAAACATAGTAGAGAAGAAAAAAATAAAAAAATAAAATTTACCTAATGTATCATAGAAGAGTACCTCGGAAAAAATCAAACCCTGAAGTAGTGGTCAAGAATAGAGAAGTTATTACACTAAAAATTAAGATGATGGTAGAGACAAGGACCTTACAAAAAATACAATTGAAAAACCTCACACTGGTTATACCTGATCTAGGATCTTTTCATCGAGTGGCTTATAAACAATTGCATTAAATGAGAATAAATTAAAGTGCACCATTAAAGAAGGAAAAACTCAATAATGAAGAGACATAAGCATCAAATCTGAACAAAAAATTGATAATGGAGTTCATCCCTAGTGGACTACGTCTCCAGGTCCTGTTCTCAAATGGGTAGGATTTTTCATTAACTCAGCAAAAGAATTTGGAAAAATACATAAATATACCTCATTCTTAAATCAAGATGCAGAAATAATGATCAGAACAGAAAACAGACAACACCACTGAATTTCTGGTGTCAAATTACCCAAAAATGACTATCTCCATGCCTCGATATGACTCCAGCACTCCCAGGCCCAAGAAGAAATTCGTCTCATTTTTTGTGCCCCTTCAACCTACAATAAATGCCATTGTACTTGCCTCAAACTATGTGCCCATGGCCGTACCACACGCACGCATCCTCCTGTGCTCAAAGGATTCAACTCTTAAGTAAAAAACAAGACATTCAATACAATGTATGGGTCGTTTACCCATTAGTTATGGCGTGAGTATTAAGGTGTAGTGTGGGGAGGAGGTCCCAGGGTCAAACCCACAGGCCTCCCCCTTTTGGCTTTATAGTTGAAAAAATGTATATATATGTAATGTTGTTCCACAAACTTTGGCATTGGCTCTATACAAGGTGCTAACAATTAGCACATGGTCGGATTTGGTGTGGTCTGCTAGATTTGGCGGACTCGCCAATCCATATATTTTTTTTCAAAATTCGGATACAGGCTGTCATTGGGCATTTTCCCATTGCCACGTGGCAGCCCCTGATTGGGCCACATGGAAAACTCCATTCGACCACATCATCCAATACTCTGTCATCCTGCTATGTCAGTGCCACATCATCTTATGGATGCCACTTCACTGTACGAACTGCCAACTCGCCATGCCACATCACTGTATGGACCGTACAGACTTCCACGTGGAAAATTCCTATTGGTCCATAAGTGGAAAATATGGTTGACACGTGGCAGCCTCTGGTACTTCAATGTAACCATGCTAACGTCAACAGTACGGATGTTGACTCACCCCCTTGTTGACTGAGCTAGTTTGACCAAACTTTGACCGTGAATATCTTTCGATTTGCAACTCCGTTTGATGAGACGTTTGCATCGTTAGAAATATTGCAATGTGCTCTTTGCGATAATGTCATTTTAACTAAGTTTTTGGAACTTTAAATTTTTTCCCTTTCTTTGTCTGCTGAGGCCATTATGAGCATCATGAGTTGCCTCTACGAGTTATGAGTTGTTCTTAGCCTTCTATGGATCCTTTTAGGATCACGCCTTCCCACTGAGGGATTTTTGGACCACCAAAAGCTTTCATCAATAAATAAATAAGTGAGGGAAGAGTCCCCTCACTTTGTCCTTCTCTATCCACTTTGCCTTGCTTGGATTTGTTCCCTTTAATCCTACTCCAAGATAATCAACAACACCCTTGTGTGAAGTCCTCATACTTCTGTCTAGGATGATATCTTCCTTTAAATCATCCAAGTACTCAGGAGAAAATTCATTGATTGAAGGTATTGAAACTTCCTCATCCTGATCCATGATCATGGGAGGCTCAAAATGTTTCAAGTTCTCTACGTTCACAATTGAGTAAATATTCATATAAGGTGGAAGATCTAGACGAAAATAATTGGAACCACTTTTCTCAAAGATAGTGAAGGGTCCATAACGAATGGTCTTGAGTTTCTTTCCTTCACCCTTCAATATCTCCTTGTTGATGTGAAGCCATGCTCGATCTCCAACCTAGAACTGATGATCAACCATGTGCTTGTCATACTGATCTTTATATTGTGATTGACTTTTCTCCAACTATTCCCTGACTTCCTGGTGCACCTGATTGATCCTCTGGATGAACTTGCGAGCTCTCTCCTCTCTTATTTCTTCATTCACATCGATATCTCTCCCATACATCAATTCTAAAGGAACCTTGGGTAGGTACCTGAAACATGTATCAAAAGGTGAGCTCTGAGTGAAGGAATGCAAGGCTCGGTTGTAAGCATGATGTACATAGGGTATCTGTTCATCCCATAACTTGGGATGTTTGCTGTAGTAGCCTCGAAGAAAAAGTACCACTATTCTTTTTACCTCCTTTGTTTGTCTGTCGGTCTATGGATGGAAAGCAATGCTCCTCTTCAATTTGGTGTCCATCATTCTCCACAATTTTGTCCAAAAGTCCCCAAGGAATCGAGTACCTCGATCTGAGATAATGGATGTGGGTAACCCAAAGAGAACCCAAACATACTGAAAGAATAGATTAGCAGTTTGCTTAGTAGTGATCTGCTTTTTACATGGCATCAAGATACACATCTTGTTGAACCTATACAACATACAAATAGTCATGAACCCCTTTTAACTTGGTAAACCCCCTACAAAATCCATGGAGATACTTTCCCATGGATGGGATGGAACAAGAAGTGGTGAGTATAGCCCCAGTTTTATATTAGTGGGCTTACAAGTAGAACACATCACACACCCCTTTACGTATTTAGTTACAATTGCTTTCATTTGAGGTCAGTAACAAAACCTCTACAAATGAGCCATAGTTTTTCCTACCCCAAAATGCCCAGACACAAGAGAAGTGTGATCTTGTCGTATTACATGAACTCGTTCACTTGTAGGAATACATATCTTTCCAAGATGGTAGAGTAGTTTTCCCTCCAGACAATTTTCTCTACCTGTGCGCCATGGGTTAGCTTCTCATATACTTCTTTAAAATATTCATCAATGGAATATTTCTCTACATATATATCATGATATAAAGAAGTATTCTTCAAAATAATAGAAGCAACAATAAGAGGTCTAGAAAGCATATCGACTACCTTGTTACTTGTACTCTTTTTGTACTTGATTACCAAATGAAATTGTTGTAGAAAACCCATGCATCTGTAGTGTCGAGATTGTTGTAGTTTGTTCTGTGCTTAGAGATACTATAAGGGTTGGTGACCTGTATGTATGATTGTTTCCTTCCCTAACAAGTAGTGCTTCCATTTATTTATGCTTTGAACTAATGCATACAACTCTTTATCATATGTAGGATAGTTAACAACAACTTGGTTAAAGTTTTTAGAGTGGTAACAGATAGGTTTACGATATTTCATCAATACTGCACCCATGGAATATCCACTAACATCTGTCTTGATCTTAAAATGATGTTGAAGATTTGACAATGCTAATACTAGTGCGGTACTGATATTCTCCTTCAAAGTGTCGAAATATTTTTTTTTCTTTCCTTCCCATTGAAAAGTGTTCTTCACACCGGTTAAGGCATGCAAAGGAGCTTCCATAAAGGAGACATTTGAAATGAACCTCCTCCAATACTGGACTGCACCTAAGAAGCTTCGGATCTCAGTTACACTTTTTGGCTCAGGCCAATTTACAATTACAACAATTTTGGAAGGATCAATTTTTAATTGTTCTCCTCCTACAATATGACCTAAGTATACAAGTGCAGTCTTGCCAAATTCACACTTAGACAATTTTACATACAACTTCTCCCTTTGCAAAATATCGAATACTTTCTTTACATGCCTCATATGTTCATCCCAAGTCCCTCTAAAAATAAGAATTTTGTCTAAATATACAATCACAAAGTCATCTAGGAAAGGTATGAATACATCATTCATCACACGCATGAAAGTTGTCGGAGCATTACAAAGCCCAAACAACATAACTAACCACTCAAACAATCCTTGTTTGGTTTTAAAGGTAGTCTTCCATGCACCCTATTCTGCAACCCTCATTTGATGGTATCCACTGTGCAAATCCAACTTAGTGAAACAAACAACATTCTTTAATTGATCAAGTAAATCATCTATACGAAGAAGAGGGTATCGATTTTTCACCGTAATTTTATTTAAGGCTCGGTAATCGACACACATTTGCCATGTGCCATATTTCTTTGGCACGATCATGATCAGAGAACCACAAGGAGATGAATTGGGCTTGATGACCCCTTGATCCAATAAGCCCTGTACTTGCTTCTTGATCTCTGTCATCTCTGCAACTGACATCCTGTACATTCCCACATTAGGAAGAGGAGAATCCTACTGAAGATGTATTTCATGTTGGATTTCCCTCTTAGGAGGTAATCCATATGGTTCCTAAAAAATATCATCATACTTAGAAACAATATCAATTAATTCATTTTTATGAGAAGGATCACATCCTTGGAAAGCGTCGGATGTCCTAACATATTTCTCTATTACGACCATGAGTACATATCTCTTATTAGTGTTTATGAGTCTTTTCGTTTTCCCTGCACTTACAAGTGTTGTGTCTACCCTCATGTTGTGAGCTCTAACAATATATTCCATTCCTACCTTAGTAAGGTGGTATTTATTCTCATGACGAAAGAAGACTGATTTTCTATCATAAAGATAAGGACTTCCAAACAATATGCCACATATATCAAGTGGTACAACATCCAAATCCACTTCATCAATCAACTTTGAAGAAATAGCAAATATGACCCTAATTTTTTGGTGACATTAAGTTTTTCTTTATCACATAACCAACCAAGAGGATAAGGCTTCGGATGTGATTTCATTTCAAGACCTATCTTCTTGACAAGTGCTTCAGATATTAAGTTTACTTGGGAACCTAGATCAAATAATATATTTATCTTAGTGTGTTTAGATACTCATTCCTATTTCGTTCATAATCATGAGATTCATTATTGGAACTTGAACTAGCATGAAGGGAATATTTACCTTGTACTCCAACCACTGTGATATTTCCTTCATCCCCTGAATTAGAACCAAGATCCTATTGCACTGTAGAAACAGTTTTTGTCTTCCCCTTTCCACCGAATTGTTTTGATCTCTTCTCTGGATGTAGTTTCCAACAATGTTCATCATCATGACCACTTTTCTTGCAATGAGTGCAAGATGGCTTTCCTCCTTCTCTCATCACTGTGGTAGTCTTCTTGTCCTTACTTTTAAAATTCTTGAAAGGTTTATGTGGTAGATTGGAAGGTTTCTTCATGGGATCTTCTTGAATATGCCTTCCCCTGTTCCCAAGGTGAGTGGATTGCACGCAAACTTCGTCAAGATTAGTGGGGTTAAACAAGAGAAAAGTATGATGAATATAACTATGAATTGCACCAATAAACTTCATTAAAGTTTCATAAGAATCCAAAGGAATGTTTAATGCTAGAGATTTATTCCTAAATTATTCTTTGAAACTTCATATAGTTTGACCTTTACTTTGCCTTAAAGTTTTCCATTCCATCATTGCTTTATGTAAATAACCCAATGGAAAAAATTGCTTCCTTATCACTGATTTAAATTCCGACCATGAGGAAAGAATATTACCACACTTACTTATGTCATGAATATTTCTCCCATCATACGAGAGCGGTGCCTTACAACCGAAGAGAGACCAATTGCACTTTAACTTCCTCTTCATCAATATGTTGAACATGACAATATACTTCAACCTGTCAAATCCAATTGTCTAGCTTTTCAGGATTAGCATCTCCATTAAACATAGGTAAAGAAAATTTTACATCAAGCTTTAATAATGGTTTCTTAAAAGAGGCGTTATGGCTATAATGAAGAGAATGATGAGAATGCTCAGAGGAAGAAGAACTATAACTTGAAGGTGAATATGGAGGCTTAGGAGGATCTCCTCCAACCCCTTGGTTTATCGAAGCATCATCATCAACATGTGCTTCCTTTTTCTTCCCTTTCTTTTTCATCCTCTTCTCGTAATCTCCATACATTCATTCAACCATTTATGACATGCGATAAAAGACCATATGAAAGTTTTTCTCTTGTTCATCACACTTGTCTTATTATGCCATTTTCTTCCTTTAGGATGCACAACCAACTTTGGGATTGAAAGTCTTAATATTTCCTTCACCCTAGTAAGCATTCACACTCAACAATTCAAGTCAAAGATGACTTTTCTGTGTTGATATTATGGTTGTTGTGGGAGATATTTACCTCCACATGTAAACCTGATGAGAATAGAATATTTTGAAAAGCAAGAAGAAACCTAATTAATTGGTTAATAACCCTAGAAGACAAGTCAGCTCAAGAGAATGACTTGTATCAGATTATTAGCCTCCAAGAGAAGAAGTCAGCTAAAGAAAATATTATTTACTAAAGAATTAGTACCCAGAATGAGAAGTCAGCCCAGGCAGTCTGCCAGAAATAGTATAAATACAGGAGGCCAGTCTTCATTCTGGCAGGCATTCTTAGAACTGTAGAAGCAACACTTGTGCACACTGCAGTTGACGAATTTGTGTGCAAGTTTGGAGGAGAGCTGCCATTGTAGCTAGCAGATTTTGATTTTGTCTTGGACTCTCTCTTGGCTATGGTTTGGACTCTCTGATTAGCTCTTGTTACTCTTGTTTGGTGCGCTATCCTTGGAGAGAGATGTGACACCTTTGTTTGGATATCTATCCTAGGGTTTGCTTCCATAATGATTCTCTGTCAAGGTTAAGGTGCTCGGGGGTGGCTTCGGCCTATGGTTCGGTGACAATAGTGATAATGTCTATGGTTAAACGAGAACATCCATTATATTCTAACAGGTTATGGGCCCACACCTCCTTCATTCAGTCTAACCACTAGAAGGGAGCATAGCCATAAGGATACTAAGCTCGTTGAAGAACTGATGCTAGGGTTTCTAGCAGGAGCAGTTACCAAAGCACTGCCGCTAGAGTTACTCGCAGGTGAAGTTGCAAAAACCCTAATCATCTCGTTGAGGCACCTTAAGTGAAGGGATTGACCTAATTTCTGAATAGACTAGTGTGCCCTAGCCTAGCGCATCTCCTGGTACTCTCAGCAAGAAAAAACGTCAAGCTTGATTTTTTGGTCAAATCTAGGGTTGACCAAGTCAAGGCAACCATGACTTACCCTATGAAGTCAGAAAACAAGTTAGATGGGGCTTCTAACTTCATAGCATGGAAGACAAGGATTGATCTCATCCTTTCCAAGAATAAAGTGCTGGATATCGTGAAAGGAAAAATCATGGAACTAGAGTTTGAAGAAGGAAAAGAGAAGGAACCACAGAACATTGCAGTTATGGAGAAGTTCAAAGACAGTGACATCAATGCCATGAGTATCATAGTGGACTCTATAAAATACCACTTGATACCCTACATCTCCCATCTTGACTCATCTAATAAGATGTATGATTCCCTAACAAACCTCTTCTCAGTCAGAAACATTGGACAAGTAATGAGTCTAAAGAATGAGCTTTGTGACATGAAGATGAATGATGATGACAACATAACATCATACTTTGTGAGAATCTCTCAGTTAAGAGATCAACTACAAGTTATTGAAGAGATCATTTCAGAAAAGGAATTGGTGAACATAGTACTCAATGGTCTTCCCAAGACATAAGATGCATTTGCCGCAAGCATGGACACAAGGAAGGAGTATCCTACATTTGAAGAACTTTGGACTTGTCGTGCACAAGACGAATCAAGGATCAGTGCAAAAGAGAAACCCCAAAATAAGTACAATGATCAAGCCTTCACAACAAGGTTCAAGGATTTTAGGAATAAAAAGAAGTTTGGCTCTAGGAAGAAACCAAATCAAGAGAAATATATGTCAAGAATACAACTCTTCAATTGTCGAAAGTATGGTCACTACAAGAATCATTGTCCCGAGTTAAAGAAAATGAAGGAAACACATGAAGCATCAGTTGTCGAAGAAAGGTAACCCTCAAAGAAATCCAAGCAGGAAAAATCAAACTTCTTCTTCTAAGACAAGGTAACGATACTCTTCATAGTTCTTGTACATACCATATCTTGCATATCTATTTTCTAGAAGATAATATGTTCAAAGAGAAACTATACCTATGAAAGAACAACAAGATAAGGATTACTATCACAATGACTACAAGTCAGGCAATACACATGAAAGGATGAAGAACATCAACATCCCCTAGTAAAAATTCATGTGGAAGTCATTGCATAAAGTAACAGCTGCAAGATAAGCCAAAATCAAAATCAATCTTGAAGAAACCTAGAAGAAGTAAAGACAGAAAGAAGCCAGCAATAAAGAGGAAATTGGAAACGGACCTATGACACTTTGCAGAAAGCAATAAGGATGTAGATGGAAGCATGGGCTCTCTTAGTTGGAGGGAGCTGATTACAAAATTCCAAAAGATGAGCATGCACTCATGCATGAAGCAAGGATTAGGAGGGATCTAATCCTAAATAATATGATCCACTGAAGATGATGAAGTATTCATCCATGTTCCCATCAATGGTAGCAACCATGAAGATAATCGCGTGTTCAATTTGATTTTAGAAGGAGACTTCTTCGAAAAGAAGCCTTAAAGTATCCCTAGTTGTCCATCAACATCCATGATCCTATGATGAAAGAAAGAAGTCAGAATCTTCAAGACATGAAATATATAGAAAACTCCATGGACCTAAGAGATAAAGAGAAACATGAGGAAGAACATGAAGATTCCAAGAGAGAAAGAAAAGTGAGAACAACCAATCATTGTATCGAGGATCACAAGACTACCAACCTGGTCTGAACTCACTAAAAGCAATCAAGCAGAGGAACTAAAATTTGTGATGAAGAATAGTGTATGGAATATTTATGAATGAAAGCATTGCAAGATCCAAAACTAGAGGTTCTCCCAGATGGAGGGAGAAGACTATGATGATTGTTTGTTCCAGTAAACCAATATATACCTCTACATGAGCCATTATATCATCTGCAATATCCATGGGTTGGAGTTGACATAAGATGAATGCAAATACTATTCTCTAGAATAATTGAACAAAGAGCATATGTAGAGTGACCTTAAGGCTTTGAGGTATACTAGAAAGAGACATTTGTATGCGGATGAAATAAGATTTTGTATGGACTCAAACAACTTGATGCAAAACTTCTCATGCACAACAGAAGCGTGGTGAAAGTCTTATATGATAAAAAGTCAGAATGGTTACTCAGAAGTCTAGGATGGCGGATAGCTCATCATTGATGTTTTACCTTCTGAGGGCAGATACTCTTCCAAGATTTCAAATATGTGAGTGGAAGAATGGCCCAGATGATTTAGTTTATATCATAACAATGTTTTATGTGCAGTTTTATACCAGATGATATGATTGTTATGGAGACTGTATGTCTCTGGACAATAGATGTATACTACTGTGGTGGATGTGTTCCACTGATTGTGACTATATGTTACTGATCAAGTATTTGTGTGCTAATTGGTGTGGTAGCGTACCACTGGATTGTAGTTGTGTACTACTATGGATAGACACAATTGTGTTCTATTGAATGACATTGTTCCGATTGCCTTGAAGACTATCAGTAGTGTTGGAGACGTTTATCAGCTATATGGATGATCAATGGATAGATATTTCTTAGACGAAAAATGGTCCAGGACATTTATTCTTCAAGGACATATGTCCGGATTAGAAGAATGGTTCTTTTTTCACTCTGTGGAATGAGTGACTTATCCAACGTCATTTCTGATTACTCAGATGGAGTATGGTTTTGAGAGATGATGCAGATGATGACACTGATAGTGATGATGGTGCTCATGATCTAATCATGAGATAGTCTATACGACTATGTTGATGCTACAGGGCGAATGGTATGTTTGTGCTCAAGACCATTACTTTGAATACCTCCCTAGCTAGGAGGGAGTGTTGATATTATGGTATCTATGGGAGGTATTTACCTCCACGTGTAAACCTGACGAGAATAGAATATTTCATGAAGCAAGAAAAAACCCTAATTAATTGGTTAATAACCCTAGAAGACAAGTCGGCTCAAGAGAATGACTTGTATTAGGTTATTAGCCTCCAAGAGAAGAAGTCGACTAAAAAAAATATTATATAATAAAGAATTAGTACCCAGAATGAAAAGTCTGCAAGAAATAGTATAAATACAGGAGGCCAGTCTTCATTCTGGTAGGTATTCTCAGAACTGCAGAAGAAACACTTGTGCACACTGCAGTTGGCCAATTTGTGCACGAGTTTTGAGGAGAGTTGTCATTGCAGCTATTGTAGCTAACAGATTTTGATTTTGGCTTGGACTCTCTCTTTGCTATGGTTTGGACTCTCTGATCAACTCTTGTTAATCTTGTTTGGTGCACTATCCTTAGAGAGAGACATGCCACCTTTGTTTGGCTATCTAGCCTAGGGTTTGCTTCCAAAATGATTCTCTGTCAAGGTTAAGGTGCTCGGGGGTGGCTTCGACCTATGGTTGGGTGACAATAGTGATATTGTCTATGGTTAAATGAGCACATCCATTATATTGAAAGTCTTAATATTTCCTTCACCCTGTTTATGCTTAGCCATTGTAAGCATTCACACTCAACAATTCAAGTCAAAGACGACTTCTCTGATACCAACATGATCTAGGATATTTTCATCGAGTGACTTATAAAGAATTGCATTAAATGAGCATAAATTAAAGTACACCATTAAAGAAGGAAAATCTCAATAATGAAGAGACATAAGCATCAAATCTGAACACAAAAACTTGATAACAGAGTTCATCCCTGGTGGACTACGCCTCTGGGTCCTGCTCTCAAATGGGTAGGATTTTTCATTAACTCAACAAAAGAATTTGCAAAAATACATAAGTATACCTCATTATGAAATCAAGCTGCAGAAATAATGCTTAGATCGGAAAAAAAACAACACTACTGAATTTGTGGCATCGAGTTACCTAAAAATGATTGTCTTCATGCCTCGATTTGACTCTAGCACTCCCAGGCCCAAGAAAAAATTCATCTCAGTTTTCGTTCCCATGCAACCTGCAATAAATTCCACTGTACTTTCCTCGAACTGCATGCCCACGACAGTACCACACACGTGCCTCCTCCTGGGCTCGTTGGATTCAACTCTTAAGTAAAAAATGTGGCGTTCAATACAATGTATGGGTCGTTGGCCTTTTGGTTATGGCATGAGTATTAAGGCGTAGTGTGGGGAGGATGTCCCGGGGTCAAACCCGCGGGCCTCCCCCTTTTGGATTTATAGTTGAAACAATGTATATATATATGTATGTAGTGTTGTTCTGCCAACTTTGGCGGTGGCTCTATCCATGGCACTAACGATTAGGACGTGGCCGGATTTGGTGTGGTCTGCTAGATTTGGCAAACCAGCCAATCCATATATTGTTTTTCAAAATTTTGATACGGGTTGTCATTAGGCATTTTCCCACTACCACATGGAAACCCCTGATTGGGCCACGTGGCAGCCTCCCATTCGGCCACATCATCCACTACTCTATCTATTGGAAATATGGCAATAGCAGAGAGAATGCAGAATGTCAAGGTTGTCATTGATGGCAATCGTCTATGGCAGACGAAGCTAGATGATGACAGAACAATATCCAAGTAGAGTGATGAAGGATAGTCGACCTGATAGGAAGATGGTCGAGGTCGAGCAAAAGAAATAAGTCGCAGTCTAAGGATTCAAGGAGAATAAGCTCAGGAGGAATAGCGTTCTTATACGTGCAAGGAGCACAGGAAAGAGACCGAGAGTCGTCGGATCACATTCGAAAGTCCCGACAGCTGTTTGGATCGGGAGAAGCTGCGCAGATGTTTAGCGCAGGAGCTGGCGTACAGAAGAAGTAATATGAGACGTCAGATTGGAAGCAGATACCCGTCAGCCACAGGATCTGCAGAAAGTGCACAGGGGTTAAGTTCTACTATGCAGAGGAGAAATCCCGGACAAGTCATCGGGATACTGGAGAAAGAATCCGAGCCGTAGATCTTAGAAGAAAACCCGACAGCCGTCGGATCTGTAAGAGTTGTGCAGGGGTTAATTCCTACTGTGCAGTGGTCTCCGTAGGGACACGTGTCAGACATCCGGAGGAGAGTAAGAGGACATGTGGCATCGGAGAATCGGGAATCGGAGTTTCACAAGTCCCGTGTTTAATTAGAACAAAAACCCCGATTTCGCGATATGTGATATCGCGATATGCGATATCGTGATTCAATCTCAGCCATTGAATAAAGAATGAGATCTGGACCGTTGATTTTCTTCATCGGAGTTTCGGGGGTCGGGGTTTTAATATACAAAGAATACAATGCCTCGAAAATCCTGATTTCGCGATATGCGAAATCCCGACTGAATCTGCACCGTCAGATCAACATGAGATCTAGACCATTGATCCAACCCATGTCTATAGACCACGTCACCCAGGGACACGTGGCACAATCAGAGGATGACAGGTGTCAGGCAGATCTAACACTTTAGGCTCATGCAAGTCACGAATCAGAGTGACACGTGGCAGGATCTAA
>JZKD02S1908858.1:309473-319969 GCA_000966675.3 Picea glauca
ATAAAAAGGTTTCAGAGAAGTAGAAATCAAAGATTCATTTTCATGGGGTTTAACCCTAAAAAATAATACAATTTCATGAAGCAACTAGACAAGCCTTAAAAGATTATATTTATGATATAGAGAAAAAAAAATTGATCTTAAAATAAAGGGTAAAGGAATTGAAAAAATCTTTGCTTCCAAGACCTTTATTCGTTGAACCCGTCACTGCTCTACAACCATTGTGCAGTCTCGAGGATGTACCAGAAACCAACTCCAGGTGGAAAGTTTCATCGAGTTTATTTAGTGGCTATAAGAAAATACATTGGAGATAGTGTAAAGAAAATAATAAACTTGATCTTTGAGATATGGGAATTAGCAACAAGTTCAACTACCTTCTCAACAAGGGTTTTTCATTTCAAAGAGTCTCCAAAAATATTTGGAAAATGATGAAGGTTTCTACAAGGAAGAAATGGGTAAATTTTCGACGAAGGTTTCAAGTTTAAATGAGCTACATAGAAGATATAAAAATCTTCCTTCCAATACTCGTATGAAACAAATCAATTCTTGTTGGTTAAGGAGAATTAATGCTTAAGGGAAATGTTTTCTGAATGTGATGTCATTAATATTAAAAGAGGTGATATATTTTTAATTTTTTTTTATTTGACTAAGGAAATTGAGGGTCCACATTTAATTATGGATGCAATGCTCTTATCAAAGGAGAAATTAGAAGAATAATTGGAATCCTTAAAAGTTTCATGGGATAGTGAATTTAATGATTTAATTGAGTACTCTGAAGAAGAAGTGGAAATATGGTTAGTCGGGTATGTGAACAAGATTGAAGACATTGAGGACATACTTCATTAGTTGAGCCTTGATCTAAGAGAACTGGAAAATGATTTATTTGAAACCAATACCAAACTTGAGATAACGATTGTTCCAATGAAAATACCACAACAAGAAGATATAAGTTAGGGAATTTCCATCATAGTAAGTCGAGTAGTCACCTTTTTTTGCTTTCACCTTTTCTTCTTCTGCAGTTAGAATTAATTTCTCCTTTCTTCTTTTAGAATTCATGAAAACCAAAGGACGACCCCTGACTGGCTCCTTTTTGTCTTCTTGGTCTCTCTTTATTTTCATGGTCTGCGGGAGCCCAATCCCAATCCTCTTTGAAGGGAAAATGCAATTTACTTTTTATGAAATCTTAGACATTATTATTTATTTTTACAAAGATATCGACTATTTTTTAGGTTCCTAGAGAATTATTCGGGACATAAAATTAATGATTTATGATACTTTAATTTCTAAGAACAAGATTTCAAATGTGTGTCTATCAAAATCTTTTTTGGATCTTAATGGAATGATCATATGTGGTCCTTGTTTTCTTTCCTTGTGCTGAATAATGTTTCTTACTTTGATGAATGCTATGATGGAAATGTCATTCTATGAGACTATATACTCTTTTGGTTTATAATCTTGTATTATAGTGTGAATATTTACTTTCTATAAGATACCCGGTTCTTTCTCAGGTACTCCTCTCTCAATTATCTTGTATATTCTCGCATATTGTTAAGAAATAGATTTCAATACTACCTATTTAAAAACGCATGGGGATTTATCCTCATGACGTTATCTTAAAGACCATAAAACATTATTTTAGATAAAAAATAACTGAAGGGATGCTTTCCACATTCATGGATGACATCCCTAGTAAAACTGTTAGCATAGACTACTACACCTCACGTAAGGGATTGAAACTAATATAGGATAAATTAATTCAAGATTGTATTCATTTGGCATGGCATCTAAAACAAAGGCAATAAGTCAACATCCAAAATCAACTGCAATAATTGCAAAACCATATTCTCCGAATGTAACCTATGAGATGGGTGTGCCCCTCCAACATGGGACAACCATCTAATAAACATAGTTGTATATGATAATATACATAAGAACATCTTTCTAACCCGAGTTTCATCGAATCATTTGTTCTATTATGCTATGGTTTTAGACGTTGTGCCCAATTATGCTAGACGTTGTGCCCAACTTTAGGGATCCTGTAGGTATACAGAAATGAATATGGGGTGCATAGGACTCAGAATTGTTCTCTGGCTATGCCAATAGTGTGTGTGGGGATAAGTGAACTTAGAGTGACTACTTAGAAAATTGTAATTTTCATAGACCAACCACCTTATTTAAAGCATTGCAATATGTGGTCCGACAGGGAAACAATACTTTCAATAATATGATTGATCATTCAATTTTTATAAATTAGATCATTATTAGTACCTGCTACTCTAATAATCGAGTAGGTTTTAAATTTCATTAATTTGGTAGGTACTCTAGTAATATGGTAGCTGTTAAATTTCATTAATTTGTAGACGTTACCCTAATGTTTATCAAAAATTAAATATTATTTGATTTAAAAAAATATACATATATGTTTTTGCAATTTTATAATATTGAATTTCTGAATTTCCAATTGGTTCATAAATTTTGAGGGGATGTTAGATGTTACCAAATGTTGGTCATGCAGATGATTCTGGTGTTGAACGTGAATAAGAGGTATATAAAGGAATGATTAAAATAAAAAGAATAATTAAGAAAATAATAATTTAAAGAAAGATTTCTATATATAAAATATTGTAGACAGATCAATATACTATGCTTAACAATTATGGCGTTCTATTATTTGCATGACCCTGCCGTATAATACACTCATTATTGGAATAAAAAAGTAGACTTTACCAATTGAACAATATAAGCTGAAGCAGTCTGTTGTTCCAGAGGGGCGTATTGTATATGAAGCACCCTATGATGGTGGAGAAAGGCCTATATGCAGAAGCACTCTGTGGTCCTAGAAAAAGGCGGTAAAGTGTTGTCAAAACTCACCACATACATAGATCCGTTTGCTAGAGAATATAATGTATTGTTGTCCTCCTCATAAACTTAGGTTATCTAACTTTGCAGAAAATACATTGTGTGAGAGCATATTTAAAGACTAAAAATTTAATTTATCTAAGATGAGCTAAGCAATAAAACTTCCATCTTATACGGATAATATGTGCTCTTAATCATTAGGCCAACTCATCAATAATTCGTATAGGGTATGCTAGTTGATAAATGATTGAACTATATCTAATTTTATCTTCAATGTGTCTCATTTACACAAATTTGGTATAAGCCTTCTATAATTATATATTATTCAACATACATCAATTGCATGGGAGAGTGTCATTCCAAATGCGGTGATAGGTAAAATTATTTATCTCTTGGATGATCACAAATCCAAACACCATTTGGATGAATTTTTGGGACTAAGATGAGTTAATGGGTGAAAATTTGTTGGAATAACCTAAATTCATATAATTAGGGCATGCAAATAACTTCAATCATAACTTCCCTTGTATCGGGCGACAGGGAAGCATTTGGTTGTGTTTTCACCCCCTACGACGAGTCTCAACCTATCACCCATGATCATCGATACTTGCCCACCTAGGTGCCTCATTAACCCCCCACATGCAACATCATTCCACCACCTCTACACTCCTCATGACTTCATTTGCTTGATGTTACTCCACTGTCAGCTTCGATCTGATGATGCTCCCTTGGTACATCTGGATCCCTTGGCTCATCCTTCGCACGAATCGTGCACCAAAATCTCCTTCACCTCTAATAATGATGCCTATGGCTCTGGTCATGGCTCATTATTGGCTCAACTTTCAATTTCGTTGAGGAGGTGTCCCTATTTAAACTTCCCCTTGAATCCTTCTCCCTGGACTCGCTCCCTTGTCTTCCCTCTCCTCCTTATGCAATCATCCTCTCCCTTGCCTCCCTTTGCACCCATATCTCTCCTCCAACACAATGATCCTTGGTTTCCCCTTGCCCAAGATGCTTCCATGGATCATGGTAATTCCTCTCGTTTCTCTAGAGGAAGTTCTTCCCAGCCCTCCAAAGGTAATTTGGGTTCAAGGTTCATTTCAACAACCAAGGATTCGGTCGAAGAATATCAATCCCACACCCCTCTAGAGACCAGGGACAAATTTGAACTGGTGGAGGTAGATATAACAATTCTCAGACATTTTATTCAAGATGATGAAATGGTGCACACCACAGGTCCGTGGATCTCTAACCCGGGCACCACACAAGCTCATGAATCCCAGTACCTAAAAACCATTGACATTTACTAACATATCAAGATGTTGATGGGTCAGGTCTTGGTCAAGTGACATGAGGCGCACCAAGAGATTTTGCGATAGTTGGACGATGTGCAACTGCAAATAAAATTGGTGGATCATAAAATAAACCTGTTAGTAGACAAACTAATTGGTCTAGACATGACCAACTTGGATTTTCCTCAACCTTAGTTTCCTGTGGCTGAGGAAAACCCTCCAATTGCTTAATTTCTCATGTTTTTTAGTTTACTTCGCATGTTATTTAATTTACGAGGCCTGGGTGTCCTTTCCCCACCTCATATTAGTTTTTTTTATGATATACAATAGCTATAATTTTGTATTAAAAACAGTCATAGGCTCTATTATTTCAAGTTTTATAGTTTTAAAAGACAAAAGTTTCATAAACTCATAGACAATTTGATGCATTGTTGTTGTTCTAGTCTCCCAAGCGATAGACCAACAACAAAGTTTTTGTATAACACTTTTATGATAATGGGTAAATTCATGAAGGTGGGTAACACTTTCGTGGCAATCGGATCTCCAAAATTCCGAAAGACATTTTTCGACCGAACTAATATTTTTTTCGACCAAAAGTTCTATTTTTTCGGCCGAACCTTTGAACGTCAAATTGAACGGTAAAGTGATGAAGGTATCGATTTTCATGTACAATTTTAGCTGAACGAATTTTTTTCATCCGATAAAATCTTTTCGGTTGAAAGATATTTTGGCCAAAAAGATATTTTGGCCGAAAGAATGTTTCAGTTGAAATATTTTTTCTTTCGGCCGAAATATCATTTTGGCCGGAATATTCTTTCGACCGAAAATATATTTATATATTTACCACACATCTTTATTGTTACAATTTTTTCTGAGATCTTGGCGAGTGACTGTTAGTGTGAGCGATTGACTGTTAGTGTGAGTGTGTTGGCGCAGTCGTGTTTGGCGCAGTTGTGTTGGCATGGTTTATAGGTTGATAGTTGGATGCGGGCGGGCGGGCAGAGATGCAGGTAAGTTTCTTTTAATTTAAGTTTCGTTTAATTAAATATAATTTTTGTAAATTAAATTAAAGTAATTTAATTTAATTTCTGTAAATTTCTGTAAATTAAATTTAACTTTTTTTTACTGCGACTTCGCCCCGAGGGGCCATCCCTGTGGCCAAGCCGTGGGCATGCCATATAAAAATTACAGTTTACATTTTACAGTTTTCATTTTAAATACATTACAAGTCAAATTACAATTTAAATACATTTGACATTTTATAGTTTACAATTTGCTTCATACAAATTTACAGTTTATTTTCAATTTTAATATATGTGCATATGTATAATATCTGTACATATGTTTTAATATCTATGCATATGTTATAATTCAGATAATGTATGTTTTCAATTTTAATATTTGTGTATATGTTATAATATTGTAATATGTTATAACATATTACAATGTAATATGTTATGACATATTACATTGTAATATGTGATGACATATA
Source organism: Picea glauca (assembly GCA_000966675.3). NCBI lineage: Eukaryota > Viridiplantae > Streptophyta > Pinopsida > Pinales > Pinaceae > Picea > Picea glauca. Next base: position 315,114 of record JZKD02S1908858.1, read on the forward strand.
ACATTGTAATATGTTATGAAGAATCTGCATTAAATACATTTTAAATACATTACAGTTTACAGTTTGTTTTATATAAATTTAAAGTTTGTTTTCAATTTTAATATATGTGCATTTTTTTTCAATTTTAACATCTATGCATATGTATAATATCTATACATATGTTTTAATATCTATGCATATGTTATAATTCGAATAATATATGTTTTCAATTTAAACATATATGTATATGTTACAATATTGTAATATGTTATAACATATTACATTGTAATATGTTATGACATATTAGATTTTAATATGTTATGAAGAATCTGCATTAAATACATTTTAAATACATTAGAGTTCAAATTACAGTTTAAATACATTTTACAGTTTGATTTCAATTTTAATATCTCTGCATATGTTTTGAATTTTAATATCTATGCATATGTATAATATATGTTCATATATTTTAATATCTATGCATATGTTATAATTCGGATAATATATGTTTTCAATTTTAATATATGTGCATATGTTATAACATATTACAATGTAATATGTTATAACATTTACTATAACATAATACATTGTAATATGTTATGAAGAATCTGCATTAATATAACACTCAACAAATAGAAACAAACGTTGAAACATAGGCAGTATATTCACTTAAGTCATTCCCTCAACCTCCAAAATATATACACCGAAATATGTAACAGTCACTTTGCATTGATAGAAAAATTGATAAAAGACGTCAATATTTCATGTCAAAGCCTCATTTACAAAGCTAGAAGAAAGAACAGTTTTAAATACATTTTACAGTTTACAGTTTACAGTTTCTTTTATACAAATTTATAGTTTGTTTTTAATTTTAATATCTGTGCATATGTATAATATCTGTGCATATGTATAATATCTGTACATATGTTTTAATATCTATGCATATGTTATAATTTGGATAATATCTAATTTCAATTTTAATATATGTGCATATGTTATAACATTGTAATATATTATGAAGAATATGCATTAATATAGAACTCAACAAATAGAAACAAACTTTGAAACATAGGCAGTATATTCACTGTAGTCATTCCCTCAACCTTCAGAATAAATACAGCGAAATATGTAACAGTCACTTTGCATTGATAACGAAACTAATAAAAGACATCAATATTTCATGTCAAAGCCTCATTTACAAAGCTAGAAGAAAGAACAATTTTAAAATCTACAAAATATCACATACAACAGATAGAAATAAACCTTGAAACACAGGGAAAATGTCCATTGGAATTATTCCCACAACTGAAATATGTTACAGTACTTTACACTGTAACAAAAAGACACAAGCAGTGAAAATTTATGTCAATGTCTCATTTACGGAACGATAAGAAATAACAAATTTAAATCCAGGTGTCCAAATCCAATGCCATGGACCGATATACCAATCACGATTCCTCCAAAAGTCAATCTAGCTTCCATTTTCAACAAAGAAGGGCTTAAAAGTATGAAGACTTAGAACTAGAATAGAATTAACGATACCCAAGAAAACTGATAAGAACACAATGGAAAGCTCATAGTAGAAATGAAATTTGAACTTGCATATTCATTCAAGAAAGTAAAAATGCAATTTGAACTTGCATCTTCATTCAAGAAAGTAAAAAATGCAATTTGAACTTGGATCTCCATTTAGAAAGTCAAACGTTTCAACGAATCTTATGATTAGTGGCCTATACCTTAGACTCAAACTCTACACTCTTAACTATATTGTAATATTCACATAGCTCATATGTGTAAGATATGAAGTTGATTTCATTGATTTAGCTCTCTCTTAATTAGAGTAAGTAAAACCCATATGTATTGGATAAGAGTATACCCTTTGAAATACCCTTGTTAATGATCTATTACCCTTTGTATTTACACAAGCATCTAGTTGAAGATAATGATCTATTACCCTTTGGATAAGATACTAGTTGAATATGGAGATCTATTACCCTTTGTATTTACACAAGCATTAGAGTCACATACAAGTGTAATACAGGTGTTGATACTTAGTGCCATTGCTTTCTAGTGACATCCCATGTAGTTAATAAGAGATGATATTAATATCACAATACGTATTGATTATGGTAAATAGGTAACATGATTTCACCTTGTTCAGCCTTAAGCTAAGTTGTTCTTGTATTACTGATATCATAGTAATGGAATGGCTCTATTCCCCTTGTATTACAGGTTAAGCTATTTCCTTTAGTTCTTATTATATATTTCCCTTTATAGTTAAAAGTCATGTCATTTGCTTCATGACCCTATGTTATAGCTCATACAACAACCTTTAACTGTAACTGGACAAATAGGGTAGAGGTTAGTAGTATCCCTATTCAATGGACTTACTTCCTTATAGTGATCATTGTTCTGGTACCAGGATGAGATTCATAGTATGGAATGTTATGGAATTAATGGGAAGCAATATCACTGGCTACTACACAATGAGATATTCAAACCAGTGTAATCAGTAGTTTATAATCAGATACATTACTCATATCAAGAAGATGTACTCATAGTTATTTTTGTACTAATTTCCATATTCAAGTAATGGCAATCAATGGTAATAAGATAAGCTAATCCACAATCAATGGTAATAAGCTAAGCTAATACACAATCAATCATGAAACCGAAGAAGGCATGTAGGAGGACACACCGGAATAACCTAACTCATATGATGGCAAGGAAATGGACCTTGGGGATCTCAACCTAAATTCCATTTCTTCTTCATACTAGCAACAAGACTTGAATTCAATCGTTGAGCAATAGGATTATCTTCTGAAGGACTCGTTGGTTCATAATAAAATTCTTAGCAACCCAACAACAAAAATAAAAGGTATGCCCTATGTTCCCAATGATACAAGAAACCAAATTCCTCTAAGTCCTTCAAACCCTTTCCTCTTGCATCTAGCAGGGAACCCAAGCTATGGTTGTATATGCACACGAAGTAGGAGGAGGCCTTGCCCTTATCTAGAACCCTACTAAAATAACTTTGTCCAACTTCTTTACCACCAAGCGCTTCCTCACAGCTCCCTTCCATCTTGTATGGTCCTATCAAAATTGCTTTCTCACTAATTTTTATGGCCCAATTCTATCCCTGACAAGCTTCATTTTCTTGACTCCATTCAACACTTGCAACCCCATCATCAATAATGATCATTGGCTTATTGGTGGATACTTCAACATAATTACCTCTTTGAACAAAAATAAAGGAGACATAAGAAGGCTTGACCATGACTCCCAATCCTTTCTTGATACCATCCAATCCCTCAACCATCAATGAAATTAACACCTAGAACAAATGTAGAAGAGGCCAAAACCAGGTGGCTTCAAGACTTGATCTCTTTCTAGCCTCATAATATTTTTTTCTAGTCAGTTTCCATCATTCAACCTTCATCCTTCCCTATGAGGGTTTATACCACTAGCCAATCATGTTAAATTTAGACCTTTGTGGCAACCCTCTCATCCAACTGTTCCTCTTTGAAATTTTTTTTTTTAACCATCCAAATTTCCAAAAAAAACATCAAATCCTAGTGGGAAGAATGCAACCTTTATTCATGAACACCTATGTACATATTTCACCAGAAAGTGAAGCATATCAAACAAAAACTAGGAATATGGAACAAAGAGGAATTTGGCAATATTTTCTAGGGAAAAAAAGAGATCGCCTCCCATATGGAATAGGTCCAACAAACCATCATATGTGGAGGCTGCATAGAACAACTGATAAGGAAGATAATCAAATACAATCTCAAATTAATGAAAGAGAAAAACAAGAGGGGAGGAAAATCTTTGATTTCTATAAAACAAACTGGAGCTATGTGGAGGGGAGGCAAATATTGGATTGGGTTATCCTTTCCACATGGTCATCCACTCTCTAAAAATTTCCAAAACCCTCGGTATGCTCTTAAAATTGGATATGTCTAAATCCCTCGACAAGTTGAGTTGGCAAGACATTCATCATACCCTTTGTGCCTTTGGCTTATCCCCTGTCCTTCAAAATGCTCAATGCATCATGACAACTGGTCATTCTCAAGTATATCCTTCAATCCATGCCTCTTTGTACTTTTTTTCATCCATGGTTTCTCCCAAAGTGCTCTTGAAAGTTTTCTAAAACCTCCAAAGATCATTTATGTGGGGTGGAACTTGCGAAGAAAAGAAATGGGATTTAGTAACTTGGATAGACTCAGTCTCCCTAACCTCAAATGAGGACTCATTCTCAAATATCCTGATGTCCCCAACTCATTCTATGGAGCTAAAACATGGTGGCATTGACTGACATCAAATAATACTCTATGGGCCCTCCATTGGTGCAACAAGTACTACCCTCTCATAGAGCCTCAGGACTTGATCATACTTTCAGGAAATATTTCAAGCTCCTTAATATTGAATAGTGTCTGGAAAAAGAAATATATTATCCACACTCATTGTTTTTGGGAATTCAAGGATGGAACCAATGCTTTGTTTTGGGATGAAACATGGCAACAACTTCCTCCTTCCACCACAATATGGAAATTCTTTTGAATGGACGTGAGTAGAATTTTCAAGTTCTCTTCTATCTGACCCCAACCACGGCTTTATGTTGCATCTTAGCTAGCAAATGTTTGATTGGACGCAAACCTGGTAACTTGGCACTGTATCATAAATTAATTGTTGGAATATTGGTTTTTGTCATTGATGTCAACCCTAGTCATTGGTTTTGGACCATAAGATTGATGAAGGTATTTGGACATGAAGAACAATGTACATGCAGAAACAGAACCCATGGATGGATAGTAAACATCATGTTGTTTCTTATGGTAGGTGGAACATCACGTGGATCCTCATGGTTGAGG
>JZKD02S1908858.1:333940-355932 GCA_000966675.3 Picea glauca
AAAGTAAAATCCAAAACCCTAACCCCGGAAGATGAAAAGCCAAAAGGTTTGTGGGCCCCGATGGGGGTAGTTGATACGTCAACTTCCCAGGGGTGTAACTTTTGCATACGATCTCTGTTTGGGGTGCTCAATAGCTCGTTGGAAATATCTATCCGAGAACTACAACTTTTGGGCCCGTTTTCTCAAAAAACATCATTTAGGGCCTCAAAATGGCACCGGAAGTTAAAAACTGCTAAAAATAGTAAATTACGAAAATTTCCAGAAACATGTTTTGGGCCCGTTGGATAAGGTGGGTGGCCACCAATATCCACCTGGATCAATCCTCCCTCCTTAGGAAGCAATGGTCTCCATTGCATTGAGTTCTCGGGGAAGAGGGGAAAGCGATTGCTGAAAATAAATCTTGGTGATTTGCTTGCCTTGTTGGAGAAGTGGCGTTGCTTAGCTTGTTGAAGGCTATCACGAACCTTTGGCTGGAAGGTTTGGACCTTTTTAACCAGTCTGGCTATTTTAGATGACTTTGTGCAGAAGGAATCTCTGTCCTTTGTTGCAACCTTGTCGACTTGCTTCTGGTGGATAGAAGGTGCTTGGGCCGAGGCTGTAATGGTTGCAGTATCCTTTTGTTCACCTTTTGAACAGATTGTGGAGAAGATGAATTTTGTAGTATGAGATACCACCTTGTGCCACTGTTTAGGTGGGGTAGTAGTTGGAACTACCTCTGGTATCCTGTAGAGATGACCCCCCAGAGTAATAATGACACTACGAGGTCGAGACTCATAGATAGCATGGCGTTTCCACATATATGGCTGACCCAAGAGAACATCACAGACATCTAGTGGGGCAACATCACATAATACCTCATCCTTGAAGGGTTGAATGTCATATGAAAATCGACACTGCTTGCTGACACGAAGATCTCATCCTTGGCGAAGCCACCTGATGCTGTATGGTTGTGGGTGTGGTGTTGTCGACAATCCCAACTGTTTGACGACCTCTGTTGAGATGAGAATCTTCTGGCTTCCGTTATCAACAATAAAATGCAGCGAGATCCCCTTCACCCACATCTGTGAATGAAAAAGGCGCTCCCCCTCTTCTGGATCTATTGGTTCTTCTAGTTGAATTGTTGCGGTTGCGACAATAGCAGTGGGGTCTGCGTCGATGATCTATCTTTTACCAATATTTTCAGAATCAGATTCTGAATCAGGGTTCGGCTCCTTGTCTTTGATCTCAACCACCAATGATTGTTTTGAGCGACATTCATCGGTGTTGTGCCAGGGGATTTTGTGGAAATCGCACCATTTTCTGGTGTCCTTCTTTGTCTTCCTGTGACCCTTCTTTTCCTATGTCTTGGAATGGTTTTCGGGAGACTGTTTGTTATGTTTGTCTTTGTCATGCTTTGGTTGTTGTGGATTTGCAGACTCGAACTCTCATTTGTTCTGGTGCTTAAATTTCTGCTCGATTTTAACAGCATATCGATAGGCAGCACCGAGTGATGAGATGTCCAGAAAATCCATTTCAGTTTGGATGTATCTATGTAGAGCCCGATGGTATTTTAGAAACAAATGTCATTCAGAGTCTTTGATACCCAGCTTGGTGCGCAAGGTATGGAAGGTATTGGTGAACTCTAGAACTGCTTGGCCCCTCTCTTGCCGCAGTGTAGTCCATTTCATGTACGGGTCCTCATAGTTGCCAACAGGGTAATATTGTTCCTTTACCGCATCCACAAAAAAATCCCAAGTGGGCTTGGCCCCATATATTCAAACTCCTCTGTGGAACTTCGCTCCCAGTAAGTTTCCCACCAATGTTTGACATGGGGGAGAGCCTTAAGGAGTGCAAAGGTGATCTTTTCCTTGTTGGAAAAATTATGAACAAAGAAATAACCTTCTAGCATATTTAACCATTTATCTAGGGCATCTGCATCTATTTGACCTTTAAATACGGGAATATCAAAATTAACCTGTACCTTGAAAGGCGAGGTGCCTCCAAAGTGGTCACTTGATGAAGATGCGCCTGATGCTATCGGGAGGCATTGAAGGATGTGGGAAAAATTCTCCATCATTTCGTCCCTCTGTCACGTGAGATCTTGCTCAAGCAACAAACTGATAGGATCGTCTACCCCATCGTTTTTATTTTCTTCTGCCATTGAGGGTTTCTTGGGTGTGCGAAAGCGATTGTCCTCAAGAGAGACAAGATCGAGACCCAACTTGCTATACTTAGACCTCGTCGGGGACATGCACTGAAAATGATCAAGAGCAGCATGTTCTGATACCACTGATCCGGATTATTTTCGGCACGAAATGAGAGCAGAGATATAACACATAAATATTTAGAGATATTGCAAGAGAGACAACAATATAACAGAGATATAGTAGAAATAAAATAAGAGTCACAGATATACAGTAATACACGATTTCCATTAACGAAATAAATATACAGAGACTATAAAATACAGAGTGAAAGACTCACTAGAATGGTGGTAGCTTATCTCTGAGAAGAGATGTGACAGCCACTCGCATTCGTGAGAAGATGATTATTACAATGAGGCTCTAAGGTCCTTTTTAACAAAAGTAAAATCCAAAACCCTAACCCCGGAAGATGAAAATCCAAAAGGTTTGTGGGCCCCGATGGGAGTAGTTGATACGTCAACTTCCCAGGGGCGTAACTTTTGCATACGATCTCTGTTTGGGGCGCTCAATAGCTTGTTGGAAGGATCTATCCGAGAACTACAACTTTTGGGTGAGCAACATCGATCTACGATCCATGTTGCTCCCCGTTTTCTCAAAAAACATTGTTTAGGGCCTCAAAATGGCCCCGAAAGTTAAAAACTGCTAAAAATAGTAAATTACGAAAATTGCCAGAAACATGTTTTGGGCCAGTTGGAGAAGGTGGGTGGCCACCGATATCCACCTAGATCAGCAATTCCTAAAATGCCTTGGGATGAAAGAGTGTGTCACCTTTGTGACACTAAGAAGGTTGAAGATGAAAAGCACTTTCTCTTAGACTATCCATCCTATACCCATATTAGATCTCATTTTCAAAATATTTGTCACACTACCAACCTTCCTAACCTCTTAACTCAACAAAACTATGGTGATGTTGGAAAGCTTCTCTTAATTCTTTTCGAGCACATAAACAAAATTCTAAAAATTTGCAAGTAATTACTTACCCTCTTAAGGTCTGATAGACCAATTCGGTCTTAGTGGATGTTAATCATCATCATCATCATCATCATTTTGTCTTTTTTGACAAAATTAGAAGTGGAAGTGAACCATTGTGATGGTTGGCCTTCCAAAGGCAACATGGGATGATTTTAGGGGCTAAATTTTGCCCATGGGCTAATTTTCCATGGTTTTCCAAAAAAAAGATTTTTTATTCTAAACATTATTCACCCAAATTCCGTAGGATAAAATTATTTTACCTTAAAAATCGCCAAAATATTTTACAAACTATATAAAATCTTTAGAAATTTGAATATTTTACAAAAATATCACCAAACATTTTATAGTTGGCATATGAAGGATTAGTAAGATTTGGCAAGGTTTCTACATTTCAAAATAAATTTCCATCCTTATAATCATCCAGCTCATTAAAACAGAAGGCTATAGTGAGAAAGGGAGACAAGGAGAACTTGGGAAGTTTGCAGAGATGAGAGCTCGAAGAGTGTAGCTTGCTTGAAGATCTGTGGAAAAAGGAGTCAAGGAGCCTGTCCATGATGAGAGAAGGTATCTCTGATCCATTGCAATCTACATTTATTTTCATGAGTAACATTGCATGAGTTTTCTGGGTATGCATAGCTCACCCATTCCCAAGAAAAATAATTGTTTATATTTTGTGGGTGTAATCTTCTCTATGGAGGTAAATTGTGGTTCTGGTTTGAGTTTCACTGCTTGAAATTCCTGTTATGGTTAATAGATGCAAGCTTCATTAGCTCAATCCTCATTTTGTCTTGTTGACTAAGGTTCCACTCACCCACAAATTGTATTCCCTCCTTTGAGCATTTTATTTTATTGTTGGGCGAATTTCCCTCTACCTAGGAAAATTTATACCCTCCTGGGCATTTTTCTTAGTGTTGGGAATCCCAATTGAGATGTTGGTCGGAGTTAATTATTGATGGGTGATTTTTCTTTAGCTAGGCATCTTCCATTTTCCCCCATGTTATTTTTCTCTGATGCTAAGTGTCTAAATTCACCCTAGGTCGTTTTCCTTCGTTGTCGGGTGTCTAAACTTACCCCAAGTCGTTTTACTTTGAAGTCTGATGTCTAAATTCACCCTTAGTCATTTTGATCTCATGTCGAGTGCTTAAAATTTCCCTGGATATGTTTCTCTATTGTTGAGCTACTAAATTCATCCATAGAACATTTTCTTCATTGTTGGTCGACTTAATTCACTCCCTTGGCATTTTTCTCCACTTTTGAATGATTGAATCCATCCACTCAACATTCCCTTCATCACTGGTCTTGGACATAGTTTGCAACCAAGTATTAAAACCAAATATGAACAGAAGCGTGATCTCGACTTACACAAACCTTGAATTCAAATTTATGTATGGGTTGCAAATTTCCTTGATAATTTCATCACTAAATAGGAACTCATAAGGTGTACTCAAAGTTAGAATTGAATGCATCCAAAGGGGTTGAATCCAATGGTGGAAAGCGAGTAGTTTTTCACCCTTGGGAAAGTTTCAATTCCCATGAGGGCCTAGCCCGAAGCCATGGGGACACCTTGAGGTAGTGGTCGAACATGTGTTTACACCCATAGATATTATATTAAATGATATCATGACCCGTGCACACATAAGTGTCTGAAAGACCACCCCCATGTCCTTCAATTTAAGCTTTTGGGGTGTTGAGTAGTTGGTGATGGAGTGTACTATTAAGGCACTCTGTTATGTAAAGTCATCGGTTTGAAACCCTGACTTACCTTGTGTGTCGTGTATGGGGAATCGTGGGCCCACTTGGAGGTTATAGTGGTAGTAGTTGGATAACATGACTACATGTCATGCGAGTATGTGCCCGACTAGTTGTTGATTCTACTAGTCACAAAAAAAAGTTTAGAATTGAAAGCTTTTATTGAAGCATTATCGTAACTTGTGCAAATTGGTAACCCATGCCTTGTGGAAGGGGTGGAGTAGTGCAAAGTGACATATACAAACTTTACTTGTAGAAATATAGAGTCTCAAAAAGGAAAAACTTCCAAATGAAAGTTTTTAGAAAATAGAATAGAGGATGGGGTTCATGATGTTGACAGTTAATTCTAATTGGTAGTTTTATTTGTGAATGTGTTGGTGAGGTTTGTTAGAAGAGGATAATTTGATAGACTAGGGTAATGTTTATGATGTTCCTCTTTCGTGGAAAGAAGCAAGATGGTTCTAGTCAAGCTCTAATTGAATTGACATTTATCATAATTGCTAGGAACATGGAGAATATTTCTGGCTTCATCCATGATATTTGTTCTCCAAATGTTTTCTTTCAAAATTTCATTTATGATCATTAAAATACTAGGTTCCCCATATCATGTTTTTATCCAATGAACATTTTTTTTTATAATGCAAACCTATATTAAAATTATATGAAAATAGAATTATGTAAATAAATTATATTTTTGTAGCTAAATATATTTAGAAGGAATTTTTATTAGAAATTATAGGAAAACAATACAACTTGATGAAAATAGAATTATGTAAATAAATTATATTTTTGTAGCTCAATATATTTAGAAGGAATTTTTATTAGAAATTATTGGAAAACAATACAACTTGAGAGGTAAACATCCAAATCTATTATATTCTAAGGCTCTTTTTTATTTCATGTACTTTGCAATGATTAATCAAAATGGCTTGATGACTATTTTGCGAGCAATATCCAGCATGCTACGCAATATTCCAGCAGATTAAAATAGGACAGCCTATAATCCACAATCTATGAGTTTTACATGGATCACAGTTCCATGCATTTCAGAACCTTACCCCAAGGGTTTTGCCCCAATTTTAAACCAACTCAAATGCTCAAAAAATCTAATAGAATTCTGAATTACTCAAAAATTTAAAACGACACTACCAAAAACACCTACCTAAAAATTATCTTTAGAGAAAAAATTCTAAAAATTGATACCTAGTTAGCCCACTCCCTTTTAAAGGAGACAACTTATTATAATGAAGTGAATAGTCAGTAACAATTTCACGCATTGCACATGCAAAATGCAGTGAGGCTATGAAAACGCCGTGTATGTGACTTTGAAACGATGAAGTCAATAGTCAGCAACCATTCACGAGGTGCACAGGTAATCGTTCACCTCAGTAATCCAGACTAAGTTGTCTGATTAATCAAAATGCATTGATTGTATGAAAACACAGTGTGAGATTTTAAATAACGAAGTCAATAGTTTCACGTCGTGGCCTCAATCAGTGTAGACGTGGGCCTCAATTAGTTGGGTTCGCATTGGTCGCTGAGATGAATGAAAACGCAGTGTTTGAATTTTGAATAGTTGATAGTTCACTACTTCTATATATAATGATGTTAATCATTTATGAGGTGTGATGGAGTAGCATGTGTGAATTCAATCTAGCATCCTTTTGAGTTTATGTAACATATTTTTTTCCTAAATTTGGTAGTAGAAAATTGTGATTTTGATAAAGAAATTTTTGTAATTTTGAGATATATTTTCAATTTAATAATTTATTAAATAAAAATTTGTAATTTCAACCACTTTTCAAAAATTTACTATCCAACTTATAAAAAATTCACTTAAAACTAAATTGTTTATTACAAAATTTGTTATTTGTTATTTTTTTTCATTTTTAATTTAGGGATTTTAATTATAAATTATTATATCACTTTATGTTTAGAATATCTTATGATGGTCTGATTAAATAACTCTAAATGCATATTAAAGAAACACACAAGTGAAACATACTTTACTTAAAGACACATTAAATCAAGTTGATCTTAACTAACTCTAGATCTAGCTAGTAAATGACATACACAATTTGCAGAGAAAATATAAGAAAAGAGAAGCACTAGAGAAAGAATGGAAGAATTCTCATTAACCAAATAAATGAACGATAGTTTACACATGATATACTATGTATAACTCAACTAATGCACACTGGGGGAGAAGCTAATGCACCAGAGTGGTGGTCTAGAGTGATCTGGACACACACCAACAGTTACGACAGTAAATTGCCACCTAGTCTAGTCTCTCAGACAGTTACGGGAGTGAATTGTCACCTAGTCTGAGTTAACTAGTCTCTCAGTCTTCAGTTAACTGACTGAAACAATGTGAAGTGAAAATGAGATCAGGGAATCATGAGTAATGCACTAGTCTAGTGATAATCCCAAGCACAATGTGCATTAGTTGGTGATGATCCCAATGTTGTATGGTGATGATCCCAATGTGGCATCTAGACTCCACTCAACTGATCAAAGTGAAGTGTGAACTGAAGAGAATATTCTCCTAGAGGAATATTCTCCATAAACTATAGGAGACTGAATAATGACTAACAAACATAGGGAAAACCTTAGGAAACATAAATCCTAGGTGTGTGTGAAGTATCTCCAACACCCCCCCTGAACATCACTATGGTGAAAATAAAAAATGGGTCCCAGAAACAAGGCCATGTTAGGTACCCAAATACAAAAGATACACTGAAATAAACGAGAAAAGAGGGAAAACCTCATGGGAAAAAAACCCCTCAAAGTACAATGTATGTAAAAAGAAGAACTGATAGTTGTTAGGAAATTGTGTCCTTCACTCCAAGATGATTGCGCAGATAATGAAACTTATGCTCAGTGAAGATCTTGGTGAAGATGTCTGCAGTCTGTTCTGTTGAAGGACAAAACAACAGGTTGATGATCCCCTCGTTTACTAAGTCCCAGATGTAGTGCATGTGGATCTCAATGTGCTTCGTCTGCTGCCTCTAAACTGGATCTATGCAGAACTTTAGAGTGCTCTGGTTGTCACACCAGATGACGATCGACCGATGAAACTGAATTCCCAACTCAGTGAGAAATATTTATAGCCACATAGCCTGAATGGTTATGTTAACTACCCCTCTGTACTCTGCCTCAGTTGAATATAGAGCAATAGCAGCATGCTTCTTTCTCGACCAATAGATAGGCCCGGAACCAAGACTGATTAAGTAACCATATGTGGACTTGCAATCAATGCTATCGCCATCCCATTCAGAATCATTGAACCCGATGAGGTCCAATGTAGAGTCTGTTGCATAGTGAATCCCAAAGGTGATGGTGCCATGTATGTATCAAAGGATACGCTTTGCATCCTTCCAATGTAGCTCATGTGGCTCCTGCATGAACCTGGAGACTGCTCCAACTGCAAAGGAGAGGTCTGGTCTGGAGTGTGTGAGATACAAAAATCTCCCCACTAGTTGTATGTACAGTGTGTTGTCAACCAATGAAGTGTCCCTACCATCCTCAAGTCTGACTCCTGATAGGAAAGGATTCGAGGAAGACTTGTAGACTATCATGTGAAATCTCTCAAGGAGATCTCATGCATACTTGGCCTCAGACAGTTTGATTCCTGATGCATCCTGACTGATCTCGAGTCCAAGGAAGAAATGTAGCGGACCCATGTCCATCATCAAGAACTTTTCATGTAGAATCCTCTTGACCGCAACAATCATTGAAGTCGAGCAACCGGTGATCAACAAATCATCAACATACAGAACTAGGAGTAGAAGTGAATCAACCGTCTTAAGCATGTAAACATTCGGGTATGACTTACAACGTACAATTTGTTGTGACAGCAGGCAAGAGTCCATCTTATCATACCATTCCCTCGGGGCCTACTTGAGGCCATAAAGAGACTTCTTTAGTCGATAGACCAAATATGAATCCTGCACAAATCTCTGGGGCTACTCCATATAGATCTCCTTGGAGAGATCATCATGAATAAATGCATTCTTCACGTCCATCTGATGGACTTCCCATCCCTTGGTTTCCATAATGGCAAGTGCCAAACGTATGGAATCCATATTCACTATTGAAGCGAAGGTCTCATCATAGTCAATTTCGTGCATCTGTTGAAAGCCTTTGGAAACTAGCCCATCTTTGTATCTGCTAACTTGTCCATCTGTTGCGCTCTTGGTCTTGTAGACCCATCTGCACTTGACAAGTTTCCTTCCTGAAGGAAGGGGAACCAGATCCCAAGTCTGGTTCTCAAGGAGGGATTTGTACTCCTCCTGCATGGCGGATTCCAAAAAGAGATTTCCAGTAGCCTCGCCATAGGACTATGGATCTGAAGACTAAACTAAGAAAAGATTCATGGGTGGCATCAATTCAGTGGCAGTGAGTGCAAGAGGAGGCTCCTCGAAATCAAATCGAGTCCTCCTAGTATCAACTGGATCCCCAACAAGATCTCCTGCATCCTAAAGAGTGGTCTTGGCCCACTTGGGCCTCTGCTCTGGCTCTGCATCTGCATCTACATCTGCATGCATTGACTCTGCATCTGACTGTACTGACTCTATATTTGGATCATCTAAATCCTCTGAATGAGAACTCTTATCTGTATAAGATTCGGCATGTGCATGCTCATCATCTCTTACAGGTGGAAGAAAAAAAGTGTTTGCATGAGGTTTTTGAGGTACATGCTAGACACTTTCCTCGAATTGGACACTACGCTCAATGATGAGTCAGTTCGAGGAAGGATCAATGAGCCTGTATCCCTTCACACCGTCAGGGTAACCAACAAAGATACACTATATGCTCTGTGGATCAAGTGTCTTCCTCTTCTCAAAGAGAATCATGGTCCATGCACGTGAACCGAAAATACGGAAGTGGGTCACTTCCAGTTTGAGGCCACTCTAAGCCTTGTAGGGGGTCTTATCCTTGAAAGATCTATGGGGAGATCGTTTTTGGATGTAGGTTGCACAATTAAGTGCTTTAGCCCATAATCTCTATGGGAGTAACTTTGCATGTAGTATGCAAGATGCCCTCTCTTTTAGAGATCTATTTTTCCACTCAACAACTTTGTTTTGCTGTGGAGTATAGGGAACTATGTGTTGCAACTGAATCTCGGGCTCATGACAAAGATTATGTATCTCATAGTTGACATATTCTCTCCCGTTATCTGTTCAGAGGACTTTGATTTTATTTCCCAATTGTGTCTCAACAAGGGCTTTGAAATCTTTGAGGTGTTGAAAGACCTATGATTTTTGCCTGAGAAAGAAAATCCATGTGAAGCGTGAGAAATCATCAACAAAAATGAGCAAGTACCTTGCTTTACTGATTAATGGATGCAGAAAATGACCCATGAGGTCACTATGGATCATATCTAAAGGAAATGAATCATTTTGAGTCTTTCCTTTGTCAAATTTCTCTTGAGAGTGTTTTCCAAGAACACATCCCTCACAAATTCCTTTGGAGAAGTGGATGTCAGGTAGAACATCAACCATTCCATGCTTGCTAATTTGTTGCATATATATGAAATTTAAATGCATGAACCTTTCGTGCCATATCCTACTGCTTTCATCAGCATGGGTAAGCAATAATGCAGAATCTGGTTCAATAAATTCAAAAAATGTGTAGAGTCTAGATTGATGATTTACCTCACCTGTAGAACCCATGGAATTGGTTTGCATATCATAGATATTCACTGCATCAGGTGTGAATGTGACTCTCTTTCCAGTGCCAAAGTTTTTCATCTGATACATGGAGAGAATATTGATGGGAAGTTTTGGAACGTGTAGCAAATTCTCGAAGCTTCCATTTGTGAGTTCAATTATTCCTTTGCCTGTGACCTCGACTGGAGAGTTGTCCCCCATCAAAATAGGATTACCTTTGCATGCATCCAATGAAGAATAGACTTATTTTGTGGCAGCCATGTGGTATGATGCACCTAAATCTATGATCCAAGCATCGGGAGAGGAGTTGATGGAAATCAAAGCATGGCTAGAATTGTCTTTCTTGGGATTCTGATCTTCTATTTTCTTCTTCTTGGCACCCTCGGGGATGCAATATCCAAGGTTGTTTTTTTGAAGTATTTGGGCCATTAGATCTATCTGTTTCTACATACATGCAGATTTTGGATGGAATCCTTTATGGAAGTAAGTGCATTTCTCCCATTTTCTTCCCTTTCCACCTTTGGATTCGGAGGCATCATTGAAGGGTTTTGAGTACCCTTCCTTCTTTGGATTTGCATGTGTTTTCCTTTTGTATTTGTCTTTAGATTTCTAATGTTGATTACCGCTACCATCTTGCACAGTAAGTGCAAGCACCTTTGGGCCTTTGATTTTTCCCATATTGATGAGCTTGTTTTGCTCTTGTGTTAGAGACTCGATAAATGCTTCAAGAGAGGGCATCGTCCAGGTGGCTCCAGAGGTGAGCCTAATTGAATGAAATGTAGATACAAACATTGATTATTTGAGACCAATTTCGGAGAGAATGGTAAGAACCATTTGTTTCTCCTCCTTACATTTATAACCCTGCAAGCCTTGAGTTGCAACAACAAATCCTTATATTTGGTAAAGAAATATTGGAGATTGTCGAACGTTTTTGGATCTAAAGTGAGCAATTCCACCTCAAGTATGTTTCCTCTCATCTCATCCTGTTTTCCAAAAATCCATTCCATGGTGGTCCATGCTTCATTGGGATTTTAATAGGAGGATATGTGAAAGAGGAGTTCAGGAGAAATGAGACTGCAAATAGTTCCAAACGCTTCATCCATTTGATTTAGATACTTGGATTTTTCTATGGCTGATGTTGGTTCAGTTTTTGTTTTCATGTTTAACCTGTATAATCCTCTTCCTTGAAGATGCATTATCATCTTCTCCTTCCATTCAAATAAATTGTATGGTGTAAGAATGAATTCTTCTAGAAATTCCATTTTTCCATTGTCTTCAATCTTCGATACCTGCAAAATTAATTTGGTGTATCTTTTCCATAGCGGTCTGTTGGCTCTGATACCATGTAAATGTGTTGAAACTACACATAATAGATCTATCTAGCAAATGACATACACAATTTGCAGAGAAAATATGAGAAAAGAGAAGTAGGAGAAAAAGAATGGAAGAATTATCACTAACCAAATGAATGAATGATAATTTACACATGATATACTTTGTATAACTCAACTAATGCACACTGGGGGAGAAGCCAATGTGACATAGTGGTGGTCTAGAGTGATCTGGACACATACCATCTATTACAGGAGTAAACTGCCACCTAGTCTAGTCTCTGAGACAGTTACGGGAGTGAGTTGTCACCTAGTCTGAGTTAACTAGTCTCTCAGTCTTCAATTAACTAACTGAAATAGAGTGAAGTGAGGAGATAAGGGAATCATGAGTAATGTGCTACTCTGGTGATAATCCCTAGGAGAATGCACATTATCTGGTGATGATCTCAATCTTGCATGGTGATGATCCCAATGTAGCATCTAGACTCCACTAAACTGATCAAACTGAAGTGTGAACTGAAGAGAATATTATCCTAGAGGAATATTCTCCCTAAACTATAGGAACTGAATAATGACTAATAAACATAGGGAAAACCTTAGGAAAAAGAAATCCTAGGTGTGTGTGAACTATCTCCAACATTTACATCTATGGATGTTCAGCATGCAAGCTCACTATTGCACCTTTTTCCATGTCATTCTTACACATGGTCATTTCAAACTTCCATATTCTTCCTCCTAGAGATCTTATAGCCATTCTTATGAAAAGTCTCATAGGAATACTCAACACCATTATTCCCTCTTCGTTAAGAGTTTACGGTCATATACATGATATTCACATGGCAAGTCTTGTAGACATATTCGTAACTATGTTTCCCTTTTCATATGAAAAAAAACAGTAAGATAACACTCTTGCCTAAATTGTTACAAAAGTATGCAACGACCCAAAAATACACTCTAGGAAATTTCAATAGTGCCCCAGGGAACATGACAACTTATCAAGCTTCTCTTCATGCCTCAAACCATTCTTGGTCAACATACCTTTTTATCAAGAGAATCATTTTTCTAGATTCTCTCTCACTACAAATTGGGCACACCAATCCATATTCATGTGGCTACCATCTGCCTCTGGATGTCATTCTGACCCATTGGTTAGCTAGAAATTTCCTAGCACTTCCTTTACTACATATGGAATTAACAAATTCATTAACCATTCTACTTCATTCTCATAAGGTAATATGTAATCACTGGCATTAGCATATTACTTATATTGCTATACTCAGATCATCATTAACCATATGATCCATGGCATCACCATATTTTACATCCAATAACATACTATACTAAACCTATATTCATTTCATACGCATGCTCAATCTTTGCCATATGCATTCCAACGTATCCTCGTGCCCCAAGCACTTTACCTATGCTTACAGTGTAGTTGTATTCCAACTATCTACCATTTGTATTCACATGCACATACATGTCCTTAGATTAATAGGTATATACTTTCTCTTATTATAGTCATGAGCATCATAAGCTCGTGCATGTGTTCATATCTCTTTACCTCTTCTAGGCGGTCTAGCAATAGTCCAAATGACTCCTTTTTAATTGCTCAACTGGGTTATTCTCCAACAACAATTTTCTTCATTCACTATAGGTCAAATAAAAATGACCTTACACATTTTCCATCATTCCTATGATCGTGATGGATCATACACATATATAGGGTTTAATATTTTATTAGAGAAGTTATTATTACTGCTACGGATTCTATCAATCCATACTGATTTCCTTTAAGCACAAGGAATTTTTCCATAAGGGTCTTAACCCTTATATAATCAACCATCTTTAATCACAAGATACTTTTCATTCCCTAGCAAATAGACATTATTATACTTATCAAAATGACCCAGCTCATGTCCCTTGTCTGGACTCAGGCAGCCTCATAGCAAAATTTATGCCACCTCTGCAATTTTCATTTAGGTTTTACCAATAATTCCTATTGGAACATTCCTACTTGTGTAAGAGTAGTCATCGATTTGACCAAGGGACAATATAATTTCCCTTTTTGTAATTCAGTCAGGGTTTCCAAGGTGCAATTTCAATCTATTGTCCTCCATCCTCAAGGGAATCATGCAGATAAATAAAAATCCTTTAAAAGTAGAAACACCTTTCGACATGCTCACCTAATTCTGAATATACCAATCCTATGACTGATCTCCTGCCCATTCAAGCCTAGTGTTGTAGCCTGCTCTGATACCACTTTGTAACATACCCGAACCTTAAGTACCCTTTTAAGGGATGGGGTGTTAAATTTTCACTTCTTCTATCAACCTTAAATCTTCTCTATCACAAATCCATCCTCTTTTTCTCATCAAGAGATTTCCAACAACGATAAATTCACTCATGATTGAGCTCTAGAATGAAAGGTATGACCTTCCCAAGTTCTTGGGTTTACATAGGAAACATCAATCTTACTGCCATGTGGGATCCACGTGATGTATCATTGACCATGCCATCTGATGTGGAAACACCCTGGTATTAACGTGGCACTAGCCTAGCCTGCCATGGTGGAACTTTAGTCCACCCAGGTCTACAACCATCATCACTCGGACCTTCTTCCGATGCACTTTCACGAGTGGCGAACCCACAGACTCATAATTTTGTAGCTTCCTTTCATCATTCCACCTAAGAATTCTCGTTACTTAGCCATTTTTCAACTTTGCGAACTTGCGGACTCGTGGATGCATAGTTCTATAAGCATCCTTTCATAAGTCTACCCGAAAAGTCTCAACACTTAGATTATTTTTCCATCTATGCGGACTCACAGACTCGCGGACTCACAAATGCATATTTCTTCCCTTCATAAGTCCATTCAAAGATTCTCAACACTTAGCCACATGTCCATCTACGCGGACTTGTGGATTCGTGAATGTACCATTATGTACCTCCTCTTCTTAAGTCCACCCGAAATACTTGACACTTAGTCAGTTTTCCATCTATGTGGGCTCGTAGACTCATGGACTCATGGGATTATAAATGCATAATTCTCCCCTTCATAAGTTCGTCCAAAGAGTCTCAACACTTAGCCACATTTCCATTTACGCAGACTTGTTGTTGATGATTACAGCTACGTGAGACATCCTCCAGGAAACAGACTGAGAGAGTCGGCCTGTGAGAGAGCCCATGAGTTGGGTGTGCCCATGTGATGGGTATTTTGTTCCTCTTTGAGACAGAGATGGAATGTTGTGTGCCCCTATGTGGGGTGAGGAATCCCATGAGTTGGGTGTGCCCATGAGATGGGTTTGTCGTTCCTCTCTGAGACAGATATGGAATGTTCTATGCCTCTGTGAAGGGAATATTCCCATGATTTGGGTGTGTCATTCTCTTTGAGACGAAGATGAAACAATGTGTACCCCTGTGAGGGGTGAAGCAGCCCATGTGATGGGTTTACTATTCTCCTCTGTTCAAAGAGTTGAGATGATGTGATACTCCAGATGATTCTCCTGTAAGACGCAGTGAGATAGAGATCTATTGAGTAGGACGTTCTTGTGGCTGAGCACGGGTGGATGTGATCCTAGTGGTTGAGCACTAGTGAGTGTGTATCCTGATGATTCTCCTTTGAGACGTAGTGAGATAGAGATATGTTGACTTGGACATCCCTATGGTTGAGTACAGGTGGACGTGCCCCTAGTGGTTGAACACTAGTGAGTGTGAGATACCCCTTGCTATATTGTCTAAGAGTCAGACTTACCTATAACCCTAATTGTGATGTAAAGGGTACAGGTCGACCCCACCATAAAGTGAAAGTTAATTAATGTAAAAGATAATTAATATTGTAATTATTAATTATATTATGAGTTATTGAGGTCGACCTTGTTGTACCAATAGACACCACTTTTGATGTGTCCATTCTAATATAAATAAAAGTGTTTTCCCCATTGAGGAAACATAACACAAGTGTGATTTTGGAAATTTCAACAAGCACAAGTTCTAGGGATGAAGTGCGCACCTCTCTTGGGCGCTAGCCTTCTAGGTTTTGTGAGCACCCTTTTGTGTGCTAAGTTTATGGTGTGGGAGGTATTTTTCTTGAAGAATGTAGCAAAGGATTGGTTGGGTTTTCTTCCCTTGTTGAGAAGGGTTTCGTAAGATACTTCTTATGTACTGGTTGTGTTTTCTTCCTAGGTATTTCTTCTTGTGATCTTGGTTATTGCAGAAAATTATCTACGGTTCAAGTAAAATGATAAAATTGGAATGAACTTCATTCTTGAGCATAGCTTAATGAAAAATAAACATGGTGACAGAGAATAGGTCTTGAAGAACCCATTGCAAAAGCTTCTACCAGTCATCCTCTCACTTCTGCAGAACCGTACAACCCTCCCAGGGTTTTCAGAAAATCCGTACGACCCTCCTTTCTGAGGTGTTCCAGCTCTTAATACTTGGACACTGGGGCTAAAAAGTGCATAGGAGTGTACGGCCTCCTTCAGGGCACCTCTAGGAAGCTTCAGATTGCATTTTCGAGCATTTTGATTTTTTGGCCCTAGGGTTTCACAATTTTCTACAAAAATTTCAGAATTAGGGTTTCTGCAGCTCATTGAAGGAGCTCTTCTGCTCACCAGTGTTCTTCTAACTTTAAAGACTTATTGTTGGCAGTCATAAGCCCAACAAAACCTAAGGTTGTTAGCCTAGCCTAGCTATTAGGTTTTCTAGCCCAGTTGACAAGGGGTTGTGAAGAAATCTGAAAATATGAAGAACAAAACCTTGATGGAAGACAAGCTTGATGGATCAAGAAAATTCAGTTCCTAAAATCCAAGACTCTAGAGAGATGAAGACATCAACATTTCATCACTCTCAGGTATGGTCCCTACTAATGATGATACTTGGTTAATTGACAGTTGAGCCTCCAGGCACATGACCGGTTTTAGAGATCACCTGACTAATGTTGTTGAGAAAGATACTAATCTACATGTTGCCCTTGGAGATGATGCCAGATATAATGTGAAAGGGGTTGGAACTTCTACCTTCCAACTAGATTATGACATGCAGATTTAGCTAAGTGAAGTACTATATGTACCTGGGATGAAGAGGAACCTTGTCTCCATTTCTTCCTTAGAATACAAAGGCTACAAGGTTACCTTTTCTGAAGGAAGAGTTATTGCATGGCACAAAGACTCACATATAAATTCTGCCAAAGTAATTGGTGTTCGAGAAAGCATCTTATACAGATTAACCATCAGACTAGTCCAGGCCCTGTTACATGACACTATTAGCTTGAGTGAGCTATGACATAGGATACTTGCTCACATTCATTATAGATCTCTCCCAGCTCTAGGGAAAATGGTAGCAGGCCTTCCAGAGATACATATTCAACATAAAGGTGTTTGCAAAGGTTGTGCTCTTGGCAAGACTGTTAAAGGGTCCTTCTTGAGCAGTGACAATAGATCCAAGGAAATATTGGACTTGATACATTCATATGTGTGTGGGCCAATGATTGTTGCCTCCATGAATGGATATTTGTACTATGTACTCTTCATAGATGATCACTCTCGAAAAACTTGAATTTACTTCCTGAAGAACAAGGATGGAGTCCTTGCAAAATTTCAAGAATTCAAAGATCAGGTTGAGAACCTAACTGGAGAAAGATCAAGGTACTAAGATCAGATAATGGAGGAGAATACACCTCCAAGGATTTCAACAATTTTTGTATTGAAGCAGGGAACAAAAGGGAGTACACAATTCCTTACAACCCTCAACAAAATGGGGTTGTAGAGAGGAATAACATAACTATCATCGAGGCAACCAAAGAAATGATACATGATCAGAGTCTACCTATGACTCTATGGGAAGAAGCATGTATGACAACAATATATGTTCATAACATGAGTCCTCATTAGATCCTGAAGAACATAACTCCAGAAGAATCCTTCACTGGAGTGAAGCCTGAGATTGGACACTTCAGGATATTTGGGTGCCCAGTATATTTTCATATATCCAAAGAGAAGATATCCAAGCTAGACCCTTCATGGAGAAAGGGTACATTTGTGGGATACAATGAATCTTCGAAGGCATATCGAATCTGCATTCCTAGTCAGAGACAGATTGAGATAAGTAGAGATGTTAACCTTGAAGAAGAAATAGCCTTCCAAATATCCAAAGAATCTCAGATGGAGATTGACGGTGTGACAATACCTTCTCCCCCTTCAGTAGTTCAGAGGGAGACACACATTATTCCAGTTGATCCGGTTGTTCCAGCTGATCCAGTTGCTCCAATTGATATGCCTGGAGACATTGTAGTAGGGCATAAAAATCCTGCTTGGGCTCGACAGACTCTACAGGAGGTAGAGGGACATGCAACCCCTCAAGGGACATCCCGAGAGAGCAAGAGACAAAAGATATTTTTGAGATACCTTTCAGCCATGAGCCATAGCATTGAATCTGAGCCTTCTTGTCATAGAGAAGCTACAGGTGAACAGGTATGGCAAGATGCCATGACAGAAAAATATGAGTCTATCTTGAAGAATGATGTATGGGATATTGTTCCGAGACCAAAAGGGAAGTCTGTAGTGACTTCCAAGTGGATTTATAAAATCAAGCATGCAACTAATGAAAGTATCGAGAAATACAAAGTCAGATTTGTCGCGAGAGGGTTCTCACAAGTAGAGGGAGTTGACTATGATGAGACATTTTCTCCAGTAGCCCAATACACTTCCATATGTTCTATCATTGCACTAACTGCATCCATGGGTTGGAAACTACATCAGGTGGATGTAAAGACAACCTTTCTCAATGGTGATATTGAAGAAGAATTTTATATCGAGAAACCAAAAGGATGATTGATACACAATGAGAAATCTCATGTATGCAGGTTGAAGAAAGCCTTGTATGGACTAAAGCAAGCACCTCATGCTTGGTATGAGAAAATGAATGGATTCTTGATGAGTTTGGGCTTCAACAAGAGTGTTGATGACCCAAACCTATATTATCACATTGTTGGCAACGAGTGCTTAATCTTGGTCCTAGATGTGGATGACCTATTCCTCATCAGTTCAGAGAGACTCATTGTTGAATGCAAGCAAACATTAACTGCTAAATTTGAGATGAAGGATATAGGTATGATGCACTACTTCTTGGGACTAGAAGTATGCCAGAGGACTGATGAGATTTTCCTGAGTCAAGGAAAATATACAGTGGAGATATTGAAGAAGTTCGGTATGACATAATGCAAATCCATGCCTACACCAATGGTGATGGACCTGAAGAAAATGAATGATGTTGATTCAGGCGAGATTGATCCACACTTGTACCAACAACTGATTAGATCACTGATGTATCTAGTTAACACCAGACCTTATATATGCTATGCAGTGAATGTGCTTAGCCAGTTCATGAGTCAACTGAGACAAACTCACTGGATAGCAGCAAAACATGTATTGAGATACCTATGAGGCACAGTTGGATATGGCATGAGATATGCCTCCAATGTAGATTTGAGTTTGCAGGGATATGTCGATGCAGATTGGGCAGGGAGCACAGTGGACCGGAAGAGCACCTCCGGTTATTGCTTTACCTTAGGGTCTGCCATGGTTTCTTGGTGCAGTAGGAAACAAAGCTTTGTGGCCTTGAGTACCGCAGAGGCAGAGTATATAGCATTGAGTGTGGCAATCCGCGAGGAAGTGTGGCTTCACAAGCTTCTGATAGATTTATTTGATCATGAGATGGATCCCACCACTATTCATTTTGATAACTAGAGCTGCGTGAAGCTCTCTGAGAACCCTATGTTTCATGATAGATCAAAACACATTGAGATAAAATATAACTATATCAGAGACATGGTGTAGAGGAAAGAAGTACACGTGAAATACCTTCCTACGCATGAGCAGATTGCAGATATCTTCACCAAACTGCTTGTCAAGATGAAGTTCGAGTACTTCCTTGAGAGACTTGGCCTGCTAGAGAATGTCGCCCTAGCTGAGAGGGAGTGTTGATGATTACAGCTATGTGAGACATCCTCTAGGACATAGACTGAGTGGGTCGGCCTATGAGAGAGCCCATGAGTTGGGTGTGCCCATGTGATGGGTGTGTTTTTCCTCTCTGAGACGAAGATGGAACGTTGTGTGCCCCTGTGTGGGGTGAGGAATCCCATGAGTTGGGTGTGCCCATGAGATGGGTGTGTCGTTCCTCTCTAAGAGGGAGATGGAACATTGTGTTCTCCTGTGAAGGGAAGATGCCCATGAGTTGGGTGTTTCATTCTCTCTAAGACGGAGATGAAACAATGTGTACCCCTGTGAGGGGTGAAGGAGCCCATGTGATGAGTTTGTTGTTCTCCTCTATGCAGAGAGTTGAGATGATGTGATAATCCAGATGATTCTCCTGTGAGACTCAGTGATATAGAGATCTGTTGAGTAGGATGTTCCTATGGCTAAGCACATGTGGACATGATCCTAGTGGCTAAGCACTAGTGAGTGTGTATCCTGATGATTCTCATGTGAGACGCAGTGAGATAGAGATATGTTGACTTGGACGTCCCTGTGGCTGAGCACAGGTGGACATGCCCCTAGTGGTTGAGTACTAGTGGGTGTGCGAGATCCCTTGCTATATTGTCTAAGAGTCAGACTTACCTGTAACCCTAATTGTGATGTAAAGGGTACAGGTCGACCCCACCATAGAGTGAAATTTAATTAATGTAAAAGATAATTAATATTGTAATTATTAATTATATTATGAGTTATTGAGGTCGGCCCTATTGTGCCAATAGAAACCACTTTTGATGTGTCCAGTCTAATATAAATAAAGGTGATTTCCCCATAAAGGAAACATAACACAAGTGTGATTTTGGAAATTTCAGATAGTACAAGTTCTAGGGATGAAGTGCGCACCTCTCTTGGGCGCTAGCCATCTAGGTTTTGTGAGCACCCTTTTGTGTGCTAGGTTTATAGTGTGGGAGGTCTTTCTCTTGAAGAATATAGCAAAGGATTGGTTGGGTTTTCCTCCCTTGTTGAGAAGGGTTTCCCAGGATACTTCTTGTGTACTTGTGCATGGTATTTCTTCTTGTGATCTTGGTTACTGCAACAAATTATCTATGGTTCAAGTAAAATGCTAAAATTGGAAGGAACTTCATGCTTGAGCCTAGCTTAATGAAAAATCAACACTTGTGGATGCAGAAATACAATTTTGTACCTCTTCTTCTTAAGTCCGCCCGAAAGCCTTAACAATTAGTCATTTTTCCATCTACACGGGCTCGCAAAATCATGGACTCACGGACTTACGAATGCATAATTGTTCGCTTCATAAGTTCGTCCGAAGAGTCTCAACACTTAGAATGTTTTGTGATTTTTTTGGGTTCGTTGGTTGGTAGACTTACGGACCCATTCCTCTCACCTTTCCAACCTTTAAACTCAATAGGGACCCACTCCCTATTACCTCGACCAATTACAGGCCCCCACATGGCTTCCTCCTACATGTAGGCTCATGACATAAACATATTGTTACCATGATGTCACCCCTCCTCTCGTCAACGTCTAAGGGCTTCCACATCGATCAACGATTGAGATCACATCCCAGATGTACTCTAATCAATGATCGAGACCTTTCAAAATTTTGGTTTGACGTCTAAGGCTAAAATGAAGTTCTAAGACATAGTTCACTCAAGGGGCATGCGCTATGGCCCACCGGACAATTACCAGTTTCCATTCACAGGATGACACCTACCAACTTCTGGACATGTTGGCATTCCAGGTCAGCATGGTACATCATGATGACGTTACCTCTCCTTCAAATATCGCGTAAACGAGACCACAATGATCTATAACAAATGTTAAACCCTGATTAACAGTCTAGATTAACTTGGGTATATTCTCTACAGGTTGGGTAAGCTGCCCTGATGGAGGGTCCAGATCTATTTGCTCTGTCGATCCAACGACTGCAATTCCTTTGAGCCCAAAACATGGTTTCTCATCCTTTTCAGGACTTAAACGATTGAAGGATTTTTCTTTGGGCTCTTTTCCTTACATTCATGGATGGCCCATCACAACAATATATATATATATATATATATATATATATATATATATATATATATATATATA
>JZKD02S1908858.1:358655-369937 GCA_000966675.3 Picea glauca
ATCTCGGAACATTTATAGAATGCTTATATTCAGTTGTGCAAGGCATTCACCGTTCTTTCCATCATGTCGTCACTTAAATTCAGGAGTTTGCAAATACAATAAGCATGATCACTATAAATCAGGTATGTATATGTATAGCGCAAGTACAAGCATTTAATCATGCATTTCAATTCAATTACACAGAGTTTATGAAATACTTATGTATTACAGTTGATAGTCAACCAACTGACTGTGGGTGTTCGCCTTTCCACCCAACCGTAGGCTTAGATGCATTCACTTTTAGCATTTTGGCCACCCCCGTGCCAAGCCATGATATCACTAGGGAATCTCTCTCGAATTCTCAGTAAGATTTGAAGGTTAGTCTCCTTCACTCTACTCTAGGTAGAGATTTTCCTTACACCCACCTAGCCCAAACCCCTTCGAGGTTTATCAAATGCCTTTCCAACATCAAGCTCGTGGCCCCCTTAGCTTAGGTCGGGTTTTTTGGGTCTTTTATGCTCCATCCCGAACTCCTCTATGGGTTCTCTGGGTATTCTATGCTCCATCCCAAACTCCTCTACGAGTTCTTTGGGTCCTCTATGCTCCATCCTGAACTCCTCTACAGGTTCCCTGATTCTTCTATTGGACACACTTGTGCATTCCTTTCTAGCAACTATCTTCCCCATAGGCTCGAACTCCCTCCAGTTCTCCTTCTCTCTCTATATATCCAGGTCGCACGCCTCTTCCCTAAGGCTCTCCCCCACTGCCATTTTTCTTGCATGCATGACTTAGCCAGGTTCTTGACCTATCCTTTTGTTTCTTCTATCAGAAGGGAGCTCGTGGATCAATCCTAGGGACCCATGGTGATCTTTCCTACTATCCTTTAGTTGACCTCTTCTTGTCCCTTTTGACAAACCTCCATACTTCCATTCATTGGGGTGGTTGGTTGTTCAACTACCAACCCCTCCTCATTAACTGACTTGTCTTGTTATCCGGGCTAAGGGAAAAATAATTAGAATGTTTTCGATTAATATTTCCACAAGCTAGCTTGGGATTCTTTAACTTAATATAGCCTCCTCTCATTCCTCTAATGATATCATGGCCAATACTTTAAGGCTTCATCCATGAGTCAACTGTCGGCGTTTACAATTGAACAATGATACATTTACAATATTTGTAAGTCATTGCATGACAATCATAAATTATGATTAATTACAGGCTGGAGAAAACTTGGATGTTACAGTGATGAATGTGAAATTCATATTATACTTTTTATAGTCATTTTTCTTTATATTTTATTTCTGCAAATTTATTTATTTTATGAGTGAAGATTCTTGGTGCATTTCTAAGGAACTCTTGATGTATCTATATTTTATTCAATATTTTATTTTATTTGAATGATAAAGATTTAGATTTTTTTCTTTAGCATTCTCTCATTTTAAATTATTTTCCCAAGATTTTCAAAGATAAAAGTTTAAATAAATTGAAGAGGAGTACCACCTCTATAAAAATGAAGGGGGGTTTTAAATCCTCATTAGGTTGTTGTTTCGCTCTTAACGGATTCAAACATCAACAAATGGTTCCTTGTGTCCTTGCATTGATGTGTAATGGCCACTGCCTTCTTACCCTTTTCTTTCCACTTATTATTTCCCTCCTTGGAAATGCCTTCTTGGTCTATATGCATGGAACCATGTGGTTTCCCTTTCTTCTTGTCCATTTACATATATTTTTCTTGTACCATTAGGGGAATTTTGAGGTAAAAAATTGGGCTTAAAACAAAAAAAGTACTATCAAAATCAACTTTAAGAGAACCAATATGATTCAAGATGATAGTGTCAACCATAAGGGTAAATATTTTTGGAGGGAAATGAAGAAAATTGTTTTTTTAATCATATTTTCGAGTTATCCCCTTATAAGTTTACTAAAATTTGAAGTGTAGGCACCTATTGGATCAAGAATTATATTATGTGTCCAATGAATACCCACTTTACATACTTTTAATAGAACCACGACGAGATAAACTCGAAATACATGAAAAAACATGTTTCTTTCCCATTTTTTTCATATATTTCCAGTTTATCTCACTGTGGGTCTATCAAAAGTATGTAGAGTGGGTACTCACACGTTTTTTTCATGTATTTCCAATTTATCTCACCATGGGTCTACATAAGTATGCATAATGCATAGTGGGAACGCCTTGGATGTCAATGGGTGCCTACACTTGAAATTTAAGATAACGTGTAAGGAGATAAGTCTAAAATACGATTAAATTTTTATTTTTTTTCTTTCCCTTTTTAAATTTATGACTCTTATTTTATTATTTTTTTTATGAGGCCCATTTTAGATCTCAAATTTCCCCTAATAATAGGATATGACTCGTCAATGATAGGATATGACTCATCAATGGTATTAGGTTTAGGTTTAATGATAGGATATGACTCATCAATGGTATTAGGTTTAGGTTTAAATAGCATAAGTTTCCCTTGATTTTGCTAAAAGTAGTGCTAATGGAGCGATTATTACTCTTCAAACCTAATAGAATAAAATTGAGACTTTGAGGAAAATTTCACATGAAAAAAATTAATGATATGAAGAACCATTCACATGAAAATAAATATTTCCGCCATCCACAAAGAATCAAAGATAAGTTCCCGCAATGTCAGAAAAACATGTTGAATATTCTAAATGCAATTATCTTTCGTTTTGAACAACAATGTCACACTTACCATTTTAAATTTGCCGCTACTAGATCTTAGCTTCGCCTCAAAACCAGAAACATTTAATTGTGTATATCAACCTTTACTGAAACATTCAACCATGATAACCGTAACTCAAACAAAACTTCATCAACAAATGACTGCAAGCCAAGCATCGGTCACACAGCATTAGGCTGATAATAAAAAAAAACAAAGGGAAGATGTTGATCTGAGAAAGGCCTAAACGAGGACACGAGTGAGACCGTTGGGCTCCAGTTGTGGTTGGGAAATTAGGAAAGAGTTTACAAGACAGATGGCAGTGAAAATGGCTCTAAAAGATTAGATTGAACTCCTCCACAATGTTGTGCAGAGTAATGTTAGACAACTTGTCCAACAAAAATGTCTCAATAAAATGATTATAACCTGTCAAATACCATTACTTGCAGGAAGAAAAACTCTAGAAAAAATTCACAGTAATTGTTMCACTGTTGCATTCAACTAYGTATAACTACTATCCAAAARAGATAGTGTTACTTCTCCGTATTAAGGAAGCTAAGAGATCGTGGGATCTCTTCAATTTAGAARACTGGTTGTGGAAAGGGGCYAGTTCTCTCCTAATATTTTGATGGAGCTGGAAACCAGCAAGTGTTGAGTAGTGTTTTCCCTGCAGAAACAGGGATCATTGAGTTTGACAAGTAAGAATATTGCTCACTTCAAGTGTCTCATCTGTCTCATCCTCTTGCCTTCATCTATGGTTGAAAAAGGAGAGATTAAAAATGAATAAGGCAGTGAGAAGCATGCTTTGAACTTTAAATCAGGGACAGATGCAGTACTTGCTTACATTCGTCCCATCATTCGTCTAACACCCCTGAAACACTTAAATCCTTATTTTGTCTTATTTTTTTCTAAGTAAAATCAAGAGTAAAAGGCTTATTCAAAGGCAATAACAAGGTTGATTAAGATATGCAAAATCAAGAGTAAAAGGCTTATTCAAAGACAATAACAAGGTTGATTAAGATATGCAAATAAGAGCTTTACTCATACATCAAAAGATAGAAATTAATAAAATTCAATTATTCAATTTCTAATTCATGACTTGAAACTATTGAGCAGCCGAAATTTAAGGTGTAAGCATAAAAAGCTACATGAAATGTCTCCCTTTTATTCATGGATAATTTAAAAATCCACAAAACAAAGTTTAGTTAGTTCCAAAAAAAATGTTAAATTTTGATCATGATGAATTTTTATGGGCAGTACTTAATAGGCCTTGTTTGTCAGGGTTCTTATATTTTTGTAATCAGTTCAATATTGGTTATTTTGATATTTCAGATCACCCTTGAGGGGCCTCTTGGTTCCCTGTTCCTTTCGGAATATTTTGGTTGACTGGTTGTGATTTTAGTTTCATGTAACTAAACGAATTCCAAATATACATATTGACATAAGTTCATCTTATCAGCATGATGCATAAGTCTATCATAAGCTTGGATCTCTTAATTGGGAGAGAGATAAAAAATATCAAGGTGTATTAAACCCACACATATTAGATCAAGGTGTACATAAACAAACATCACACATACATAAGAAGTAACTAACATCTCTACCAACAAGGCTATAGAGTACCTCATTCCTCTTGGCACAAATAATTTTAGATTGATTATGATATCTTTTCTTTGTTTTTGTTTACAAATAGTTCCTTAAAGAGAAGCTCAAGGCTTAAACATAATTTCATGTTTATTAGGTACACACGTGTTATCATTTAGTTGCTGGAAGTTTTGATGCCTAACATAGCTTTATCTTAACCTAAAATCTATTAAATACCAGGAGATCAAAATTTATATATATATATATATATATATATATATATATATATATAACCAAGTCTTGGAAAAGAAAAAGAAAAACACATACATATAAATAACCAACATCTCCCCCATCGAAGCTATAGAGTAACTTGTTTTTGTTGTTGCAATTAATTACAGATTGATCATGATATCAGCACTGGGTGATTCTTATCTGTTCCTGTTTATGAACAGTCCCTTAGAAGGAAATAAGACATGAGAGAATCTTAAATGATGAAAATCTGATCGTGAATAGGATATGGTTTTATAATATTTTTGTAATTTCCAGAATACAACTCACTATGTGCAATATTTGAAAAAACAAAAAGGTTTAGAATTATAATTTTTTATAATTGAAATTATTAATTTTTATAAATTTTTCTCATAGTAAGCTTGGGGTCATGAGTTCAAAGCTCATTGAAATAATAGACTTTGCAATTATTTACAAATATAACCAATGTTTCCATTTGTCGCAGAGCTTTATGCATCAACTTCATATCTCATAATCAGTTCCTTATTTTCACAAGGGCATAATTGATTATTAACTGAATCTTGGCCCCTCTCTTACGCACGCACATAGGAAATAATGAGATTTGATTAATTTATTCAATTGCAGATCAAGGAAAAAGGATGATACATGGTTTTCCATCTTTACACACAGTAATAAAGATCTCCCTTCACACATGTCTCTCTCGATGCAAAAAAATATATCCCAAATTTATGATAAAAACTGATACCATGATTGCTTTATTGATTCTGAATTTGATCATCTTACTTAAATACAGACGGTTCAAATACATACGAAGGTAGAAGAATGATACAATGGTATTTGAAATAGGCAGTATGGGCATTCTTGTCAAGCCAACTTTTGGAGTTTTTCAAGATTATAATGATAACAATAATCTATATTTAAGGTCACAGTCAAGTTAAACACCAAATTGGTGTATGAGAACCTCTTGTTTGTGGGACAAGGGACTCCCTTCGTGCAAAGATTTGACTGTTAAAGTCTACATAGGTATACATACCCTACCCCCTATGGATTTGAACTTGTGACGACTTAGGAGAAAACACATGTTATTAACCATTAAACCTACTCAAATGGTATACTCTTTGGTCCAAATTGGTCACCATTTCATCCAAATCAAAGGCATTCATTATGAAGGTCCAAACTGCCTTTTCTCACATGCATTATGAGGGTCCAAACGACCTTTTCTCACAGGAGTTTCAAAAAGATATGATCAAACTGATATTTTTATGAAGGTCCAAACTGCCTTTGCCCATAAACATTTAAAGAAAAATGCTCAAACAGATATTTTTATGATCACAGTGATCTTCTTCAACATAGTCAAGATGCAATGAGGAACCATGCAATCCCATCCATCATGTTAGTGATTTCTCTGAGAAAAACACTTGATGTGTTATTTTCAATCTCAGAACATTCTCTTTGGAGGACCAAATGACCCACTTCCAGCTCACCAAATATTATCATGTTAAACCTATATTAAGTGCGATCTCCCAGTACAAGGATTTTTAAGTTAAAAAGGTGGGTCTATCTTTCCATCCCATCCTCTTGGTGGTGCAAATTTCTGGAACTTCCCTTAGAAATAGTGTTAGTGTTTTCTTGTTTAATTTAGGTTGATTCGTGTTGGAAAACTTCTTTGGAATTTACCCTATTAGTCGAACCTTGAAAAATACTAGAGTCCAAGTCATGTGACTTTGTTTCAAGTTGAAGAGATTCCACTATCTCTCAGCTTTCTTAATAAGGGGAAGTATTATAGAATCCTTAACACCTATCCTTCCTTATTTTTTTGGCACATAAATGATTGTCTAGGAAATCCTCTTAAAGATCTCACCCTACTTTTGAAGAGTGCCCATAAAGAATCTCAAGAAAGCACCCATTTTAGGATGGTATTTTTTGTGTTCATACTTGAGCAAATGTAAGTAGAGAATTGTTAGAGTTATGATTTCTACTCGCCAAGTTTGGAAGTCTGGTCAACAAAGAATTCGATATATTTTGGAGTTTATAAAGAAAAATATTCTAATCCTCAACTCTGTTTTCTTGGAGTCGAGTTGGGTTTCAAAATAAAGTGAGGATGTTGTCTAAAGTTTTTCTTTCTTCAAGAAAAGTTTTTTGAAAAGTATTAATCATTTTACTATGAAATTTTACCATTCTTTTGCCAAGGTTTGGCAATGATTTTATAACTTGAATCGTAGAGGGAAACCAACCTTTAGTTATCCAACTTCTCATTCAACTCCTTTATATTAGGCCTGTAGAAGTCGACATAAAACCCATTAGGGCCTAGAATTTCATCATTTTCCATGAAAGTAATCAATGTTTCCACTTCCTGAAAAGTTGGGCTTGTTAAGTAAACATTTTGAAAGAAAAGTTCTCCATGAACTTTTAATACCATAAGTCCTCATACTAGATGGTTATTTATCTTGAATCATGTCTTGGTCTTGTAGTAGATCTCCTATACTAAATATAAATCAAACAATGAAGGCTCTTGTAGTATAAGATTGAAAGAACATGATTCTTCTTCCAACGCAATTTAGGCCAGATCTTTTACCTGTCATTCTCTTCTTAGTTAATGGGCTCCAACTCTAATTGATAAGTCCCTTTAAACAAAGATAAACCTACCATCCTATATTGTTGGATTGATAATAAGCTCTATTGAGCTTAGCCAAAAAAGTGAGTTCCTCCAAACTTTAGTGTTTGCTACAAGGCCACCAAAAGGCTTTTTTTAATCATTTTTCACAACCTTTATCTCTTCTACATCGATCTTGTAGAGATTAACAAGGATCTATCTATTGAAGGACCTCATCCAATTATTTCATGAGAGAAGTGATGTACTACTTGTTATGGGAGAGGTTAGTGTTGAATTTAAAGGGGATATTTGCTCCTAGTTTGTCTATGATTTGATATGAAATGCTCAAGTAGACAAGCAAGTGACATTGCATTTGAGACTATGTTATAAACACAAGCTTGACAAGTTATGGCAATTTCAATTGAGAGGGAAAGAAAAATAAAAAAATAAATTATATGAGACTATGTTATAAACACAAGCTTGACAACTTATGGCAATTTCAATTGAGAGGGAAAGAAAAATAAAGAAATAAATTATATTAATGACCAAAGACAATTCAATAGGACACATATGGACATCTGGTATTAATAACCAAATAGAGAGTACTTAGAGCTCTTCTCTCTACAAAATGACCAAAACAATGCAAAAATTTATGTAAAAGTGAGAATCCACCCTCTCAATAGAGTAGTAAAGAAATGTTCACAAGCTATAATTAGGGTTCAACATTAGTGAAGAATGAATGGATGTTAAATGAACAACCATACATACATTAAGAGTGCTAAAAATGTATAAGGCATAATTGTTCACACTATGATGGCATTATTCAAAAATAAGGTAGAACTATGTCCTGTATTGATTGATCTTGTCCCAAAACTGTAGCTTCAAAGTGCTTGTGTAAAGGAGGAACATACTTAACACCTATAAAAGTCTAGCAAGCGACATCTTTGTCAACATGTGCATTCTCTTTATTTGAATTGGCAACTTCATGGATGGTTGTGGAAACAAAAGTGCTAACCTAGCCTTTAATCCTTTAAAATAAATACAAATATCTTTACCTTGGTTTATTTATATGACCTGAACAACACATATAAAATCAAATTGCATTGCATTTTACTATAGATGTAGAAAGATATTGAACAATAACATTGATATGCATAAAATGTTTTCCTAATATGAGGATAGGGAATTTTATAACTGTAGAAACAATTGCAAGGAGCCATTCACAGCATATCTAACTTTATTGTTCATGCCCATGCACTCAACAACGGACATGCTTCATAGAGAAAGAGAGGGTAATAAGACTGAAACAAATAGGTTTCATAGTGAAGGAGAGATAAGACTGAAACAAATAGGATGCATAGAGCAGGAAAGGAGATTGAGACTCAAATTAGATGGAACTAATAACAATGGACTCAAATTATTTCATTGTTCAATTATACAACCAATGCTCCTTTACAATAGACTAGAATGTAGAATAACTTTGGCCTTTCCCGGTGTTGTGAGTAGTACTTATATTGCATAGCAAATATGTTATATCTAATTGAAATTTGAAATTTTGGAATGCCTATAGCTACCCAAAAAGTCTCTATGATGCTTTGTAGTGTACCCACAATGTCCATAATAATAAGTTGTCTTTCATGAGATTCTTCTGTGCAAAGAAACCCCACACTTATTACTACCTCTAAGCAATCACTGTTTGGTTTGCAAAGAAAATCAAAAGTTTTGGACATAGCAAAAATGCAATTGCACCAGAAACTAAAAGAAATGCCCAGCAATCAAATGAAATACCCAACAATCAAACAAAATTCCCATCAACTAATGGAAGTTCCCAGCCAAGTGGAAAATGACCCGGGCAAGTGGAAAAACGTCACAGACAATTAGAAATCAACCCAAGCAAGTGGGAAAACGTTCCAACAATTGAAACTCGACCCAGTCAAGTTGGAAAACGTCCCAGGCAATTAGAACTCGACCCAAGCAAGTGGGAAAATGCCCCAGCAATTCGAACTCGGCCCAAGCGAGTGGAAAATATATCAGGAAAGTTAAATTCAATTCGGGGATAAGAACACAATCTGAAGGAGTGAGAAAATTCCCTGAACAGTCATAAAAACCAAAATTAGCACCTTCCTACACATTTGCAACAACTCTAGAATAAGAGCCATTGATCTCCCATCTTCAAAATGAGTGTACGAAGCGATCAGTTGGGTAGGTTCCCTGGCTTATGGGGTATGGTAACTGTACCCATTGAAAACAACTTCAAACACACTTGCAAGAGAATTTCTCCTTGCTAAACACCACACAAGCAGCCATTAAACTACAGAGCAACTCCATTTCATCACAAAGACGGAGAAAGACACATAACAATGAATGAATACACCCATAACAACTCAGAATTGACCCTGAAACCCAAATGGGAAAACCAGTTTCGAATGGGGTTCAATCTATTTCAACAATCTCAGGTTTTAATGTTTTCTTGGCTCTCCGTCCATCGTCTTCTCCTTGGCCAAAAAGACCCCCATTGAGAGTGAAATTAAATGAGGAAATAGGGAGAGTTGGGGTAATGGGAAGGCCAACAGGATGACCTTTCATTTCCCATTCCTCAACCTATCCTCTCCTATGTTTTTTTCTTTTTATTTAATTATCATTTTTCTCTCACATTCATTTTGTCTTACTCAACTTTACATTTATTTTCCTTTTGAATAGTTTAGATAACCTTCATATATTGCTGAATAGTCTTACTCCCATTCGTTGGTTCGGATCCATTTCGGATCACACTTCCCCATTGAGAGGCTTTTGGGTATCCAAAAGCTCAAGGAAACCAATTTGTGTCAATGTGTCGTTTGTCTGTTTCTCTGGAACACGACTCTGACTTTGGCTCCTGGAAACAACTCTATCTCTGACTACTAATGACTCTGGTCCCTGGCTATGGCTCTAGCCATGTTTCTATCTTTCTTGTTCACACAACAGAAGTCTTCTCATTGACTTTCAACTCTACAATCTACAAATCCAAACTCTGGACTCAACACTCATTCCCATCTCTCTCTCTCTCTGTCTTGGAGACGATCCATCTTGGTAGTCATGAAGCCAAGTTGAATGTTGGTCTTATTGTTCAGTGTGACCCCACCATGTTGCCATCACGTAACAACTCCTCAAGGAAAGTGTGGTTGCATTCCTCTGCTAGGATCAATTGCTTCCTTCATGGAAACAACCCTTCGGTGCCTACCCATGCTTACAAGAACTGTTGGAGTTCTCCAAACACTCTCAAGGTCATTGACCTTCGTGCACCACTCTCCAACGCATCTCCAAGAAGGGGTTCTTCAGATGCAATATCAAAAACAACCATTGGAATGTGGCTGCCCTTGTCATCAATCTGTTTTCTATCTTGTTGGTGATGCAAACCTCATGTGTTGCTATCTTTTCTTGGACAACTTCTACCTCTTGGATTGGAGATGCGGACAACTCTTCATCTTCCACAATCTTCACTCTCCACATTCTTCTCTTGGTTGTGTGGTTTCTGGGGTGAAGCTCTAAATGACATAACAAATGCTTTGCTTCCCAATGACCACTCAAATTGCAATGGTGACAAAAGTTTTTGGTGTTGTGGTATGGACTACTTGATATGGTCCTCTTCTTCCCATGCCTCTAATTTTTTTGTTGGATTGGAGAAGTATTCTCGCCATTCATATTTTGAAAACAATCAGGATCATGGCATATGGATTTCTTCTCCCAAAAAGATGCCTTAAGATGTCCTATCTTCCCACAAAATGAACAAGTCTCCGAGCACCGATAGCTAGCAGCATTATGCCCTCTCTTCTTGCAACAGTGACAAAGAAATAATGTCTTGTTTGAGGTAGACCTCCTGGTATTCTTCTTCTTTCCTTGGTTGATCTTCTTGTTGCTTTCTCTGAGTGCAAGTGTAAGCTAATTTTGTGACCTCTTCTCATTGCTACTCCTCTTGATGAGAAGACCAACTATGGCATGTCTTTGGCTTTCATGAAGATGGTATTCATGGTCATGGGATTTTTATTTTTTCCATCGAATCCCATGCTGTGGCTACAATGGGGCTCAAGATGCATTGTCTTGCCTTGCCTAGCCCTTGTCCATTATATCCCATCTGCCTTAGGAGCTTGGAACCAATGCCTCTAGTATGCTTCTTAAATTCACCAAACTGCTGCTGAGGAATGTCT
>JZKD02S1908858.1:390525-401089 GCA_000966675.3 Picea glauca
CGTCTGAGGCAACATTTTTTACAAGGGCAATAACATCTACCATCACCCTTTTCACCTGCTTTACTTTTTTCCCCACCTCTAACAACATTCTGCGACATTTTTCCGCACAAAAATAGCCTTTCGGAACCATCGTTGTTATAGCAAGATTGTCACAACATCTTCAAATTGTCAAATATTTATAGGCCAATTTTAGGTCACCATCGTTGCAATTGTGATGATAGTGACCTAAAAAAATATATATATATATTTTACAGCTATTTATTTTAGGTCATTTTCAATGGTAAAGTTTGACTAAATTTTTATGGTCAACTTTCATCGCATATGCGATGAAAAATGTATGGTCGTCACTTATGCGATGAAAATTGACCATTACAGTTCAGTCAAACTGTAGGCATCGAGATGGCAATGAATACAGGGTAGATTTAGAATTTTTTTTTTTTTCTCTTGCATGTTGTGACGAAAGAGTACTTTTGTCGCAAGTGGTCGTCGCAAATTTTTCAATATGTAGTAGTGTGTGAGACTAAAGAAAATTTTGATGAAAATTATAGTCTCTTGTTGTTAAAGTTAATGAAGGTTTACAGGTATGTGATCATATACAACAGGTCTATTACAGAGTTACAAATCATATTTGGATGATGATATTGATGAGGGCTTTTGGTTGAGGCACATGTTGGGTACGTGGTTGAGAGAAGTAGTTGATGATGTTGGCACATATTGATGATTCATAGTTGATGAGTAGTTGAGACATGATTGGTAAATGATTGGTACATACTTGGTACATGGTTGGATGCACTTGTTTATGGTACAGGTTGATTACAGGTTGTTTGGTACAAGTTGGTGCATGGTCTATGCACTGGTTTATGGTACATGTTGATTACAGGTTGAGGTACAGGTTGATGCATGGTTTAGGTTTATTGGTACATGTTTACAGTAGTATATCTCATAGTGATAGTGTGACAGTGGTTCCATCATTCTACTTCTACTTCAGGGCGGTTGGAAGGGGAAAGGACAGGTGGTTATAACCACCTTCCAGTTGTAGCCGTAGAACATAGGGGATTGTAGCCTCCTTCTAGTTGTAGCCAAAGAATAGGGGAGTTGGAGCTTCCTTCAGTTTGTAGCCTAAGAAACAAGGGGTTTGGAGCCTATTATAAAATAAATCGGTATATGCAGACATTAACAGATCTCCCTATATCCACCTAGATCTAGAACAAAACAGGACAGGACATGACACTTCCCATAAGTCACAATCATTGAATTTATCATCGAGAACAAAATAAATGACATACCTTAGATATCACTTCATTATGTCTCTATTGTCCCTAATTTTCTTTGGTAGCCTTGAGATATCAGATCTACAATGACACAAATCGACCAAGGTGAAAGCAATAATAATATATTCAATGAAGACCTAAACATGTGATCAAGGAGTCATGTAATAAAATAAGAGTGATTTTATGGGAAAGGGACATGCCACTATATTTATATTAAATGAAAGAAGAAGATACAACCAGATTTCCTTGATGTCACAAGCTTCCTTTCGATGGCCCTTCGTTCCAACACACACACTTTCTCCACACTTGCATGAAGAAGATCCATTGTGGCTTGATGGACAAATGGAGGCCTCAAGCATCAATTCAAACAGGATTCCTCACACAATTCTGAATCTATTCTTTCAACAATTCTCTATTCAATCTTGCTTAACCTCTTCCTTGAGAAACCTTTCATTATATAGGAGAAGGAGAGATGGTTAAAGGGATGAGGATGATCCCACTAAATCTGAGAAGTCAGTAGGATGCCAACCATGTGAATGCCAACTCATTTTCTAGAAGATCCTCTTCTAGAACCTTCGTAACTTCATCTTCCTTTTAATCTTTGAAACAGGTTCGCACCCTACCTATAGAGAAGACTGCGAACATCTCACACTCCAAGTATAGGGTTGCCTGCAAGAATCAAGGTTTCTCGCACCCTACAATACATGTAGCCTGTGAACTCATCTTAAAAATATGTTTTGTAGAAGATGACAACAGTCACTTTTCTCAGGCAAAAGGTCCCTATGAGAGCCTGAACACATAATTGTAGAGACATCACCATAGTGACCAAAATAATGTGTAACATAATGCCCAAAGATAATGTGTAACATAATGTGTGACCAAAGTATGAGGCTGGAACTTGTGACAGCCGAAATACTTTGTAAAATGTGTGTGTGTGTCAGAAACAAATATCACACCTAATCAGAAACCTGCAACCAATCAAGCATCTACAAAATATAATACTAGTTATGAGGTAGGCATTCCCATGCTCAGAACACAAATGAATGAAATCATAAATGTAGGTCATGGCCACCAATTATACACCGTGGATCCATGTCATAAAAAATGCTACATAGCCACTAGGAATACACTGTGGATCTATGTTAGAAGACTTAGATTAGGACATAGCCACACGACATACAAAGTGGATCTATGTGTCGATACAAATCATGAATACTCCATCGCAACCTGGACCAAAAAGATGAGACCCAGTGTCTTCAATCCCGTCGTCTGAAAGTACAAATATAGCCATGTGATTACATTTGTCAAAGTCGAACATGGTAGAAACCACTTGATTACCAGTCATTGATGAAAATTGTTAACAAGTGCGAGGGAAATCACCATTGATGTCAATGACTCCCAAGGTAACTAAGTACAATCCAAATGAATGTGAATAAATGAGTTGAAGTCGAACACTCAGCGGAATCTCTCGACTAGGGACCAATGATGTGAATCCACTGTTGAAGAGAAGAGACATCCCATTAAGGCATGCAGGTTCTAAGGTACTAAATGATTTCTAAGTCTTATCCTCGGATAATGAGTTGGACTCGACGGAAAAAGACTCGTCATAGGAGGGCCTTGATGTATCCCCCATCAATGACACGAAATAAATAACATATTTTGAGGGTAAGTCAAAGTATGAATATGATTTGAAATGGACATAGGGAAGGCCGACATGCTAAGAATGAACAACTGTAGATGGCCGACTCAACGGAGGGCTTGTTTGGACTTCTCTTGAACATATGAATGACATGACAATGGTCTTGGCAGCATTGACTCAAATATGACCCAAGATATGACCTTGTAGTAAGTCAGATGAGAGACAAATGGATTTCCCAACCCGGATTCAAATGACGAACAAGGGGTGTTGTTTTCAAGAGAAACTCTTACTGCCATTAATGCAAATACTAAAACACATCTTTTTCCCAAAATTCCCCCCATCATTTCTAGTGAGTACCTCTTTATTTTTACTCAAGCTTGAGGAGGATAACATATGCTTGTCGATGTAAGCTCATCCTTCAGAGTACATTTAACAAACTCTAGGAAGGAGTGGTTCAGTCCCATAAAGGTCCTTTCGATGTTTATTTAATGAGTCCAAAGATAGAAAACTCAGGGTTTTTTCATGTTTTGAGAGTCTGAAAAACACTTAAAGAGAACTCTCCCAGTTCCTTTTTGGTAAATTAGTTTGAAGAGACCGAAAAAGTGATAAACTATTGCTCATCGAACGTTTTCTTCAAATACTTTTATGAGCGTGAAAAGAACAAGATCGCTCTGCAATCTTTTTGTTTTTACAGAGTGTGAAAATAGCTTAAAGGATACTCCTTATTTTTGTTGTTTTCGTGTTACCATGATGAGTATGAAAAGATGAGAAAAGTATACTTGGTTGTCTTCTCATGTATTTTTGAGCACGAGAACGAACAAAGACTGAGCTCAAGGTTTTTCCTACAAAACCCTAGAAAGGTATTCATACATGTGACGAAAAAAGAAAAAATACTCGTACACTGTCGTTCAGTCTTCTAGGTCATCTATCTGTGAAAAACCATACTCACAAGGCCATTAGGGTATTAGGGTTTTAAGCAAAATAATAAAAATAATATAAAAAAATCAATGGAAAATAGTAAAAAAGTGGATAAATATTGGTGAAAAGCCCTTTTTACCATTTCATTGTTACTTTGTCAAAAACTTGTCCAACAAAACCTCTTTCTTCCCAAATTTCTTCGATCGATTGCGGGAGGTACAAGTGATCATTCAGCAAATGGTTTTGGCCAACGAGGTAATCTCCTGATCCTTCAATTTTTTCATGGATTAAAATTGATTTTTATTGGCAAATTTAAGTGTTTGAGTCCATTTTGAGGCTAGAGGGTGCACTCAGGCATTCTCGCATGTGGGCCATTTGGGACCTACGAGAATATAAGGTTCTCACAGGTGGTCTACAGTGCACCTGCGAGAATCTCGCACTGTGTGCAATCTTCACCTGAGAGGGCCGAAAATTGGATTTTCATGCGAGCTTTTGCTCAATAAAAATTTATGCAAGAGGTTAAAGCAAGTTGCTAACTTCCTTCTCATGGTTCCATTGTAGGTGTTGATCATCACGATGTTGGAATGGAGGGAAAGAGAACATGAAGAGGATGATTCCATTGCCGGAAATGATCCAGGTACAATTGCTGCCCTCTGGGAATGTGGGCTCTTAAAATTTTTCAGGATCCCAGGCATGAGATCCCAACTCATATTGTTAGAGTACTTGGTCCACATGGGGGATGTGGATCAACAGGTATTTCATGCAGGGGTCCACATGCTCACACTAGATATCGAGGATATCGACTTTCTGACGGGGTTGTCACGATGTGGATACCATGCTACTTTGACCGGAGGTAGAGGTGGCAGACTTCCTATGAGCGAGTATGTTCGCCAATATTGTGTTCCCGAGGTGGAGAGAGAAGCAAGGGTAAAGTCGCCATCTAGGGTGTCCAAAATTTGACCTTATGGACTATCTTGTTCACCATTGCATGCATGGCTGGGAGTGCTACTCCACACATGGCTCTCCAGAGCTATTTCCAATATGCAATAGAGTGCACAGAGCCTCGAGTTTTCAACTGGTCGGACGTGGTTCTCCGTAGTATGAAAAGGCAACTGACAAAGTGCAGAAGGGGTAACCTAAAATAGTCCAGGTACAGGTCACTTTTGGTGTCATTCTTCCTTGAGAGGGTCCCACTACTGTGTCTATAGGTAGATTGGGGTTTATCGGCCCCACATGATCCGAGGATGCTGAGGTGGTGTAACCTCATGGCTTGGCACGTAGCAGGGCCTATAATCAAATGTAACGATTCATTTTTTGACTGGTTGAGACTCCATATGTTGATGATCGATGACTACGCATATGCTGGCTTGAATTTCTGAGGAGATCTGGATTTGGTTCCACCTGAGGATGCTCAGTGGGGTGACTTAGGTAATAAGTACACATTTTATTCTTTTTTAATGTTTTTGCAAATTTTATTATATAAAATGCTTTTATGTCTTTGATCAAGGACTAATTAAAAATTTATTTTTACGACACAGATGTGGGGCCGTATCGACCTTCAGGAACATCACCCATTCAGAGACGAGGAGAAGTGGCTCTAGTGGCAAGATGGGATGCTTAGGACTATGAGGAAATTGAATAGAACTTATAGGGACTGACTATGGATGTCCTAGACATCGCTATTGGGGAGATCCCAAGGCGTTATCAACGCCATACTATGGGCGTGTCTAAGTCTCTTAGCCATCTGCTTCGTAGAGTATCCCAAGTAGTTGTATGTTACCATGAGCGTCATCTGTGATGCTAATTTGTAGAAGCCATGGGCTTCATATATGTTGATATTCTGGTCTTTGGACAAAAAATTTTGATCGTTATATATATATATATATATATATATATATATATATATATATATGCGGCTTCTACCGGCTTATTTTGTTTTGTATAATACATGTGATGTGTGATTGGTTTTATAAATGTCTCAGATATCTGTCTAACACATAATTAGATAAAGCATCAGTCAATGTATTTAGACATCTAGGAATGTGTTGATACTCAATATAATCAAAATAACATTCAAAGAGGTGAATTCATAGATATACTCACAATAAAGTAGGACTTCAGATAGCATAGACATTACTTAACTGTAGTACTAATAGCTGCGAATCAAGTCGTATAACCAGGTTGCAGATACCAAGCGAAATAACATTAGTCAACAATTCGATGACGGTGCTATATTTTGCGATATTATTGGTCGCGCAACTGAGGCAAACACCTCGTAGACTGATAAGTTCATTTGTAGGTGCATAAATTTCCCATGCAGCAGAAGTAAGGTTCTAATTACTATGACTAGCGCCATCGACGAAGCCAATGTGGGGTAGAGAAGACTATGACATCTGGAAACCAAGCACAACGCAAGGTAAGCGGTTGAGGGTAGAAACCAAATAACGAAAAAGAACACTAAAGTAACACACAAAAAGTATGATACAATAAAATACAAGCACTCATGCACAAATGATATAAGCATAGTACTTCTTTAAGTAAATCACATTTCTGGGTTCACTCAAAGGGATACCATCGTAGTCCACTAACTCGTAGGCTCCTTTCTCCAACACTCGTCTGAAGATATAAGGACCTCGCCACATAGACTCAAATTTTATGACTCCTAGCACATCTCGATCTTGTTTATAAAGGAGAACCATATCACCTTCAGAGAAAAAGTGTGTCTTGACATGCTTGT
This sequence comes from Picea glauca, assembly GCA_000966675.3. NCBI lineage: Eukaryota > Viridiplantae > Streptophyta > Pinopsida > Pinales > Pinaceae > Picea > Picea glauca. Next base: position 397,091 of record JZKD02S1908858.1, read on the forward strand.
CGTATTGGGCTTTGACGCGTTTCTTCTGGGTTTCTATAACTAGGGTGGCATCACAATGGGTTTAGTCTAGTTGCATAAGATACAACAGACGTTCTTCTTCCGAAGAAGTGTTTGGGAGAAGTTCAACAACTAGCTTTAGAGATGGTATCTCACATTCAATCCGTAAGATGGATTCTAGACCATAAACTAACTGGAAAGGTGTAAACCCAGTAGCAGACTTAACGGATGTCCGGTAAGCCCACAATGCTGAAAACAAAATCGTGTGCCAATGTAACACATCCACTATCAATTATTTAAAATATTGGTTGAATTCTCAATAATGGGACTCCTCGGGGCTTGTAGTAGCAAAATGCCAATCCTCGAGTCAGGGATCTTCTAATTACCTACCCGACTCTCTGTACATAACCCTGGTTTTCCATCCCACCCGACGCAGGCGTGCCCACCACGGGTATGTCGGATTACAGGGTCTTCTCGCGCGACATTCCCCCTCCCTTGGTTTATCGGGGAAATCAGAACTCGTAACTTTGCGAGTTCAAAGATTTGACATGGAGTTCTCGGATCCCGGAGATCCGAGGATCAGTCAACTCGCTGAATTTTCCCCTTAAGGAATTTCTCTACTCACGACCTCGTGATTCCCGTGGCAAAATTTCTGGCCCTTTTTTCGTGAGGCTCTGATACATGATCCCTCCTGCGGATCCAACGGTCTTCTCGTGATCCAGATCCAACGGTCATTACCTTCTCGCTTCTCGCGTCCTCGAGACTTTGAGTACCCAATACTTGGGCTCTCACCCTGCAAACTCCCGAGTTTGCGAGATCTCTCGATCTTTGCCACCTGTCCTTCTCAAATGGACAGCTATGATCACCTCGTGGCCTCGCCACTTGTAACTTGAAGTGTCCAATTCTTGGACTTCTAACCTACGAGTCCCGAGTTCATGAGATCTTCGGATCTCCGCCACCTGTCCTCTCTAGATGGACGGCTATGATCATCTTGTGACCTCGCCACTCATAACTTGAAGCATCCAATTATTGGAATTCTAACCTGCGAGTCCTGAGTTCACGAGATCTTCAGATCTCCGCCACCTGTCCTCTCCAGATGGACGTCTATGATCATCTCGTGACCTCGCCACTCGTAACTTGAAGCATCCAATTCTTGGACTTCTAACCTGCGAGTCCTGAGTTCACGAGATCTTCGGATCTCCGCCACCTGTCCTCTCCAGATGGACGGCTATGATCATCTCGTGACCTCGCCACTCGTAACTTGAAGCATCCAATTCTTGGACTTCTAACCCGTGAGTCCTGAGTTCACGAGATATTTAGATCTCCGCCACCTGTCCTCCTCGGATGGACGGCTACGATCATCTCGTGACCTCGCCGCTCGCGACTTGGAGCGTTCAACTTTTGAACTTCTACTCGGCGAGTCCCGAGTTCACGAGATCTTTGGATCTCCGCCACCTGTCCTCCTCGGATGGATGGCTACGATCATCTCGTGACCTCACCACTCGCGACTTGGAGCATTCAAATTTTGAACTTCTACTCGGCGAGTCCCGAGTTCACGAGGTTTAACCCTCATCTATCACCTGATAGATCTAACGACTGTCAGATTTCTTAACTAAGATCTGAAGGTTCAGATCGGCCCCGATACCACGTCCTTTCCTAATACTCTTTGGACATGGAAAAACAACGGTCCAGATGTTCTCATGGAGCGTGGAGGTCTGCGACCCAGATTTCCTCACTATTCATGAAGATAAGGGAAAAAGGGTTAAGGAAATTTACGCTCTCATTCATTCCTACGATTTAACAGTCGTGGATAACCGTGCCTTTCCCGACAGAATTTCATCCCTTGAACAATACTTATCCTTACGCGGCTATTTCGGGATTTCAAGAGGATCATTCCTCTTCGCATAGGGTTGCTAAGACTTGCACATTTGTGCCCTTTCTCCAGGTTCTTGGTAAACCTTTCTGAGAAGGGAAATCTCCGTAAGAAGGTCTATTTCGGGCCATTCTTGAGTACAGATAAGGGCAAACAATTTCCCGAGGATGGACTGAATACCTGACTTAGTTCAACCTGGGCGTGATTAGATTCATGCTTATCGACACAAGTCCTTTCTCTCTACTATCACTCACTCTGCGTAAAAACTACCAGAGTTCCCCTCACGTCTGCCCCCTCAATCGTTTCTGCCATATGCCTTATCCTCTCGTGAGGTTGCGTGCGGCACGATTACCCTCGCGCCGATCAGGCCTGATGGCTCTACGGATGGGCGGTCTACCATCCCATCCCTCATCAAGCCATCCGCCTACCAGCCTGTGAGGTATTGACTTTCAGGGCCAGCGAGCCTCTTTTGGTTCTCCGGGCCAGTGGAGTCCAAATGCGGTATTTAATTCTCGGTGGAAGTTAACGCCACCTTTTTAGGTGCCTTCCACCGCCATCGTGGTCTCTTTTCTGCACATCCCCTCTCAGCAGTCTGCAATAAATTCAAAACATTATTCACATTCATTGACCTCTTCTTGCAGGTCCATTTACATGGAAAACATTATGTACTTTTACTGTGGGAGGAAGTGCTAGCCGATAGGCTACAGGTCCCACTCTGTCTAGAACCTCAAAGGGTCTACAATATCGGGGTGCCAATTTGGCACAAGCTCCCATTTTTAGGGAACTCCTTCTAGGCTTAACTCTGAGATATACATGATCTTCTATTTGGAACTCTCTTGGAGTTCTCTTTAGATCAGCATAACTTTTCTGTCGGTTTTGGGTGACCTTCAGATTTTGTTTTATCTGAGTCACTTGTTGTTCCATTTCTTTCAACATCCAAAGGAAATCCTATTTACAGGGTTGCTCCAGCTGACTGGGGTATTACATTGTCTACCATAGAGGACCTTGAATGGGCTCATTTTTAAGGACGCTTGATAGCCGTTGTTGTAGGCAAATTCTACCAATGGCAGGTAGTCTTCCCATTTCTTGGGTTGATGCATTACATGCATCCTTAACATATCCTCCAATATCTGATTCACTCTTTCTGTCTGTCCATCGGTTTGAGGGTGGTAGGCGGTGCTAAACAATAGCTTGGTCTCCAAACCCCCCATCAGTGATTTCCAGAAGTTGGAAGTAAACTTTGTGTCTCTGTCAGATACTATCTCCCTTGGCATACCGTGCAGTCGAAACACCTCTTTCATGAATACCTGTGCGATATCTATCGCCTTACAGGTCGATTTGACGGGGATGAAATGAGCGGACTTGCTCAGTTTATCCACTACTACCATAATGGCGTCATTCTGTTTGGTGGAAGTTGGTAATCCAGTGATAAAATCCATGGAGATGGTTTCCCATTTCCATTTTGGGATGGGTAAAGGGTGTAATAGTCCTGCTAGGTGTCGATGTTTTGCCTTAACTTGTTGGCATTCTATGCATTGGGCCAAATATTTGGCTACATCCTTCTTCAATCCCGGCCAGAAAAATTGTTTTCGTGTGGCAAAAATAATTTTCTGGTATCCTGGATGACCGGTGTAGGGTCTTTTATGTAGTTCATCCATGATGAACCTCTTCAAGTCGTCACAATTGGGAATGTACAGTCGATCTTTGTAGGTGAGTAGACCTCCTTCGGTCGTCTGATAGCCTTCGTATTTTACTCCCGCGGGTTCTTGTTGTAGGTACAGGGTCACATTTCGGACGAAGGGATCTGTTTCTTGTGCCTCTTTGACTCTGTACTTGACATCTGTCTTGCAAGTGCTCACTGCTACCAGGTGAATTGTTCTCATTCTTCTACTAAGGGCATCAGCCACCCTATTCTCCTTCCCTTTGATGTGTTTGATTTCAAAATCAAATTCGCTAAGGAGGGCCATCCATCTAGCTTGTCTAGTATTCAACTTGGGTTGATCAAATAAATACTGTAATCCACAGTGATCTGTCATAAGCACAAATTTCCTCCCCAGGAGGTAATGCCTCCACATTTTTAAGGCATGCACTATGGCAGCCAATTCTAGATCATGAGTCACATAGTTGAC
>JZKD02S1908858.1:403130-417614 GCA_000966675.3 Picea glauca
CGATCCTGGGCAAGGGGTATTTGTTCTTTATAGTTACTTTATTAAGTTGTCTGTAATCTATACACAGTCTAAGGGTGCCATCTTTCTTTTTCACAAACAGGACCGGTGCTCCCCATGGGGACACGCTGGGTTGAATATAACCTTTATCCATCATTTCTTTTAATTGCAATTTGAGTTCGACTAACTCAGGCGTGCTCATCCGGTAGGGTGTCCTAGACACCGACACCACTCCTGGTGCAAGTTCTATTGAGAAGTCAATGTCTCTTCTCAGAGGTAGACCCGGTATCTCCTCTGGAAACACATCTCGGTATTCTCTCAGGATAGGGTGGTCATCAGGGCTTGGGTCTGCACCTTCGGTTGTTTTCAACACCTGTACTGCATATAGAGGACATCCCGTTCGGCAATACTTCCTCATTTGCAATGCTGATATTTGTCTCATTGAGACCGGTTTTCGGATCCCTTGAAGGGTCATCCTTTCTCCTTCTTCGTTCACACATTCTAAGGTTTTATAGTAATAGTCCAATTTGGCTTTATGGGCGGCCATCTAGTCCATACCAATCAACAGATCCTATGATCCCAGGGGTAATACATTAAGGGTTGCTTGGGTGGGGAATTCACCCAACATTAATTGGCAGGCTGGTATGGCCTCTACCACCTTTCTTTTGGTGCCAGTGGCTAACTGTACCAACCATGGTTTAGTTTGCTTCTGTGGTTGTAGCTTACACTTATCCACAGTTCTAGGGGATATGTAACTCAAATTTGAACCAGGGTCAATCAAAACAGACACCAGGTGGTTGAAAATCATACCTTCAATTTCCACCACTGAAGCTTGGTGGTCAGCCTAGTTATTATCCAAGGCTGCATAGATCTGCGGCATGCTCCTTGCCACATCATTGATCGTGGTAACTTCCTGCATGTTATAAATCTTCCGACTGTTCTGTTGTCGGAGTGGACAATCTCTCTGAAGATGATCTCCTCTGCAATCCCAACATTCCAAAGGTTTTCTCTTTGGGTTATCAGTCTCTACTGGTAAAGGTCCAGAAGTTTTATTTCCGTCTGTCGAGGGAAAGTTCTGCTGGAGTACACTCCGAGTTGGAAAGTTCATCCTGTGGTTCTTCTTGTAGTTTTTAAATACCGAGGATTTGCTCCCTCTCTTCTGAAATTTTGAACCAGTCTTTTGTTTCTAGTCTCCACGAGACTCTGCCCGAGGCCCATATTGGTCATGACAATATGTTTCCTTTCATATAGTGTCTTCTAGGGTCTTTGGCTCGTCGAATTCGATTCGGTTCCGGTATTCCTTGGGTAGCCCACTGATGAAGCATTGGGCCTTTTCCTTTTCTGCTTTGATGTAGGGGACATATCTCAGTAAGTCAAGGAATTTGTTGACATACTCCTCCATAGTAAGATGTCCCAGTTTGAGTTCATAGAACTCTTTAGCCTTCTCGTCGAAATACCTTTCCGAAAAATACTTCTTCCGGAAGCACTTCTCGAACCGTTTCCAAGACAGGTCCTCCTCGCGGACCCCTTTCATATTCTTAAGGTCTTCCCACCAAATGGAAGCCTTTCCATTTAGATTGAAAGTGGCCACTTTGGCCTTCAGGTTCTCTGAGAAATCATGGACTCTGAAATATTTCTTCAGTCCAAGTAACCAAGCCTCAGCTTCCTCTCCCTTCTTTATCTCTCCATCGAAAGTGGGAGGTTTGGCCTTTTTGAATTCCTCAAATTTATGACTTTTAGAAGTCTTTTGCTTCTTCTGTTTCTTTCGAGAATAGGAACCGGTCCTGCTGCTGGAAGAGCCTTCTGAATCATCAACTTCCTTCTCAGTGGAGTCATCTGACACTGGTCCTTTACCTCTAGGGTGGACCTTTCTGGATGTGCTCCTCTCGGTGTGGCCACTGACCTTATCACGATTCTGCATCTCAGGTTCATGCTGCATTTGTCGCTGTAGGTCAGATAAGCTCTGCAGTAAGACTGCATTAATCTCAGTTTGCTTCTCTTGCTCTTTCATCATTCTTTCATTGTCGGCCTTGCAACTTTGCAATTCGGCCATGAGACTCCTCACCGTCTCAACTAAGTCTGGAGGGGTTCCCATTGCTCTTCTTTCATCAGACTCTTCGCCCCTGTTGTGGGAGCCTTCTCCCATTTCTTGGTGAGTCACCATGTTTTGCGCTTCTAGATTTCCGCGGTTGATCGTCCGCTTGAGTGAAAAGACAAACGTTGATTATTAGTCAATAGTTAAATTCATTTTATAACTGACGCATAAATTTATAACACTTTCACATGCATACATAGTCGAGTTTTCATATTCCAGGTTCTTAGTCCTGGTTAAGATAGTTAAGTTAGGGGGTTTTACTCCTCATAAGAATGTTTCGAACGAGGTGTATACACGAATCATGCATGAGCCCAATCAGGCCGAGTGTTGTAACCATGCTCTGATACCAATTTGTAACACATCCACTACCAATTATTTAAAACTTTGGTTGAATTCTCAATAATGGGACTCCTCGGGGCTTGTAGTAGCAAAGTGCCAATCCTCGAGTCAGGGATCTTCTAATTACCTACCCGACTCTCTGTACATAACCGTGGTTTTCCATCCCACCTGATGTAGGTGCGCCCACCACGGGTATGTTGGCTTACAGGGTCTTCTCGCGCGACTTCCCCCTCCCTTGGTTTATCGGGGAAATCAGAACTCGTAACTTTGCGAGTTCAAAGATTTGACACGGAGTTCTTGGATCCTCGAGATCCGAGGATTAGTCAACTCGCTGACTTTTCCCCTTAAGGAATTTCGCTACTCGCGACCTCATGATTTCCGTGGCCAAATTCCTGGCCCTTTTCTCACGAGGCTCCGATACACGATCCCTCATGCGGATCCAATGGTCTTCTCGTGATCCGGATTCAACGGTCATTACCTTCTCGCTTCTCGCGTCCTCATGACTTTGAGTACCCAATACTTGGGCTCTCACCCTACGAACTCCCGAGTTCGCGAGATCTCTCGATCTCTGCCACCTATCCTTCTCGAATGGATGGCTATGATCACCTTGTGGCCTCACCACTCGTAACTTGAAGCATCCAATTCTTGGACTTCTAACCTGCGAGTCCTGAGTTCATGAGATCTTCGGATCTCCGCCACCTGTCCTCTCTAGATGGATGGCTATGATCATCTCGTGACCTCGCCACTCGTAACTTGAAGCATCCAATTCTTGGACTTCTAACCTGCGAGTCCCAAGTTCACGAGATCTTCGGATCTCCGCCACCTGTCCTCTCCAGATGGACGACTATGCTCATCTCATGACCTCGCCACTCGTAACTTGAAGCATCCAATTCTTGGACTTCTAACCTGCGAGTCTCGAGTTCATGAGATCTTCGGATCTCCGCCATCTTTCCTCTCCAGATGGACGGCTATGATCATCTCGTGACCTCACCACTCGTAACTTGAAGCGTCCAATTCTTGGACTTCTAACCTGCGAGTCCCTAGTTCACGAGATCTTCAGATCTCTGCCACCTGTCCTCTCCAGATGGACGACTATGATCATCTCGTGACCTCGCCACTCGTAACTTGAAGCATCCAATTCTTGGACTTCTAACCTGTGAGTCCCGAGTTCATGAGATCTTTAGATCTCCGCCACCTGTCCTCCTCGGATGGATGGCTACGATCATCTCGTGACCTCGCTGCCCGCAACTTAGAGCGTTCAACTTTCGAACTTCTACTCGGCGAGTCTCGAGTTCATGAGATATTTGGATCTCCGCCACCTGTCCTCCTCGGATGGACGGCTACGATCATCTCGTGACCTCACCACTCGTGACTTGGAGCATTCAACTTTTGAACTTCTACTCAGCGAGTCCAGAGTTCACGAGGTTTAACCCTCGTCTATCACCCGATAGATCTAACGACTGTCAGATTTCCTAACTAAGATCTGATGGTTTAGACTGGCCCCGATACCACGTCCTTTCCTAATACTCTTTGGACATGGAAAACCAACGGTCCATATGTTCTCATGGAGCTTGGAGGTCTGCGACCCAGATTTCCTCACTATTCACGAAGATAAGGGAAAAAGGGTTAAGGCAATTTACCCTCTCATTCGTTCCTACGATTTAACAGTCGTGGATAACCGTGGCTTTCCCGACAGAATTTCATCCCTTGAAAAATACTTATCCTTACGTGGCTATTTCAGGATTTCAAGAGGATCATTCCTCTTCGCATAGGTTTGCTAATACTTGCACATTCACGCCCTTTCTCCAGGTTCTTGGTAAACCTTTCTGAGAAGGGAAATCTCCGTAAGAAGGTCTATTTCGGGCCATTCCTGAGTACAGATAAGGGCAAACAATTTCCCGAGGATGGACTGAATACCTGACTTAGTTCAACCTGGGCGTGATTAGATTCATGCTTATCGACACGAGTCCTGTATGGCTCTCTCTGTTACATGCATATGTCCATTAATTATTATTAGAACATTCAAAGACATTCTTACACTAAAATCATTCACACTCTCACAGTGCTGTGAGTATATATGTGTATATATATCAGTGTCTGAATTTCAAGATGCAATACATAAAATACTTATCAGAAATAACACCAGAATTGGGGTGCAACTACTAAGAGGGGTGCTCATTTCTACCCAACCGTAGGCTCAATGACTCCCAACGGATATACCACTAGCCACCCCCGAGCTGAGACCACGATGCTTCGAGACTGCGTCTCTTTGTCTGCCAGTGACCAGGAGCAAAGGTTGCAAATCCTTTCTCTCTGTTATCACTCACTCTGCATAAAAACTGCCAGAGTTCCCCTCGCATCTGCCCCCTCAATCGTTTCTGCCATACTCCTTATCCTCTTGCGAGGTTGCGTGCAGCACGATTACCCTCGCGCCGATCAGGCCCGATGGCTCTATGGATGGGCGGTCTACCATCCCATCCCTCATCAAGCCATCCGCCTACCAGCCTGCGAGGTATTGACTTTCAGGGCCAGCGAGTCGCTTTTGGTTCTACGAGCCAGTGGAGTCCAAATACGGTATTTAATTGTCGGTGGAAGTTAAGGCCACCTTTTCAGGTGCCTTCCACCGTCATCATGGTCTCTTTTCTACACATCCCCTCTCAGCAATATGCAATAAATTCAAAGCATTATTCACATTCATTGACCTCTTCCTGCAGGTCCATTTACATCACATATTCATACTTATGAGTTTTCCATAGTCCTTGGCCAGTCTAGTTATATTTACAATCTGGGGGAAACAGGGTGTTACAGCCAACACTTTTTGTGAATCTCTATCATTCATCAAAGAATGGTAATGAGGACTTTGTTTATTGCTTCAACCTGGCCATTGGACTATGGGTAATAGGGTGTTGAGTTTTCATGGCGAAGACCCAACTTTTCGGTGAGTTCTAACATCATGAAGTTTCTAAAGTGACTACCATGATCAGTAATGATAGCTTGAGGAACACCAAACCGAGCAATGATGTGATTGAATATGAATAGTGTTGCAGTCTTTCCAGTATTGTCAAATGTAGGCATCGCCTCAGCCCATTTCGTAAAATAATCTATGGCTATAATAATGTATCCATGCCCCCCGGCCGAGTGAGGGTGACATGTCATGAAATCGATACCCCATTTCGCAAAGGGTCCAATGGAGACTATAGGGTGTAGAGGAGCAGGGTGTGATCGTATTTTGTTGTTGTAGATTTGGCAAGCATGGAATTTTTGGACAACCATAATACAATCGTTGAATAAAGAAGGCCAAAAAAACTCAGCTCTTAAGATCTTTTGGGCAGTAGCATACCCAGGCATGTGACCACCACATGCTCAAGAATGGCAGTCATTCAAGGCTTTCTCGTCTTCGTCAAATGTTAGGCATCGTTGAAAAATAGAGTTAATCCCACGACGATACAGAGTATCACCGAGGATAATATACTAACGGGCTTGGTAATGTATTTGACGGTGGTCAGTGCTAGAAAAATTGGGTTGGAAAGTCTAAGTCTGGAGATATATAATGATATCCCCATACCAAAGGTCATCGAAACTGATCAGAAAAAGGGATTCATCGGGTAATGAATCCTTTGCTACATTTTTCGTCTTAGAACAGGGAAGGTCACATATCAATTCAGCAAACACCAAGGATTTTCTGGACTTGGAGTGTTCGAATTCTAAGTCAAACTCCCGGAGTATTATGATCCATTTGGAGTGTTTTCCCCCTAGAAATTGGTGTGTAAGAATGTGTTGCATAGGGTTGCAGTTGGAAATCACAGTAGTCTTGTGCAAAAGGATATAGTGTCAGAAACGTTGAATAGCTTGGACAGCGGCCAAGGCCAATTTTTCAACATGTAAATATTTGGTTTTGGTATTCGTGAGACTTCGAGTCAAATAATAAATGACATGTTTGTCATGAGAATCATCCTCCTGGACTAGAACCATAGCAATTGTATAGTCTGAGGCTGTGACATACAAGAAATAACCGCGACTGTAATCGGGTGGAAAAAGTAGTGGGGTACGGGTTAAAGTCAGTTTTAAAGCATCGAAAGATTTGTTGGAAGTGGTATCCCATACGAACTCAGAACCTTTCTTGAGCGGTCGATTAAATCCAAGGGTTAACTCAGCATAGTTTGGGATGAAACAACGTAGAAAGTTTGTCTTCCCTTGCAAACTTTGTAGTTGGAAAAGTGAGGAAGGAGGAGGAATATTGGGATCACCTTGACCTTTAAAGGATCTACCCTAATCCCTTGACGTGAAACAACAAAACCTAGAAGTCGGCCGGATTCTACACAAAAAACACATTTGTGCAGGTTTAAGCGTATACGGTAAAACTAAAATCAGAGGAAAATGGCTCAGAGATGTGTTGGATGATCGACATGGTGCATGGAATGATCCAGTAGGTCATCAAGATATGGTTGGAGAATGTGCTTTATATCATGAAAGGCATAAGACATATCACGTTGAAAAGTTGCGCTGACATTCTTTAAACCAAAGGGTAGTTTCCGGTAGGCGAAAGTGCCCCAAGGACAAATAAAAGAGGTCTTGTGTTGGTCAACGGGTACGATATTGATTTGATTATATCTGGAGAAACCATCCATCAAAGAAAATATTTCACTCCCGGCACAATCATTGACGATCTGGTCAACGAAGGGGGTGGGAAAGTTTTCTTTAGGACAATCTTTGTTAATATACCCATAATCAACGCACATGCAGGTCGTACCTTGTTTCTTGTTAACCGGAACAAGATTGGAAACCCAGTCAGTTAGAGCCACAGGGTAAATAAAGCCATATTTAAGAAGTTTATCAACTTCAATCTTGATAGCAGTTGCTTTACGTGGGTGGACCGGACGAAGGCATTGCTAGATGGGTTTAATGCCCAGGTATGTCTTAATCTCATGTAAAATAATGTCGGGGGTCAATACCTGGAATTTCTTCATAGCTCCATGCGAAGATGTCACAAAATTCTTGAAAAAGAGATTTATAGGTGACAACTTTGTCATTGGAACATGAAGCTCCGATATGCACATTTTTGACAATTCCAGGTTTAATGGATATGTCAAGGGGGATGGTGGGTGATATATTACTTAAGTTCCCGTTGTAGAACATATCGTGTGTAGACTCGGGAATGGTATAAATGACAACAACGGTCGATGGAGTTGAGATCCATTGGTAACTCTCAATGGTGTGTTGTTCCAGGAAGAGAATGGAACGATGATGTCCATCGTCCCAAGGGGTATCTTCGATGGACATAACAGACATAATCATCTCGTCTATAGGAAAAATGACATGGAAAGGATCCAAAGATAAATCACCAAGAGAGGGGTAGAAGGGGTTTCCGATTGAATGGATTGATTAGCAGATTCGACTGGATGTAAAGGCATGTGGTCTCCATAGCGAAGATGATCACTAGGGTTGGGTACTATCCATAGGTCAGAAGACGCCAGGGTTTCTCGAACAGAGGTGGAAATCATGTTGATCGAGGCAACAGATGGATGTGGAATATCGGGTGGTGGAATGGGGAAAGTACCCATCAAAGAGGAATCTTTAAGAAGGACCACACCGACATTCTCATACCTAGGGGGGGTTTTTGCAATGAAAGGTATGTTGCTGATACATGTATCAGAGTTAAATAAGGCTAGTTGGTCCACCGTAATCACTTTTCCCTGATGTGGGAAACGTACAACACAAAAAAGAGTGGAGACAACTGCGCGCATGAAATCGATCCATCTACGGCCAAGCAAAAGGTTATAATCGAGAGGAGCATCAAAGACTTCAACTTCAACATTGACCATTTTGCCTTCTAACGTAATAGGCAACGAAGGGAGGACACTGTAAGGCTTAAATACAGAGCCATTAAAGGCTTTGAGTGTGTTGTGTGATTCAGTTAAGGGAAGAGAGCCGATGGCTTTCCAACATGCAATAGACATGACACATGTCGAGGAACCCTCATCAATGACTGTTATACAAATGTTCTTGTCGGAGACAATAACTTGTATTCGGAAGGCAAGTTGAGGGGGTAACCTTGGAATGTGATCTTCCAAGTAAAAAATTATTAAATTTGTATCCGTAGGGTCAATTCCACCAATGGATTTCAATAGTGCCTTCCATTGTGTAGGACAACTCTAAAGGACTTTGAGGGCTGACATTGATGACGGTGCTTGGGCCAGGTCTTCTACAATGCTATAGTTCTGGGCAGCACGCACATGAGGATTGAAAGTACACTTGTGAACAACACCCTTTGGGGGAAGGCGAAGAACTGTATCTAGGCTTGGTCGTTCGAGATGAAGAGGACCGTTGGGAGGTGGAGCCGAGAGAGATGGTTGGACCAACAAAGGAGGTACTTCATCAACCTTCTCTTTGGAGGAAGAATAATCTTTGGCTTGAGTGGTAAGTGTGACGTCATTCTTCTTTGAATCACCTGTACACATTAAGACATAGGATGTAGTGGAGGGGGAAGGTTGGTCATGAATGACCAATTGGGCCTATTGTTGAGAAGGTAAGGGTTGTGACAACACAGCCGGGGTAGGTGATTTCGGGGTCCCTTGAAGGAACTTAGTAACCTCAGCTCGTCTCGGACAATCCTTAGTGTAGTGATCATCACCACAGATAAGACAAGGGTATTGGGGTTTGTGCTTATCCTTATTGTCAACAGGTTGTGTTTTTTTCTTCTCAGATTGCGGATTATTTTTATCCTCCTTATTCTTACCCTTCCCTTTTTTGGATTTATTCTTTCCAACAGAAGTAGATTGAATAGAGTTCACCTCAGAAGTTTTTCCAGCCAGAGGAGTAGGAGACGAAGCATGTTGAACATTAGAAGAAACAGACTTGGGGTTGATGGTAGAGGCTTGTGCGGAGTGGGGTTGGGCATGGAAAGTGCCAATCACACCATCAGCCACATGAGAAGCAACATGAGTAGTTGAAGTGGTAGTAGTAGAAGGACGAGGCGTGTCAGGGAGAAAATTGTAAAGAGTACTCGTTTGTGAGTAAACGAGGTCAAGGTATTGAGCACGTCTAATTGCCTGTTCTTCTATGATAGCTCCATCCATGGCGATGTCACGAGTGATATCATTCACTAATGATTTCGTGAACCACTCTTCCAGTAATTGATCGAGAAGCTCAAGTTTGATGAGACATCATCGTCGTCGCCACTCATGAATGTGATCAGAGATATGAGTGACTTTGGTTTGTTTGAAAGAAATTAAAATTTTAGTTCCTGTTTCGTATCAGATCGGTAACTGGTAGTGGGTGAGGAAAGCCATGGCAAGGGTGTTAAAGTCAGTGAAGAAGCCTCGCGGAAATTCTATATACCACTTCACGGCAGAACCCATGAGAGTTCGCTGAAAAAGACATAATCGAATAGAGTCATCCATCAAAGAGTTGGATGAACACCAAAGGTGGAAATTCATTACATGATTGTTCGGGTCCTCTCTCAGTTTACCATAGAACTTAGGAATGTTGGAAGGTATTTTGGTCGGTATGGTAGGCCATTGAGGAGAGTGACGGATAGGATCGTTTAAAATTCTAGACATATCAGGGAAGTCCAGGGTGGCTAAGAAAGGTAACTGTTTATTCACGTGGGGGTACTGGTGACTTTGGGGACGAAGTCCCGTAGGTATACCAGTAGGACTGTAAGCAGTTTGCATGTAATGTGAAGATCCGAGCAGATTCAGTTGTCGGTGTGGAGGCATGTAATTTATAGGGTTGTATTGGTTAGGGAGGTTCCCTTGAACAGGGACGTTGGTTCCAACGATCAAGCCCCAAATAGAATTGGACGGAATTGGATATGGTTGGCCTGTACTAGGGGGTATGAAAGAGTTAGTTTGAGGCTATTGCCCCCCAGTCGATTGAGGATTATTTTGGATAAAATAGTTCCAATACTGGGCCAAGTCTGCAGGTATGTTCTGTCCAGTGGGTGGGGAAGGTGAGGGTTGTCCTCCAATCAGAGGTTGTGTCCCAATTGGGATTTGACCTCCAAGGTGAAATTGTGTTTGGCCTCCAGGGTGAAATTGTCCACCAACATGAATCTAGTAATTAGGTGTGAAAAACTGAATGGTTCCACTAGGGTCGATTCCTCTGATAAGGGATGAAAGAGATCCTCTGGAAGGGGGTCAAGGAAGTGTCAGAATAAAACCAGGAACAATATGGTGCCCAAAAAGAGTGGAAATGCTAGGATTCTTAGATGGGATTTGTGTAGGAACGAGAATAGAAGCATTCAACGCATGATATCCAGGAGGAAGCGTTGGGGTGAGTCTGAGTGAAAGTGGCATGCCAATGGGGGCTTGGCTAGCCACCGTATTCCTAGTGTGAATATTCGTAGTATCTAGGACCATTGTATAATGGGCCATTTGAAGGGGGATAGTCAAGATATGGTCGGCTAGCGGAGCATCTGAACCAGGGAAATAATAGGTAGTAGTAAAAGGTACCACGTCTGGATCGGATGTTTCGGGTGGCTGAGGTGTGACAGTGATATCAACGCCTGCTCTTGAGATGAAGAGATCCCGTCTAAAGATGCCAGTAGTCCAAAAAGGATTCTGACCTTCAGGGCCTATCAAAGGTCATGTTGTTAATCCAGAAGACTCAAGAACAATGTCTTCGGATGAATTCACTCAAACAATACGTCTCACAGAGTCATGAGGAAGTCGCAAGCCCTATAGAGAATCTGTAATTTAGAATTGGTCTAAAGAGTCAATTCTTTCCATTTGTGGAGTGGAAACATCTTGGACTTCAATCTATTGAGGAGATCCCTTCGGTGAATTGGTAGGAAAGGGTTGAGAACCTTCTAGATCTTTTGGGGGTAGCCGTTGCATTCTACATGAGCGGTGTGGAGGGTCAATTGTGATTGAGATGAAAACTTACTATGGCCAACTTGTGGAAACAAACAACATGCACTAATAAAATCTAGGAATCAAAACCAAGCAAACAAGACCTTCCTATTCCGAAGTCACTAGTTGGTGATGAAATCCAACATCACGACATCGAGACAAGAAGGGGCTAGGCAAGGGTGGAAACGTTATGTTGACGACCTACTTAATGGACTTACACCCTGGTGCAAGCTCCCACACATAATCATGGGTATACCCTCCAAGGAGCCTGAGTGAGTCTGGCCAATGTCAATTCCAGGTACTGTGAAGACTTACCCCTCCACAGTCACCTTGTGTAAGACACTAAGAAGACAGTCTACTAACGTTACCAGAAACAAGAATGATGACTGGGGGAATAGTCGACAGTTAGATCTACACGCAAGGGCAGGGTATCTAGCCCGAAATAAACTTGAGAGGCTTCCACTCATCATTGTGGGTATACATTCAACTGACCCCCATAATACATGCAATCTCTACACCGAGATCAACAAAGCAGGGTGAGTAACTCTGTCAATCTCAATGTGACCTCAGGTTTGACCCTTGTGTGAGAAGGGCTTCCCAGTACAAAATGTTGCAAATGGAATTTGACACTCCCTAACACAAGATGCTATTGTGTGTTTTACGCTTTGGAGAGTGTGACTCACTGCCTATTCCAAAGCTCTAGCCTAGCTAATGTTGGTGCAAAAGAGCCCTAGAAAAAGATACTAGTTGAATTTTAAAGTTGTGCAATATTATTAAAGGCTGTTGTTACAGAAAAGGGAGACGGAAATGAAACCAATGTTGTGTAAGACTCTGACCCAACAATGTGTAAATAGATATGAATGATACAAACTTTCATTCGATGAATTCTATCTACAGCAGGGAAAAAGGAGTTTTCTGGAACAATGAAAACTATGATGTACGATCTATTTTGAAATGTAGTACCAAACAATCATTGACAATGTAAATTCACTATTCGTTCTCTTTCAATACTTGAACGCTAATGTTTTCTGAATAGACATTTGCTTAAAAGAAAAAGTCTTTGATTTTTTGTTAGAAACCAAGAAATAGGGATGGAACTAAGAAAAAGTAAGCAACCAATGAAAATAAAATACTCAACAAACACCCAAAAAGACCTTTCAATGAAGATAAAAATAACAAACTGACAAGAAAAAATCTCTTCAAATGCACATGGACAAAAACTTTCCAAGCAATAAGCAATCTAAAAGGACAATTAATCCCAACTTTTAATCAAATCAAAGGCTTTTAACCAAACAAGCCCTCGGATCTCAGAATCATAGATTATACCCTTGTTGATAAAAGGTCAAGAAACAAAAATTGGGAAAAAGAGTAAGAAGTGTTTTCGATCTATGAAAACCAATCAACTACAAGATTTGAAGTCAAGAAACAATCAAACACTGGCAAAAGAAGTTATTCCTAGGTAAACAAACAAATCTGGGCATAAAAAAGACAAGAAGACCTAATCCAAAACTTTTACAAATGAGTTCGCAGCCTGGTAGTGGGGTACAGTGCGAGAATTAGGGATTCTCGCAGTCTAGATACATGTAGGATGCGAGAAGGTCACACTGAACTAAACAACAGGGTGCGAACATCAATGATTCTTGCAGGCCACAGAGAGGTACATTGCGAGAAGGTTTTTAATCAAGAAAAATTTGGAAAAAGGATAAAATTTTTTAGTGAACTTCTGGGTCCAGAGAGTCTATAAGGGTCTCCTACAGACTCAGAGATTGGTTGGCAATGAAAAAAGTAGGTTAAGAGAAAATGGCCAAAAAAAAACCACAAAATGAGTTGTATCTCCAGTGGAGTCGCCAATTTTGTTATCAGATAAATCAGTATATGTAGACATTAACAGATCTCCCTAGATCCACCTAGATCTAGAACAAAATAGGACAGGACATGACACTTCCCCTACGTCACAATCATTGAATTTATCATCGAGAAAGGAATAAATGACATACCTTTAGATATCACTTTCTTATGTCTCTGTTGTCTCTGCTTCGCTTTGGTAGCCTTGAGATATCATATCTACAATGACACAAATCGACCAAGGTGAAAGCAACAATAATATATTCAATGAAGACCTAAACATGTGATCAAGGAGTCATGTAATAAAATAAGAGTGATTTTATGAGAAAGGGACATGCCACTGTATTTATATTAAATGAAAGCAGAAGATACAACCAGATTACCTTGATGCTGCAGGCTTCCTTTCAGTGGCCCTTCATTCCAACACACACACTTTCTCCACACTTGCATGAAGAAGATCCACTATGGCTTGACGGACAAATGGAGGCCTCAAGCATCAATTCAAACATGATTCCTCACACAATTCTGAATCTATTCTTTCATCAATTCTCTATTCAATCTTTCTTAACCTCTTCCTTGAGAAACCTTTCATTATATAGGAGAAGCAGAGATGGTTAAAGGGATGAGCATGATCCCACTAAATCTGAGAAGTCAGTAGGATGCCAACCATGTGAATGCCAACTCATTTTCTAGAAGATCCTCTTCTAGAACCTTCGTAACTTCCTCTTCCTTTTAAGCTTTGAAACAGGTTCGGACCCTACCTATAGAGCAGATTGCGAACATCTTGCACTCCAAGTATAGGGTTGCCTGCGAGAATCAGGGTTTCTCGCACCCTACAATACATGTAGCCTGCGAACTCATCTTAAAAATATGTTTTGTAGAAGAAGACAATAATCACTTTTCTTGGGAAAAAGGTCCTTATGAGAGCCTGCACACATCACTGTAGAGACATCACCAGAGTGACCAAAATAATGTGTAACAGACCCTCCTTCCAGTTGCAGCTGGAAAACAAAGGAAGCCGGTGCTTCCAATGAATGTAATTCTTCAAGACATATAAGAAAAAGCATTCCATGGTTTTCTCCCGCTTTGAGTTTCCATGTAAAACACTAGTGTACTGTGTATGTGTATGATTGTTCATTTGTTCATTGCTTATTTACTCTGTAGTTATTGGATGATAATGCTACATTGATATAACACTTGGATTATATGGTTAAAAATGATTAAATTGCTCTATTATTGATTCACCCCTCCCCCCCCCTCTCAGTAATCCAACAGTGGGGGAGAATATTGGGTAAAACACACACACACACACACACACACACACACACATGTATGTATGTATACCCTCATACGTGA
>JZKD02S1908858.1:419664-433117 GCA_000966675.3 Picea glauca
CCAATTTTTTAATTGAATAGAATTATCTAAATGATTTTCTCTTTTACATGCAATTATGTATTTGGCAAGACTTTTAGTATTTCCATCATCAAATCATTTTATAAAGTCTATGAGAAGAGGAAATATTCCTTCTGTATATAATATATCCTCTATCCCCTTGGGGAGTAAGATATTAATGATGTTCATTTTCTCTAGGAAGTTTATATTTTGAGACCATCATTATTACATGATTAATTGGTTTATTTACAAAAGCTTTGAATATTTTACACTTGGTATTATCTTTTTCATGAATAACTTGTTCATATTAACAATACATATCATACTTAGATGATGGAAGATTATCTCTAGTAGAAAATGATGAATATCCTCAAAAAAAAAAAAATATTATCTTATTAGATCAAGAGGAAGACCATGATTATAACTCGAAATAAGATGAAGATATATAGTTTCCTCTTAATTCTTTTATGCATTCAGGTGCACCAAAATCAAGTGAGCTAAGAGCTTAATATTATAGAATGCATAAAGTTATGTCCTAGAGAGGTCTAGGATAGAATTTTATGTAAATGATATTTTGCATATAGATATAAGAATATGCATGAATTTGATTTAGTCTGGTATTTGGATAAATTGTCCTACATTCATATTCAAAGGACCTAATTTTTATTTTATGCATAAAGATAATTCCTTGCATATATTAGAAAGTTTTAAAAAATCTACATTAGTTTTCAAAAGTCTCCCCATAGAATTTTCACAATATTGGGATTCGTGGTGGAAGTTTTTATTAGCAAGTTTCTCCCATGCATTGTTAATATTCCCGACTTTGCAAAAATGCATTATTTTTATGAACATATCTATCAATGTGCTAGATATGATCTAGGACATTCGTTCTTTGTAGAACACAAAGAAGCAGAGTTAATCCCATGGACAATAATCGATGGAGAACAATGGTATCGATGGGGATTTTCTCATAGTAATTATCCTACGGATTTATGGTATATCAGAGACATGCTGCCTCCATTTGATATTTTTGTAGTTGGCAATTACACATTGGGACAACTAAAAATCAATATACAAATGTTGATGACCCAGTTGATGTGCTACTGCCAAACACACATGATGCCCAGGGAAGCAAGGTGGACCCTTGTAAGATAATGTAAATATATGTGTCAATATATGATAGTAAGCATGTGACTATCCAAAGTGGTGTCATGTCATGTTTAGCTTTAGTGTGTTTCATGAAGATTTGTCTCACGAGTTAGATTAGACAAGATTAGATTCTCCTCTATGAAAAGTTGGTTGTCATAATGCACAATATGGCATCTATGGCATCTAGCACAATGAAAGGTGGTGAAAAGTGTCTCCACTAATGTAAAAAATGGAATATGTAATAGTAAAAGTGGATATGATTCATTGAAAATGGAAACTCGTGATATTTCCCAACATTTTACCAATCTAAGATAATACTTACCGGAAGGAACATAGCTTATAGATCCTTTGAGTGCATGTGCATGTGAGGAAGTGAGAGTGGAATCCTTTGACTAAAAAACATAGGGTAGCAAAAAGTACCACTTCCATGAAATGATGGATATAACCACTTTTTTAGGATTTGTTTGGCATTAATGGAAATATCAAGGCTTTGATTTGGAGTTCTAATAATCAGATTTTGGTGACTAACATTTACTCAAAACTTTGCACTCATTTTCAAAACTCTTGTGAACCCTTTTAGTTTCCAAATTGAGAAGCTTCACAATGACCATTGTGTCATCTTTCTGAACTCCCTTGTACACTTTCCCAAAACTACCAAATCCTAAAAAGTTAGTGACACTAAATTCCTCTGCTGCAATGATGAGATCCCCATAGTAAATTATTCAATTCCCCACATTTAATGATGCACCAACCTCTCTTAGAACATGTATCGCAATTTTGTCTCCACAAGGTTTCCAATAATAAACATGATACAATGGTTTCCATTGCAACAACATGTATGGTGACTCTTTCCAGGTGTGAAACACTTTTATATTTTCTAGTAGAGCACGTGTCAAACTTATCCAAGGCCCACAAAGACCAATATTTCCATTAACTTCATGGCACCAAGATTTTTGAAAAATCTACCTTTAGGTACTTCCCTTGACAATTTGTTGAAAGAAAAATTCAAGTGCCTAGACATTTTGAGATTTTCCAATGACATGGGTATTCCACCTGACACACTATTGGAGGAGAAATTCATGTTTTGAAGACTTACGTTATCTTGGAAAATAGAAGTACATCATTTTCTAGTGGTGGATTTTAGTGCTCACCTACCGTTTCTTTGCCACGTGGAAATGAGACCTCCACTCATCCTAAGCTTCTCCTCTTGTATATTGGCTAGGTCAACAACAACTAATGTATGTCTAATGTGTCAACTCTAAATATTAAATGCTAAAGCAAAGTAAACACACAAACCAAGGATATAATTTGACAGAGAAAGGTGTCTAGTCATAGAGGGAGAAAATATTGGGCGTTTGTGGCCCAAATTTCCTCATACTCGTATGAAGAATCCTCTTGTGGAATTGAAGTTGAATGTGTTGGAGCGGCAGATGTGCAATACATTTGAAGTTTCAGAAGAAGTTTCCAATGGATTAATAAATAGTGTTGAGTGGTTTCTCTTGATCATTTTCATTGATAAATGTTAGGTTATTTTTCTAAAATTGGACTTTTTAGGAAGAAAAGTCAATAGATGATGAATCTTAAGAGATATGTTCACATCATATATTGACAAAAAAAATTCCTCCATAAAACAAGATTTATATTGCTTAGTACTTTTTCTTCTATTTCCTTTTCATCTCCAAATTTTTCCTTCTCTGTTGCAACATCCTTCTTTTTTATTTTAATAAACATAATCATCTTGATCAGGTTCACTCTACAACTCCACCTTACAAAACTTTTTGTCAAAGTCACTACAAATGAATGCTAGGAAAGCCATCTTTTTCAATAAAATCTTCTAGCCAAATTGGATCATAACGTGATACTTTGTCAGATTGCCAATATGATTTGTTTTGCCAGAGTTGAGCATAGCATGATAGTTTGTCAAAGTGTCAATATGATTGGAAGAAAACTAACTTATTTCATCAATATTTTCATCTATAACAGATCATAGCATCATACACCTTGCAATATTGATAATATCCTCATAGATAATCATATTGACATGGAACATGGAACGAAATCCCACTTTGATATTGTTTTAATATCCTCATAAATAATGATACTTTGTTAAATTGTCAATAAGATTGTAAGAAAACTAATTTATTTAATCTATAATAAATCATAACATCACATGCCTACAACATTGGTAATATCCTCATAGCATCATGCACCTACATCATTGATAATACAATGATAGATAATTATATTAACATGGAACAAAATCTCACCTTGATCAATTTTTTTTAATAAGATTGCAATTATAAAAACATCATTAAAAAAAAACATCACATAGAGAATCATAGGCCCACACAAAATGTATATCTCATATAATAGAATACATTAACATATTTGTGAGATTAAAATTTATTATATTGGAAAACCAAAATACAAATAAAAATGTACTTACAACTTGTTTCTTACTACCAAAAGAAAGCATACTATCATATTGTTTCTTACTACCATAAATGGGCTTGAAAACTAATGTCTATAAAACCACCAACACATCGACCAAAATACCAATTGACAAATTGGGTATCTTTTCCTTTCTCAATTAAATCCTATCCAGTGGATCCGAAAACCCTCATTGGTACTTGATGCCTAAATTAAACCACAATAAACCACCCATGGATATATAAATAAATGATATGTAACCAAACAATAATATTTTCTATGTTGTGGCCCAAATGAGAAAAAACAGATTTGAAAACCAAAACTTGTTATTTAAAGTACCAAATTTAGTAAATAATTCAGAGAGGAATTGTTTTTTGTACCTGAAGTTTTATTTATTCACTCACCCTAAACAACCATTGAAATGACTAATGTACATAATGGTTTTCTATGCTATTATTTTAATGTTTGAGAACCTTCTTTATGAATATCAAAGATTGAATTAGTGAAGCATAAATTCAAATTGTAAAATCCCCAGATTCATCCATTTCCCCCCGATCATGTTTGTCACTTTTCTTTCTAAAATTAACAATAAATATTTTCATGTTAAATAAAAATAGTTTAAATTTAAATTAATTCATCGAATGAATTCATATGAGATTAACCAATTTTAGCTCAAATTGTGAAATCCACATATTGAGTCATTTAATTAAAAAAATGTTGATTATAATTTTTGTTTCATTGTATTGGAAAATAAAAATACATTAAAGAAATATAACAACTTTATTTTTTATTGTCCAACAATAACCACTTTTTAACCTACAATATTATGTCAACAATGTAGATTTTGAAACTAAAATTTATTGAATCCAAGTGCAATAATATATCAATATTTATGTAAATTTCTGAAACTAAAAATTATTGAAATCAAAGAGTACTGCATTTTATTGTAAAACAAATATTCCATAATAAAATTATATTCATACAATTTTTCATAAAATCTAAGACTCAAACGAAATGGGGCTAATGAAAACAGAATCTAAAAATTACTTCATAGTTTAGTTATCTAATCATTTTTTCCTTACAACAGACTAGAATGTTGAAGAACTTTGGCCTTCACCACTATTGTTGTGAGTAGTGATTGTGCTTCCCAACAAATGTGTTATATCTGATTGGAATTTTTGGTTGCCAACAATTCCCAAAAATGTGTCTTTGATGCTTTGTAGTGCATGCACAATGTTGATCATAGAAGGTCGTCCTTCCGGAGATTCTTTTGTGCAAAACAAACCCACACTTACGAGCTGCCTAAGGCAATTGAGCTCCTTAACTTCTTCAATGCTTGTACTAGTCCTCCTCAATAGACTTTTATCCACTACTTCCCCAACTTGGTTTGGAAAATTGCTACCCACCCATTTTTGCAAGCTTAATCCTTCCACAAACATGTTGTGGTTGGGCTTGTTTCTAGTCAACATCTCCAACAACACTATTCCATAACTATAAACATCGCCTTTTGTTGTGACACGTCCACCCAATCCATATTCTGCATTTAAACATTCTCATATTAGGATTCTAATTCACAATTTTTAATAAAAATAGAAAACTCATGACATTATTGAATATGTTGTCAAGTTCAAATAATACCTGGAGGAATGTATCCCACAGATCCTTTGAGTGCATGTGAGGAAATGAGAGCTAAATCCTCAGAATTTGCAAAAAGTATGCTAGCAATGACAAAGTCTGTTAAATACACTATCATATATTCACCCAGAAGCACATTGCTAGGTTTTAGATCGTAATGGAGCACTTGCACAAAAAAATGGTGATGCAGATATGCCATGCCTTGTGCGATATCTACTGCTATATTCAACCTTTGAAAGAAATTCAAACCACTTTCTTCTTCGCCATTTGGATATAACCACTTCTCTAATCTTCCATTTTCCGTTAATGGAAATATCAAAGCTTTCATTTGGAGGTCTGAATAAGAGGTTATGATTCTAATCAGATTCCGGTGCCTAACTTTACCCAAAACTTTGCATTCCCTGTCAAAACTCTTGTGAGCCCCCTCATTTTCCAAATTGAGAACCTTGATAGCGACAATTGTGCCATCATTCAGAACCCCTTTGTACACTTTCCCAAATCTACCAACTCCTAACAAGTTGGTGTCACTAAATTCATTTGTTTCAATGATGATCTCTCCATAGGAAATTCTTCGATGCCCCACAGTGAAGGATGTCTCGACCAGTCTATGAATATGTCTCTTGTGATTTTTAATCAACAATATTCCCAGAAACAAACACAATACAACAATCACTGCAACAATGACAACATGTATGATAACTCTTTTTATATGCCAAACAATTTTATGTTTGTGAGCATAGCATGGTGACAGACTTACCCAAGGTCCATAGAGGCCAGGATTTCCCATAAATGCCATGGCACCAAGCTTTTTGAAAACCCCTCCTTTAGGGACTTCTCCGGACAACTTGTTTAAAGAAAAATTGCAGTGGTGGAGCATTTTGAGATTTTCCAATGATAGAGGTATTCCACCTGATAAATTGTTGAATGATAAATCCATATCCTCAAGACTTTGAAGTTCACCGAGTGTAACTGGAATTGGACCTTCAAGTGAATTTTGGGAAAGATTAAGGTATTCTAGTTCTTTGCAGCTTTGAAGTGTACTTGGAATGTAGCCAGTTAATTGATTTGCAGAAATATCTATAGCTTGAAGCATAGTCATCTTGCTTAGTTCCATGTAATAAATTGTTTGAAAGGTTGAAAAACAAAGCTATATTTTCAAGACTTGCAACCTCTGGAGGTATTTTCCCAGTAAGTTTGTTGTATGATAGGTCTAACTGTAGTAAGTTCACACATCTCCCTAGATTTGCAGGTATATTACCTGATAATTGGTTATGGGAAAGATCTAGATATCTTAGTTGTTGAAGTTTGGCAATAGAATCATGGATTCTTCCATAGAGATCTAACGACCCTAAGCTTTTAAGTTGCCCAATATTCGAAGGGTTGTGTTAGCGATATTTCTTGTTAGTGATATCATCTAGCGCCATCGGCGAAAGCTCCACAGGAGGGCTTCATCGGCTATCGGGATATCGGAGATCCTGGAAGCAAGGAGTTCGTGCATCTCGAACTTGTGAACCCCATAGCCCTGACAGGATAAGGTTGTGGTCACGGGAGTAGGACATATGGACCTGAGCCTAGCCAGGAGGGGCTAAGGGAAAAAGAGCGCTCATCGGAGAATCGGTGATCGGGAGTTCAAAGGGTCAAGAACTCTTGACAACGGGGAACGCAAAACCCCGAAACCTGATACAGAGTCGGGGAAAAGTCACGGTGAAGTACAGGAGACCGTGAGGAAAGAAGAAGAGACCTGTGGACTGGGTCGGGTTTTCATCAGGGATTCCACTCGGGGATCTAAAGAGCCGCTTCGGCTCAGCAGAAAAGGGAAAAGAGCGATCCTGTGAGCAATTGGTTAGCCCCGAAGTCTCGATGACCAATGATCCGGACCCATGGTTCTGGTGCCTGGTCATAAGAGAACATGCCTGGGGGAGGGGCGCTTATATTTTTCGTTCAGCCACTCGGGCCTCGAAGCATTGAAGCTAAATCTCCGAAGGGGGCACTTTTCTCTTCAGACTCTAGTTCGATGTGGTCTGGATCCCGATACCTGCCAGGAATGAATGAAGAAAAGAAAGGGTGGTTGAGGCCTCGCCTCAATCATTAATTGCAAGGTATGGAGGGTCTAACAAGCGATCTACTCAAAGGGGTCCTGTGTGCCCATTTTTCCAGAGGAGCCATGCCCGAGTCCTCGACTAGACAAAGGAAGTCTGAACACCCTAGGTCAACACTTAATGGCTCAGCTACCCCCCTTGCTGGAGCCATGCGCAGTTAAGATGGCGTCTGTCATAGGCGCATGATCATCCAGTCTGCATGCACAGACTGTCAGAAGACATGCAGACGCAATGTTATTAATGCAGTATCTCATTTTCGCTGCTGTGTTTTTGTTTTGAGTATATGTAGGCGTTTTCGCCATTTTTGTAAGGATCGATGGTTGAGCAGAGCTCCCGGTTGTAAAGTTTTAATGAAGCACTGTTAGCCTGGTTATGTATGGACTTTTAAGCCTTATTGCCTTATGAATGCCAGTTTCTTTCATGTCTTTGTTTACACTGTGTTAGAGCAGCTCGGAATTGGAGGATCTAGTCGAGCTGTAGCTATTATAGGATGATGTTGTAATGGATCACTGTAATAGTTGTGCTGTCTCTAATTAGTTCTTGTGATTTTCCCAGCATTGAGTGACTTGGAATTGGAGGATCCAGTCAAGTCCCCTTTCAGTTTCTTGAGACCCTGAACCAAGCAGATCTTGCATTCAGAGTCTTTCTTCTGCAAACTGCCGAAATCCTATTGCCCAAGGTTGTTTGTTCACTTTTCTTACTAAGTCTTCCACCTGTTCATCTTTTAATCAACCCACTGGCTGAAGTTAGGATTCCAGACCTCCTTTTTTCTTTACGTACCAGATCCAGTCCTCGAGTTAGAGTGATATCTCCTCGAGCCTTTATCTCCATTTGATCACCCCATTATAAATAATCGTGACATTAAACTGATGGGTGTCGGGCTCTACTCCTGCAAGCAATCCAGGAGTGACTTCCGACGCTAACATTTCTGGCACCGTTGCCGGGGACGAAGTTGAAGATTTTACCTAGGCAGAACGACAACGATCAACTGATTCTGAAGGTGCATCAGAAATCAGCATTATTCAGATTGCTACTGTGCACCTGGCGACTCCACTGTGGCGACTCCATTGTTTCCACTTTACTGTTTCAGCTGTGACTACTGTTAGCACATCTGAAAGCTGACCCTAAGGATATTTCTCGAGAAGGTTTCAACAACTGCTTTCTCAGCCTGAGGAGTTTCCTGGGGTAATGATAATGTTAAGATCTGGCCTTTGATGGTGAACAAGGACCAGACACATCCGAAGCTGCACATTTTTTCACCTGGCGACTCCATGATTCAAGGATCGATTGGTGACTCCACTGGTTCGATATGGAGAAAATCCTTGCTCGCAGGTTTGCACCTTTTAATTTTTCTGTTGTTCCTGGTTTTCCTAATGTTGTCCCCTCTATGGATGAATGGGGGGATTATTTTCCCATATTTGGAAAGTGTGAAGAGGACAACCCTGCTCAGCACCTCTGTGACTTTCATGAACTCATGCGTCAGTGGGAGATACATCATGAGGATGTGTTACTGAAGATGTTCATGTTCTCGTTAGCAGGGGATGCGTGTAAATGGTACCATCCTTTACCCCCTGCTAGCATTTCTTCACTCCATGGATTCCATGCAACTTTCACCACCTATTGTCAGAGGCTGTATCCCCCTGAGTTAATTTGTCATAATTGTTGTGAGGGATACCACAACTCTATACAAGAGAAAGTTGTTTCCGACGAAAGCTGTGGGGAGGTTCTTGATGACCTAGATCAGAACTCAGTCCCTTATCCTCCACATTCATCTGCATCCGAGGAAGGTTATGAAAGTGATGAAGTTCCCAGGGAGGAGGATGGCGCCCTGAGTAAGATGATAGAGCAGGTGAAATATCTCTCTGCCCAATTAGAAGGGTTGAAATATGAAGACTGTGCAGAGGATTTTCCAGTCCTTAAGGCAGACGCTCCGAGCAACTCTTTTGAAGAGATTGTTGAAAATTTATTAGATGAGTTGGCATCCACCCTCGATGAGATTTCTGTCTCAGATCAAAGCAATGAAGAGGTAGTTGTGGAAGAGGATTGCTCTCTTTTCCTTCACAAGATTTCCCATGATGTGTTTACATTCGGGGTCGAAACGGAGGAACGGGGGATAGTTCCATTTCTGCAAGTTGGAGAAGCTCTGTTCCCCCTCGACTTCGATGATTATCTGGAAGAGGAGAAGCAGAGCCCAAAATCACCTTTTGCTTGTCAGAGCAGCCAGACCATTTATGACAGTTACAAATCAGAGTCTGAGCTCGATATGCTGGATTCCCAAGAACAGGTCGCAGAGCCTTATCCTCTGCTCGCTAAAGAAAATTGTCACGAGGAAATCAGCTACCTCAGTCTTTCAGGAGACGTTGAGCAGTATGAGGAGGAGCAGAATCACCCCATGGCCCCTATTTATGATGAATATGAATCAGACCCGGGGGAGACTGAACCAGAGGGGTAGTCTGCCCTTCGTTCAGAGCCAGTCAGTGGGCAACCACCACCCGAGAGAAGCGAGCCTACGTCAGTTGTCCACCATCAACCTGTGCTTATCAGAGATATTCAGCCACATGTGAACAACTGTGTAGCAGAAGAGGTTGTCTGTCGCCAAGTTCCTGGAATCGTCCACTCATTTGATGACCCTGTCAGCGAATACATGGAGTGGCATTTCCTTTATGCTTTGGAGCCGCCCTATTTCATCTCAACTCCAACCTGTAAGGAGGAGTTGAAGAGTGTAACCGTTCTGCTGTCACAGTTACACCATCTGTTGATGATCATTGACAGAAGGAAGGAGCTTCTATCCAGGAAGCTTCTTGAATGGCTATGGTGGAAATCTACTTTAACCTAGCCCCATCTAAAGTGTTTTATTAGTTTAGGGTTGTATATAAATAAGCTCCTTTGAGCATGTATCTTTAGTTTGTTACTTTTATTTTTTGGCCTATATTTTCAGCAGCGGGATGTTTTGAGCATGACTCCATAGCCCAACAGAAAGGCACTGATGCCGCGGAAGGAGTTCTTAGAGCATCGCAGGGATGACTCTATCCCCCATGGAGCTTAATGTTAGCGATATTTATTGTTAGAGATATCATCTAGCGCCATCGGCGAAAGCTCCACAGAAGGGCTTCATCGGCTATCGGGATATCGGAGATCCTGGAAGCAAGGAGTTTGTGCATCTCGAACTCGTGAACCCCATAGCCCCGACAAGATAAGGTTGTGGTCACGGGAGTAGGACATATGGACCTGAGCCTAGCCAGGAGGGGCTAAGGGAAAAAGAGCGCTCATCGGAGAATCGCTGATCAAGAGTTCAAAGGGTCAAGAACTCTTGACAACGGGGAACGCGAAACCCCGAAACCCGATACATAGTCAGGGAAAAGTCATGGTGAAGTACAGGAGACCGTGAGGAAAGAAGAAGAGACCTATGGACTGGGTCGGGTTTTCATCAGGGATTCCACTCGGGGATCTAAAGAGTCGCTTTGGCTCAGTAGAAAAGGGAAAAGAGCGATCCTGTGAGCAATTGGTTAGCCCCGAAATCTTGATGACCAACGATCCGGACCCATGGTTCTGGTGCCTGGTCATAAGAGAATAGGCCTGGGGGAGGGGCACTTATATTTGTCATTCAGCCACTCGGGCCCCGAAGCATTGAAGATAAATCTCTGAAGGGGGGCACTTTGCTCTTCAGACTCCAGTTCGACGTGGTCTGGATCTCGATACCTGCCAGGAATGAATGAAGAAAAGAGAGGGTGGTTGAGGCCTCGCCTCAATCATTAATTGAAAGGTATGGAAAGTCTAGTAAGCGGTCTACTCAAAGGGGTCCTGTGTGCCCATTTTTCCAGAGGAGCCATGCCCGAGTCCTCGACTAGCCGAAGGAAGTCTGAACACGCTAGCTTGACACTTAATGGCTTAGCTACTCCCCTTGCTGGAGCCATGCACAGTTAAGATGGCGTCTGTCATAGGTGCACGATCGTCTAGTCTGCATGCGCATACTGTCAGAAGACATGCAGACGCAATGTTATTAATGCAGTATCTCATTTTCGCTGCTGTGTTTTTGTTTTGAGTATATGTAGGCGTTTTCGCCATTTTTGTAAGGATCGATGGTTGAGCAGAGCTCCCGGTTGTAAAGTTTTAATGAAGCACTATTAGCCTGGTTATGTATGGACTTTTGAGACTTCTTGCCTTATGAATGCCAGTTTCTTTCATGTCTTTGTTTACACTGTGTTAGAGTAGCTCGGAATTGGAGGATCCAGTCAAGCTGTAGCTATTATAGGATGATGTTGTAATGGATCACTGTAATAGTTGCACTGTCTCTAATCAGTTCTTGTGATTTTCCCAGTGCTGAGTGACTTGGAATTGGAGGATCCAGTCAAGTCCCCTTTCAGTTTCTTGAGACCCTGAACCAAGCGGATCTTGCATTCAGAGTCTTTCTTCTGCAAACTGTCGAAAGCCTGTTACCCAAGGTTGTTTGTTAACTTTTCTTACTAAGTCTTCCACCTGTTCATCTTTTAATCAACCCACTGGCTGAAGTTAGGATTCCAGACCTCCTTTGTTCTTTATGTACCAGATCTAGTCCCCGAGTTAGAGTGATATCTCCTCGAACCTTTATCTCCATTTGATCACCCCTTTATAAACAATCATGACATTAAACTGATGGGTGTCGAGCTCTGCTCCTGCAAGCAATCCAGGAGTGACTTCCGACGCTAACAGGTTGTTTCCTTGTAAATAGTTTAATCCCATTACTAACAATTGCAACTTTTGAAGCATATTAAGTGATGAAGGAATAACCCCTGTGAAATTATTGTTGTCTAAAATAAGCCTAAACTAGTTAAGTTTCCAATCTGTGGAGGTATCTCTCCTGTTAATTCATTTCCTTCCAGGTTTATGTAGTCTATTTTAGTAGAGAGATGGCCTATAAAAAAGGGCAAACATCCCTTAAAATTATTATCAATTAAATATATCTTTTCTAATATGGAATAGTTAGTAAGAGCAGTAAGAATGGGCAAGCTCATGGTGCTGCTGCTAACCAATTGATTACTGCCTAAGTAAATCCGTTTGAGCTGCGTCAACTTACCAAACTCCATGGGCACTACTCCATTGAGCTGATTATATGCTAAGGAGATTCTTTCAAGCTTAGTACAATTGAAGAGGGAAATAGGTATGCTGCCACTCAAGTGATTATGACCCAGATAGAGTATCTCCAACTGGGTGTTCTTGCTACACAACTCGTTGGGAATGTGACCAGTCAATTGGTTAGTAGGGAGATACAATAATTGAAGATTGGTGCAATTAAACAAGGGAGATGGAATTTGTCCAGTGAGATAATTATGATGAAGAGATATATCTCTCACCTGGATGAGCATGCCCAATTCAGAACACTCTCGTGAAAGTTGTTTTCACTTATATTTATGTAGTCCAAAGAGGCTATGTTTCCCAACCAGTCCAAAGAATTATTTCTGTCATCTGGATTAGCATGCCCAATTTGGAGGGAACACTCCCGCGAAGGATGAGCTCTCCATAGTAAATTCTTTAGTGCCCCACATTTTGTTAATTTTTTAGACCCAACACAGTTTCAGTCTCGCTGATTTTTCAACCAAAGTTAAATGTTGAAACTCCAGTTTCAACACTGTTTCAGCATACAAAAAAAAAACTTAATAGAAAATAAACTTCAAAACTGAAACATGAGGATTCTGAACATCGTTTTCAATGCAGAAATAAAATATCAGCAATATGCAAAAATCAGAAACACTTAACACTTGGCACTTTCTCCCCCTTAGGCGCCTAGAAAAGAGAAACACTTGCCTTGGTACTTTATTTTAATTAAAAAATTTAACACTCCCTCATACCGAGGAAAGTGTTACTCACCACTCCAAGCTTGTCCCTGAAAAATACAAACTTTCCCATATTCAATGCCTTGGTGAGTATGTCTGCAACCTGCTCCTCAGTAGATATGTATTGTAGCTCCACAACTCCTCTCTGAACATAATCACGGATGAAGTGATACCGAATCTCGATATGCTTAGACCGGTCATGAAAAAATGGATTCTCTGAAAGTTTAATGCAACTCTGATTATCACAGTAAATCATGGTAGGCCTCAACTGCACACCGAACAATCCAACCAACATCTTGCGAAGCCAAAGGGCCTCACAACTAGCCTGACTAG
>JZKD02S1908858.1:446764-514046 GCA_000966675.3 Picea glauca
CACCAAATATTAAATTTCAATTCATTTGTATAACACTTGTGGAAAAGAAGGCAAGAAATTCAAATATTAGGATTTGGATCTAGAAGGGATTGCTTAATTGGAAAGGTGTATCTTTTGATCCATTGGAATTTTGGGTTGTTGGAGAAAACTATTTTTAATTTCATAAGTGGAAATATTGGGAAAAGATCAATTGGTGCAAGTTTAAATATGAAAATAAAATAGTTCCAAGTACTTTAATACAAATTTAATTTCTTGTCCCTTGTTGATTTTGATGACAATATTCTTATTAGTTTTATTATTATTGATGAAGAATGTTTCTATGAATTAMTTTTCTTGCATTACATTTATATATATTACACAAAATATGTGAATATTTGCATTTGTAGTATTAGTGAGTTGGGAAATCATATTACTTTGTTTGAGAAAGCCTTTGTTAATGTGTTATTTAAATTAATTCAGAGCTTTAGATTTTTATGAGCATAAATTTGACACTGTACATTTATATGAATTTAAAATTGACATTCTATAAAATTTTGTGAATGTAAATTGGAGGGAAATGAAAATATCAAATCGTTATGAATTTTGTGTTTTACAGGTAAGGATGAACATCAAATTTCAACATTGTTGGCATGTTTTACAGGAAAGCGTGTGCTTGTCATTGATGGAAAGAACAACATCGTTGATGTTTTACAGGAAAAAACAGAAGCTCAGGAGGATAAGCGAACAATATGTAGAAACGAGAAAGCTTAGAAGAGATAGCAGTTTCCAAAATTGCAGATGAGGTCCAAGAGACAGACTCGTAATAGGAGAAAAGGTCGAGACCCGTGAACACTTAGAAAATATTCTAAGTCTGAGAAATCAGAAGCTCAGGAGGAAGAGCGACAGTGGTCGTTGGATCACCGATCCAAAAGATCAGCAACCATTAGATCCAGTGGATTTGCGAGGAGGTTACCGTTCAGGGAATCCCACTTCGAAAAAATTGGCAACTTGAAAGTTGAATCACTCGAAGCCTGAAATCCGAAATGAATGTGGACCATCGGATTTGGAGAAAAAGCGATGACCGTCGGATTGAATTAGTGGAAGGATAGGATAAGAAAGGGATGAGATCTGAGATCACGATCACCAAAATATCCGTCAGTCGTCGAATCGAATTAATTGAAGGGTAAGTTAAACGGGGCTAAAGGGTTGAGAATTTGATTATCTGAATACTCGTCAGCCGTCAGATCATTTTTGAGTGGAAGGATAGGATAAGCGAGGTATGCGAATTTCCATCAGTCGTTGGATCATTCTAAGTGGAAGGACAAGATAATCTACAAGAGCTGCATCGCAGATAGATCGGGCTGTTGATCTAAGATCCTGATCCAATGAACGCCATTCATTTCAAGTATAAATATGTGAGGAGGTTACTCTTTGGAAAAATATCACTTCAAGAATTCAGGTTGAGACTTGAGAATTCCAAAGTCCAGAGACCCGAAGGAGATCTCGACCATTGATTGAGAAAGGGGACACATAACCATTGATATGGTTGAAAGGTCAAATTACCGAAGTGAGCGAGGACCATTGATGTGATGAGGGACACGCATCAGTGGATTGACAACTCCGGAACTTTGGTGTATGGGAAAAGCATCAGTTTGAGATTTGAAATCTCCAAAGTCCGGAGACCCAAAATGAATCCTCGACCGTTAGATCATCTGAAGTAAACTTCAGCCGTCAGATCTCTCTAAAGTGGAAGGATATGATTGGATAGAAGAAGGGTGCGCTAATCTCAGTGATCGAGAATTGGGCACTCAGATGTACGGTCGACAGGGCATATCAGACCCCTCTGGGTTTTCTGCCTTTAACTGTGGGGGGAGGGTCTGAGCTGGTGGTATTTTCCATGTGGGACCCTCATACGTGTCACCTTCCTATTAACTCGGACCCCCCTCGCTCATTACCACTTACCGCCTAACATCCCCTTCGAGAAAACAACCAAACCACTCATACATACCACCTTTGCGCTCCGACGTCACACTCCACTACCTGCTACACATCACACTCCACCACTGCGCTCTGCTTCCACATTCCACTACACTGCCTACATGTCTCACCCATGTCAACATATCACCTCAGCAAGGATATGAGTCGTCCAATCTGAAATATCACTTCAGGTGTACTCAACCGTTGATCATAGTATAGTGGAAGGATAGTGTAAGTTTGAGAAGTTGAAATACCAAAGTTCCGAAGGGCGAAGTTTCGACACCGTCCATCTTAATGTTTGATTAAGTCCTAGCCGTTGGATTAAACAATGAAAGGATGAGTGTAAGGATCAAATATGACCATTGATTTGTCTCCATGAAATAATCCGTCCAATCTGATCCATCCACTTAGGAGCATCGTCAAGATCATGAGATCGATGGTCCCATCGCATTGCAGGGCCAAAACATGCTTGGGTCTTATTTTATCATGAGCGGGCCGCAATCAAAACCATGGTTTTGGAGAAAGGACGCATGGAGGCTCGTAGTGAATTGCGGGGAAAAAATCGGGTTTCCCTCAAACTGCCTATGGATGTGCCTGCAATCGCGTGGTCACATGAAGTTCATCGCCCAAGATCATATTGAGAAATGGAGCTAGCACTCACTAGACCAAGATCAGGAAGCGCCTTCTGAATAAGCATTTGGTCACTGTCGATGGTCACATGGAGGAAGGGGATTAGAAGCCAAAGAAGCCAAAGACGACTGATTGTAACTGACAGAGAAGACGAAGAGTTTTGACTGCCAGAGAAGCCAAAGAATCTTAGGAAAATGGCCACTAGTGATGAACAGATTTAGTATAACCGCCAGAAGAAGACGAAGAGTTTCCATGATGATCATGCAGAGGACTCATCATGTAAAAGTGATGCAGAACAAAGAAGAGGGGGTTGATTCTCTCGTCAGATATGTTGTGGATAGGACGAGACGCAGTGAACAACCTGAAGTGTAGAATAATGATGCAGTGAAGAGCATGCAAAGACATAGCACATAGAATTGATATGGCGCACAGAGCATAAAACATAAGACAATAGAAAGCACGGGTATGCGAGCAGGAGGACACTGATGTAGGAAGAGCAGAGCAGTGTAGAATAATAGTGATGAGATTGGTAAGTCGTTGATATACACTGTATCACTATAATAAATTGCAGTAAGCAAAGATTTATATTTCAGGGTGGTAGGGAGGTGCTAGAGAAGACTATTATCCTCAGGGTTTCAAGTGGGTGCTTGAACACAGGAAGTTGTAGCTTCCATCTGGTTGCAGCCAGAAAAACCAGGGTGGTAGGGTGGTGCAAGGGAGGACTGTTGTCCTTAGAGTTTATAATGGGTGCTCGAGAAACCAGGGAGTTGGTGCTTCCTTCTAGTGGGTGCTAGAGAAATCAAAGAGTTGGTGCTTGTAAAACAGAGGTGGTAGCCTCAAAAGGAGTTGGTGCTCCTAAGAATGATAATGTACAAAAAATAAGGACTACTTATCATATCAATAAGAAGAGGTTTTTCCCTTGATGGGTTTCCTCAGGAAATATCCATCTCTGTATATTTCATGTGTGTGATTGATGTTGAATATTATATTTCTGACTTCCCTGCATTATTGTGATCGTCATTGAGTGTGCTGTAAAGAGTTTAAAATGGGCATAATTGTTTAAGCACAATAACAACTGATTCACCCCGCCCTCTTATTTGTCCAACAATTGGTATCAGAGCCAGTTCCTTTTATCTAAGGGTAGATCCTAGAGCTTAAACATGACTAGCCATGAAGGAAATTCAACCAATAAGGCCCCCTATTCAATGGAACAAAATTTTCCTTCTGGAAAGTTAGGATGAGAACCTACATAACGGCCTTAGGTGCATCTGTCTAGGATGTGGTACAGACTGGTTATGTAAATCCAGTTGTACTAGCTTCTAAGGATGACAAGCTAGAATTAAGATTCAACACTAAGGCTATGAATGATATTCTGAGTGGGCTTGCAGAAACAAAATTTGTAAAAGTTATGCACTTAGAATCTGCCAAAGAAATGTAGGACAAACTCATTAACAATTATGAAGGGAATGAGAAGGTAAAGGATGCCAAGCTTCAAACATACAGATTACAGTTTGAACAACTAAAGATGAAAGAGGATGAAAATGATGGGAAGTACTTTCTGAGAGTTGAAGAACAAGTAAATGCAATGATAGGACTTGGTGAAAAAATTGAGGATGTCTCGTTAGTTCAGAAAATTTTGAGATCTTTGCCAGATAGGTTCAACCCAAAGGTCTCTACTATAAAAGAACTTAATGATCTAAAAGCTATGTCTTTTGACCAAATCCTAGGAAATCTGACTGCTTATGAAATGAGGATAGGTAAAGATAAACCCACCTCTAGAGAAGCATCATTTAAAGAAGATAAGAATGAGGATTCTGAGCCTGGTGAAATTGAATCAAAATTTGTGAGAAGACTAAAGAAAGGATCAGGCAAGTACTAAGGCAAATTTCCCTTCAAATGTTTTAACTGTGGAAAGATAGATCACTTTGCATCTAAGTGTCCACACAAGAAACATGATCATAATTATGAAGGTGAAAAGAAGTACAAACCCAAGATATTTGGTAAAAAGAAAAGTTTATGTGTAAACAATGATGACTCTTTAGAAGACACAGATAGTGACTCTTCCTGTGAAGATAAGATTAATGACTTTATGCTTATGGCCAAAGAGGATTATGAAAATAAAATCATAGGAAGTGATGTTGACGATGAAGAAGTTGTGGTTGACTTGGAAGGAGAACTGATCAGTGCTCTAGAAGAAATTGCTAGACTCAGATCTAAGAAGAAAAAGCAAAAACAATTGTTGATACAGTTCTAGAAAGACAATAAAAAACCTAATGAAGACTTTGCCCTGCTAAAAGTGGAATTAGAAGAGGAAAAGAAAACAGGGGACATTCTGAAACAACAGTTATCAAAAAAGAAGGCAAGATGTGAAGCCTTGGAAGAAGAGGTAGTAAAAACCAGAAAAGAGATGGAGAAGTTCAAAGCATTGTATCTCCAAAATCTTCCAAGCATTAAAGCCTTAGCATAACCAAATGACATTCTGAGAAAACAAATATCTCCCTTACTGAAGACTGGTTTAAATTATATAAGTGGTTCATGCAGCAAACAGACAGAAAGAAAAGAGCCAGTAAAGATGATCAATTTCCAAGTCAACAGCAAATCAGACCATGTGAGTACTCTGTCACCAAAAGATAATAAAGACAAGATGATCCCTGATAAAAAACAAAGATATCAGAATATGGAGCAACAAATGCCAAGAAGAAGATATCTAATTTTGGTCATAAGATTGCAAATTGTCAAATTAAGTTTAGAGACATGCAACTGAGGAGGTCAAGAAATATACAATATTTACAACATAGAACTAAGCAGTCAATGAGTAGACAACGTAACACCAATAAATTTGACCTACTGAACAATGAGCTCGAATGTTATAACTGTCATAACTTCGGCCACAAAACTGAAAACTACCATCTGAAGAAGTACAAGGAAGATCCAAGGATAAACCCTTCAGCTAGAAATGCTAGCACATGGAAAAAGAAAGATGGTGAAAAATGTGGTCTAGTACTTTCAACTCAAAAACAAAAATACCCCTGGTATATAGACAATGGATGTTCCAAGCACATGACTGGACACAAGGATAAGTTTCTGTCTATAAGTAAAAGCAAAACAAGAAATGTAACCTTTGGAAATGATGAACCAGGTAAAATCAAGGGTAAAGGGATGGTGATTTTGAGTAATGGATTGTAATATAAAATATGTAAACTCAAGACAAGTGGTGGCTAAAGGCATAATGACAAAAACTAATGTATATGTGCTGAAAGAAGATAAAGAAGAGTGTCATCTAAGAAAACATGATGAAATATGGTTATGACATAGGAGACTTGGACATCTAAACTTTGACCACTATATCAAGCTCAAAAAACTTGAGGCAGTAAAAGATCTTCCAAGAATATCAAAGCCACAAGACTGTGTGTGTAAAGCCTGCCAAGTAGGAAAGCTATCTAGGACATAGCTTAAATCCAAGAGCTCTACTTCAATATAAAAACCACTCCAATTAGTTCATATGGATTTATGTGGACCATCAAGACAGGAAGGCATAGGGAAGGAAAACTATATGCTGATCATTGATGATTAATCCAGATTCACTTGGGTTTCTTTTCTCAAAGAAAAATCTGAAGCATTTGAGAAATTTAAAATATTTAAGGCTTTAATTGAGAATCAAACATGCAAGAGGTTAAAGGCAGTAAGATCAGACAGAGGAGGAGAATTTATGTAAAGTGATTTCAAGGAATTCTGTGATAAACATGGGATCAAGAGAGAATACTCAATCCCATGAACTCCACAACAAAATGGAGTAGTTGAGGTTAAAGGCAATAAGATCAGACAGAGGAGGAGACTTTATGTAAAGTGATTTCAAGGAATTCTGTGATAAACATGGGATCAATAGAGAATACTCAATCCCATGAAATCCACAACAAAATGGAGTAGTTGAGAGGAAAAACAGAACAATTCATCAAATGGTGAGTTCAATGATGAATGAGAAGAACATTGGTCAAAATTACTGGGTAGAAGCAATGCACACAACAATCCATATTCTTAACAAAGCCCACCTTAGACCACATAGTGAAAAGACACCTTATGAACTATGGTATGGAAGATCTGCTTCAATCAAACACTTTAAAGTCTTTGGAAGTAAGTGCTACATAAAGAATAATAATGAAAACCTTGGCAAGTGTGATGATAGGGCTGATGAAGACATCTTCTTAGGATATGCTACCAATAGTAAAGGATATATATGCTTTAATAAAAGATTTCATAAATTAGTTGATTGCATTGATTTAAAGGTTGATGAAGGAGTCCCAGTAAGAGAGGTGAGGAATATTGAGTCTACTACAGAGGACATAGCTGAAACTAAAGATTAACAAGTCCAAGAATCAGATGGAGAAGAGACACCCAGAAAAGAAGAGTTAGGACAACAATCAACATCAAATCCTTCCTCCAGAATTACTCAAAATAATCATCCTGAAAGTCGGATAATTGGTGAGAAAGACAAAGGTGTACAAACCAAGAGAAGGATAATCAAAGACACCAAGCAATCACATATAGCCCTCATATCCATGGTGAAACCCAAGAACTTTAATGAAGCCAGTAAATACGTAAATTGGTTAAAATCAATGAATGAGGAACTGGACCAGATTGAAACGAATGACACTTGGGAACTCGTTCCTAGGCCAACAAATAAAAATGTAATAGGATCAAAATGGGTATACAAAAATAAGATGAATGAGCAAGGAAATATTGTAAGAAATAAGGCTAGATTGGTCTGCAAAGGATATGCTCAAGTAGAAGGTCTAGATTTTGATGAAACATTTGTGACCCTAGCAAGATTAGAAGCTATCAGAATGTTTCTTGCCTATGCTTGTCATAAATAGTTTAAAGTCTATCAAATGGATGTCAAGTCATCTTTTCTAAATGGAGATATGAAAGAATAAGTCTATATGGAACAACCAGAGGGTTTCCAACTGTYATAYAACCCTGACTTTGTCTGCAAGCTGAAGAAATCCTTATATGGGTTGAAACAAGCTCCTCGTGCCTGGTATTACAGACTGGATAAGTATCTTCAAGACAAAGGGTTCAAGAGAGAAACAATTGACAACAATCTATATATCAAAACATAGAGTAATGATTTACTCATTGTGTTGGTTTATGTAGATGACATCATCTTCGGAAGCAATAATGTTTCATTGGTACAATGGTTTTCTTCTGCCATGTAGTCTGAATTTGAAATGTCTATGATAGGGGAACTGCCATTTTTTCTTGGTCCGCAAATTACTCAGAGGTATGAAGGATTATTTCTTTGTTAGGAGAAATATCTAAAAGAAATGTTGAAAATGTTTCAAATGGAAGATTCCACACCTATGAGCACACCTATGGTAACTGGATGCAAGTTAAGAAAGCATGATGACTCACCTGATGTTGATTAGAGTTCTATAGGTCTATGATAGGAATCCTATTGTACATCACAACATCCCATCCAGACATAATGCATGTTTATGGAATGGTAGGAAGGTATCAGGTTGCACCTAAACAAAGTAATTTGTTATCTGTCAAAAGAATATTCAAATACTTGAAAGGAACAATGAACTATGGCCTATGGTATCCTAGGAATCAGAATCTTCAACTATCAGTCTATTCAGATGCTGATTGGGCTAACTGCGTGGATGAAAGGAAAAGCATGAGTGGAGGTGCATTCTTCTTAGGAGATTCTCTTGTAGCATGGTTGAGAAAGAAGCAAGGCTTCATTTCCTTATTGGCTACAGAAGATGAGTACATTGCAGCTGCCACTTGTTGTACCCAAGTATCGTGGATGATTCAGACACTTGCAAACTTGGAGGTAAAATATACTGCACCGATCTCAATTCATTGTGATAATACCAATACAATTAGTGTGTCAAAGAACCCTTTATTTCACTCCAAGACCAAGCATATACCCATCAAGTATCACTTCTTGAGGGAACAGGTGACCAACACTATTGTTTCTTTGCATTATATTCGATCCAAAGATCATATTGCTGATATCTTCACTAAACTGCTTGCAAAAGCTCAGTTTGAGTATCTACGCTAGAATTTGGGTGTGACCCCATTATCAATCTAAGAGAGTCCATCCTATCAGGGGGAGTATGTGTTGGTTGAATATCTGATACCTCCGCAAAGTACTGCAATAGCTCAGGGGGAGCGTGTTTTCTTTGACATTGATGTCAAAGGGGGAGAAAAGGAGTGGTCCGGATGCTACAGTTGGAGGTCCAAGCAGAATAACACAACCTTTTAGGGTTTCCATCAATGCCAAAGGTGGAGATTGTTGGCATGTTTTAAGGGAAAGTGCGTGCTTGTCATTGATGGAAATAACAACAATGTTGATATTTTACAGGAAAAAACATAAACTCAGGAGGAGAAGTGAACCATATGTAGAAACGAGAAAGCTCAAAAGAGATAGCAGTTTCCAGAATTTCAGATGAGGTCCAAGAGACAGACTCGCAGGAGGAGAAAAGGTCAAGACCCAAGAACACTTAGAAAATCTTCTAAATCTGAGAAATCAGAAGCTCAGGAGGAAGAGCGACAATGGCTGTTGGATCACTAATCCAAAATATCAGCAACCGTTAGATCCAATGGATTTGCGAGGAGGTTACCGTTCGAGGAATCTCACTTCGGAAGAATTGGCAACTTGAAAGTTGAATCACCTGAAGCCCGAAATCCAAAATGAATGTGGACCATCGGATCTAGAGAAAATGCGATGATCGTTGGATTGAATTAGTCCAAGGACAGGATAAGCAAGAGCTGAGATGTGAGATCACGATCATCAGAATATCCGTCATCCATCGGATCAAATTAATTGATGGGTAAGTTAAACAAGGCTAAAGGGTTGAGAATTTGATTATCCGAATACCTGTCAGCCATCAGATCATTTTCGAGATAGGATAAGAGAAGTATGCGAATTTTCGTCAGTCGTTGGATCATTTTAAGTGGAAGGATAGGATAAGCTAGAAGAGCTGCATCGCAGACAAATCAGGTCGTTGATCTAATATCCTGATCTAATGAACGTCATACGTTTCGGGTATAAATATATGAGGAGGTTACTCTCCGAAAAAATCTCACTTCAATAATTCAGGTTGAGACTTGAGAATTCCGAAGTCTAGAGACCTGAAGGAGATCTCGACCATTGATCGAGAAAGAGGATGCAGAACCGTTGATCTAGTTGAAAGGTCAAATTCCTGAAGTGAATGAGGACCGTTGATGTGATGAGGGACATGCGTCAGTGGATTGACAACTCCAGAAGTTTGGTGTATGGGAAAAGTGTCAGTTTGAGATTTGAAATATCCAAAGTCTGGAGACTCGGAGAGACGAAATGAATCCTCGACCATCAGATCATCCGAAGTAAACTTCAGTTGTTAGATCACTCTAAAGTGGAAGGACATGATAAGATAGAAGAAGGTCCCACTAATCTCAGCAACCGAGAATTGGGCACTCATATCTACTGTCGACAGGGCATATCGGAGCTCCCCGAGCTTTCTTCCTTTAACTGTGGGGAAGGAGTCTGAGATGGTGGTATTTTCCATGTGGGACCCTCATACATGTCACCTTCCTATTAACTCAGACCCCCCTCACTCATTACCACTTACCACCTAACACCCCCTCCAAGAAAACAACCAAACCACTCATACATACCACCTCCGCGCTCTGACGTCACACTCCACTAC
Source organism: Picea glauca (assembly GCA_000966675.3). Lineage (NCBI taxonomy): Eukaryota > Viridiplantae > Streptophyta > Pinopsida > Pinales > Pinaceae > Picea > Picea glauca. Next base: position 457,045 of record JZKD02S1908858.1, read on the forward strand.
CTGCTACATGTCACACTCCACTACCGTGCTCTACTTCCACATTCCACTACACTGGCTACATGTCTCACCCAAGTCAGCAAACCACCTTAGCAAGGACATGAGTCGTCCGATATGAAATATCACTTCAGGTGTATTCTCAACCATTGATCATAGTACAGTGGAAGGATAGTGTACGCTTGAGAAGTTGAAATCCCGAATTTCTGAAGGGAGAAGTTTCGATAGTAATCCATCTCAATGTTTGATTAAGTCATAGCCATCAGATTAAACAATGAAAGGATGAGCATAAGGATCAAATCTGACCATTGATTTGTTTCCATGGAATAATCCATCCAATATCATCCGTCCACTCAGGAGAACTGACAATATTGTGAGATAGACAATCCCATCGCATTGTAGGGCTAGAACATGCTTGGGTCTTAATTTTTCTTGAGAGGGACGCAATCAAAACCACGGTTTTGGAGAAAGGACGCATGGAGGCTCGTAGTGAATTATGGGGAGAAAAGTGGGTTTCCCTCAAACCGCCTATGGATGTGCCTGCAATCGCGTGGTCACGTGATGTTCATCGACCAAGGTCATATCACGAAATGGAGCTAGCTCTCACTAGACCGAGATTGGGAAGTGCCTTTTGAATAAGCATTTGGTCACCACTGGTGGTCAAGTGAAGGAAGGGGCTTAGAAGCCAAAGAATCCAAAGACGACTGATTGTAACTGACAGAGAAGACGAAGAGTTTCAACTGCTAGAAGAGCCAAAGAATCTCAGGAAAACGACCACTGATGATGAACACATTCAGCATAACCACCAGAGAAGACGAAGATTTTCCATGATGATCATGTAGAGGACTTGGCGTGTAGAAGTGATGTAGAAAAGAGAAGAGGGAGTTGATTCTCTCATAAACTATGTTGTGGATAGGACGAGACACAATGAACAACCTGAAGTGTAGAACAATGATGCAGTGAAGAGCATGCAGAGGCATAACGCATAGAATTGATATGGTGCACAGAGCCTAAAACATAGGACAATAGAAAGCATAGGTATGTGAGCAGGAGGACACTGATGCAGGCAGAGCAGAGCAGTGTAGTAGAACATGAGATTGGTAAGCTGTTGATATACACTGTATCATTGTAATAAATTGTAGTAAGAAAATATTTATATTTCAGGGTGGTAGGGAGGTGCTAGGGAGGACTGTTGTCCTCAGAGTTTCAAGTGGGTTGATCCGGATTATTTTCGGCACAAAATGAGAGCAGAGATATAATAAATAAGTGCATAGAGATATCGTGAATATCCAATAATATAACATAAATGTATCAGAGATGCAACCATAAACACAGAGATACAGTAATACACAATTTCTATTAATGAAAGAACTGTATAGAGACTGTAAAAATATAGAGTGAAAGACTCGCTAGAATGGTGGCAGCTTATCTCTGAGAAGAGATGTGATGGCTACTCACATTCACAAGAAGATGATCTTTACAATGAGGCTCTAAGGCCCTTTTTAACATAAGGGAAATCCAAAACCCTAACCCCGGAAGATGAAAATCCAAAAGGTTTGCTGGCCCCGATGGGGGTAGTTGATACGTCAACTTCCCAAGGGCGTAACTTTTGCATACGATCTCTGTTTGGGGCGCTTGATACGCCGTTAGAAATATCTATTCGAGGAATACAACATTTGTGTGAGCAACATGAACTTTGTTCCATGTTGCTCCCCGTTTTCCCAAAAAACATCGTTTAGGGCCTCAAAACGGCTCCAGAAGTTCAGGACCCGAAAAACTGCTAAAAATAGTAAATTACCAAAATTGCCAGAAAATTGTTTTGAGCGAATTGGAAAAGGTGGGTGGCCACCGATATCCACCTAGATCAATCCTCCTTCCTTAGGAAGCATTGTTCTCCATTGTGTTGAGTTCCCAGGGGAGAGGGGAAAGCGATTTTTGAATCTGAATCTTGGTGAGTTGCTTGCCTTACTGGAGACGTCGTGCTGCTTAGTTTGTTGAAGGTTGTCACGAATCTATGGCTGGAAGGGTTGGACCTTTTTAACCAGTCTGGCTACATGAGATGACTGTGTGCAGAAGGAATCTTTGTGCTTTGTTGCAACCTTGTCGCCCTTCTTCTGTTGGATAGAAGGTGCTTGGGCCGAGGCTGTAGTGGTTGCAGTATCCTTCTATTCACCTTTTGAACAGATTGTGAAAAGGCTAAATTTAGTATTATGAGATACTACCTTGCAACACTTTTTAGGTGGGACAATAGTTGGAATTACCTTTGGTATTCTGTAGACATGACCCCCCAAAGTAACAATGACACTACGGGGTCAAGACTCATAAATAGCATGGCGCTTCCACATATATGGCTAGCCTAAGAGAACATCACAGACATCCACTGGGGCAACATCACATAATACCTCATCCTTGACGGGCTGGATTCCATATGAAAATTGACATTGTTGGCTGACACAAAGATCTCTTCCTTGGCGAAGCCACCTGATGTTGTATGGCTACAGGTGTGGTGTTGTTGACAATCCCAACTGTTTGATGACCTTTGCTGAGATGATCTTTTGGCTTCCGCTATCAACAATAAAATGCAACGGGGTCCCCTTCACCCACATCTGTGAATGAAAAAGGTGCTCCCCCTCTTCAGGATCTATTGTTTCTTCTGGTTGAATTGTTGTGGCCACGACAATAGCAGTGGGGTCTGGGTCGATGATCTATCTTTTACTAGTATTTTTAGAATTAGATTCCAAATCAAGGTTCGGCTCCTTGTCTTTTATCTCGGCCACCAATGACTGTTTTAAGTGACAATCATCGGTGTTGTGCCAGGGGATTTTGTGGAAATCGCACCATTTCTCGGTGTCCTTCTTCATCTTTTCGTGACCCTTCTTCTCCTGTGGCTTAGATTGGTTTTTAGGAGACTATTTATTAGGGCCGTCTTTATCATACTTTGGTTTTTGCGGATTTACAGATCCGAAATCCCGTTTGTTCTGGTTCTTAAACTTCTGCTTGATTTTAACAACATATCGATAAGCAGCACCGAGTGATGAGATGTACAAAAAATCCATTTCAGTTTGGATGTATCTGTGTAGAGCCCCACGGTATTTCAGAACCAAATGTTATTCAGAGTCTTTGATACCCAGCTTGGTGCGCAAGGTATGGAAGGTATTGGTGAACTATAGAACTACTTGTCCCCTCTCTTGCCACAGTGTGTTCCATCTCATGTATTGGTCCTCATAGTTTCAAACAGGGTAATATTGTTCCTTTACCGCATCCACAAAAAAATCCCAAGTGGGCTCGGCCCCATATATTCCAGACTCCTCTGTGGAACTCTGCTCCCAGTAAGTTTCCCACCAATGTTTGACATGAGGGAGAGCTTTAAGGAGTGTGAAGGTGATCTTTTCTCTATCAAAAAAATTGTGAAAAAAGAAATAACCTTCTAGCAGATTTAACCATTTGTCTAGGGCTTCTGCATCTATCTGACCTTCAAATATGGGAATATAAAAATTAACTTGTACCTTGAAAGAAGAGGTGCTTCCAAAGTGGTTGTTTGATGAAGATGCGTCTGTTGCTATCAATAGGCGTTGCAGGATGTGGGAACAATTCTCCATCATTTCGTCCCTCTGTCGCGTGGGAGCTTGCTCAAGCAACAGATTGATAGGATCGTCTGCTCCGTCGTTTTTCTTTTCTTCTGCCATAGTGGGTTTCTTGGGTGTGTGAGAGTGATTTTCTTCAAGAGAGACAAGATTGAGACCCAACTTTCTATACTCGGACCTCATCGGGGACATGCACTGAAAAATGATCAAGAGCAGCCTTCTCTAATACCACTGATCCGGATTATTTTCAGCACGAAATGAGAGCGGAGATATAATAAAGAAGTGCACAGAGATATCGCGAATATCCAATAATATAACAGAAATGTATCAGAGATGCAACCATAAACACAGAGATACAATAATACATGATTTCTATTAATGAAAGAAATGTACAAAGACTGTAAATATACAGAGTGAAAGACTCTCTAGAATGGTGGCAACTTATCTCTGAGAAGAGATGTGATGGCTACTCGCATTTGCAAGAAGATGATATTTACAATGAGGCTATAAGGGCCTTTTTAACATAAGGAAAATCCAAAACGTTAACCCCGGAAGATGAAAATCAAAAAGGTTTGCGAGCCCCGATGGGGGTAGTTGATACGTCAACTTCCCAGGGGTGTAACTTTTTCATACGATCTTTATTTGGGGCGCTCGGTACACTGTTAGAAAGATATAATTGAGCACTAAAATTTTTGTGTGAGAAACATTGAACTAAGATCCATGTTGCTCCCCATTTTTCCAAAAAATGTTGTTTAGGGCCTCAAAATGGCTCCGGAAGTTCAGGACCCGAAAAACTGCTAAAAATAGTAAATTACCAAAATTGCTAGAAAACTATTTTGAACCAGTTGGAAAAGGTGGGTGGCCACATATATCCACCTGAATCATGGGTGATTGAACACAGGGAGTTGTAGCTTTCATCGGGTTGCAGCCATAAAATACAGGGTGGTAGGGTGGTGCAAGGGAGGACTGTTGTCTTCAGAGTTTCTAGTGGGTGCTAGAGAAACTAGGGAATTGGTGCTTCCTTCTAGTGGGTGCTAGAGAAACCAGAGTTTTGGTGCTCTCATCAAGTTTCTTCTTGTAAAACAAAGGTGGTAGCCTCAAAAGGAGTTGGTGCTCCTATGAATGATAATGTACAGAAAATAAAGACTACTTATCATATCAAGAAGAAGAGGCTTTTCCCTTTACGGGTTTCCTCAGGAAATATTTGTCTCTGTATATTTCATGTGTGTGATTGATGTTGAATATTCTATTGCTTACTTCCCTGCATTATTGTGATCGTCATTGAGTGTGTTTTAAAGAGTTTAAAATGGGCATAATTTTTTAAACACAGTGACAACTGATTCACCCCCCCCCCTCTCAAATGTCCAACAATTGGTATCATAACCGATTCCTTTTATCTAAGGGTAGATCCTAGAGCTTAAACATGACTATCCATGAAGGAACTTCAACCAACAAGGCCCCTCTGTTCAATGGAACAAACTTTTCCTTCTGGAACATTAGGATGTGAACCTACATAATGGCATTAGGTGCAGATGTCTGGGATGTGGTAGAGACTGGTTATGTAAAGCCAATTGTACTAGCTTCTAAGGATGACAAGATAGAATTCAACTTCAACAGTAAGGCTATGAATGCTATTCTTAGTGGGCTTGCATAATTTTTTTTTGTAAAAGTTATGCACTTAGAATATGCCAAAGAAATGTGGGACAAACTCATTAGCAGTTATGAAGGTAATGAGAAGGTAAAGGATGCCAAGCTTCAAACATACAGATTACAGTTTGAAAAACTAAAGATGAAATAGGATGAAACTGTTGGGAAGTAATTTCTAAGATTTTAAGAACAAGTAAATGAAATGACAGGACTTGGTGAAAAAATTGAGGATGTGTCTTTAGTTCAAACAATTTTGAGATCTCTGCCAGATAGGTTCAACCCAAAGATCTCCATTGTAGAAGAACTTAATGATCTAAAATCTCTGTCTATTGATCAACTCCTAGGAACTCTGATTACCTATGAAATGAGGATAGGTAAAGATAAACCCACCTCTATAGAATCATCATTTAAAGCAAATAAGAATGAGGATTCTGAGCATGATGAAATTGAAGAAAAATTTGTGAGAAGACTAAAGAAATGATCATGCAAGTACCAAGGCAAATTTCCGTTCAAATGTTTTAACTGTGGAAAGATAGGTCACTTTTCATCTAAGTTTCCACACAAGAAACAAGATCATAATTCTGAAGGTGAAAATAAGTACAAACCCAAGAGATTTGGTAAGAAAAAAAGTTTATGTGTAAACAATGATGACTCTTCAGAAGACATGGATAGTGACTCTTCCTGTGAAGATAAGATTAATGAATTTATGCTTATGACCAAAGAGGATTATGATAATAAAATCATAGGAAGTGATGTTGATGATGAAGAAGATGTGGTTGACTTGGAAGGAGAATTGATTAGTGCTCTAGAAGAAATTGCTAGACTCAGATCTAATGAGAAAAAGAAAAAACAATTGCTGATACAATTCGAGAAAGACAATAAAAAACCTGATGAAGAATTTGCCCTGCTAAAAGTGGAATTAGAAGAGACAAATAAAATAGAGGACATTCTGAAACAACAATTATCAGAAAAGAAGACAATATGTGAAGCCTAGGAAGAAGAGGTAGTAAAAACCAGAAAAGAGATGGAGAATTTTGAATTATTGTATCTCCAAAATATTCCAAGAATTAAAGCCTCAATAGAACTAAATGACATTCTGAGCAAACAAATATCTCCCTTATTGAAGATTGGTTTATTTTATATAAGTGGTTCACAAAGGAAACAAACAGAAATAAAAGAGCTAGTAAAGATGATCAATTTCCAAGTCAGCAGACAATCAGACCATGTGAGTACTCTGTCACCAAAAGCTAATAAATACAAGATGATCCCTGATAAAAAACAAAGATATCAGAAGATGGAGCAACAAATTCCAAGAAAAAGGCCATCCTCCAAGTACCAAAATTTCTTCCATGGTTACTGTTTTTACTGTTCTAATTTTGGTCATAAGATTGCAAATTTTCAAATTAAGTTTAGAGACATGCAACTAAGGAGGTCAAGAAATAAACAATATTTACAACATAGAACTAAGTAGCCAATGAGTAGACAACGTAGCACCAATCACTTCGACCAACTAAACAATGAGCTCAAATGTTATAACTGTCATAACTTTGGCCATAAAGCTGCAAACTGCCATCTGAAGAAGTACAAGGCAGATCCAAGGATAAACCCTTTAGCTAGAAATGCTAGCACATGGAAAAAGAAAGATGGTGAAAAATGTCGTCTAGTACTTTCAGATCAAAAACAAAAAGACCCCTGGTATATAGACAGTGGATGTTCCAAGCACATGACTGGATACAAGGATAAGTTTCTGTCTATAAGTAAAAGAAAAACAGGAAATGTAACCTTTGGAAATGATGAACCAGGTAAAATCAAGGGTAAAGGGATGGTGAGTTTGAGTAATGGTAAAGGAAAATCCCAGGATGTTCTACTTGTAGATGGGTTGAAACATAATTTTCTCAGTGTAAGTCAAATGTGTGATAGAGGATGTGAAGTGGTGTTCACTTCCAAGGATTGTAAGATAAAATATGTAAACTCAAGACAAGTGGTGGCTAAAGGCATAAGGACAAAAAATAATGTATTTGTGCTAAAAGAAGATAAAGAAGAGTGTCATCTAAGAAAACATGATGAAAGCTGGTTATGGCATAGTAGATTTGGACATCTAAACTTTGACCACTTAATCAAGCTCAAAAAACTTGAGGCAGTGAAAGATCTTCCAAGAATATCAAAGCCCCAAGACTCTGTGTGTAAAGCCTACCAAGTAGGAAAGCTATCCAGGACATAGTTTAAATCCAAGAGCTCTACTTCAACAGAGAAAACACTCCAATTAGTTCATATGGATTTATGTGGATCATCAAGACAGGAAGGCATAGGGAAGGAAAACTATGATCATTGATGATCACTCCAGACTCACTTGGGTTTCTTTTCTCAAAGAAAAAGATGAAGCATTTGAGAAATTTAAAATATTTAAGGATTTCGCTGAGAATCAAATAGGAAAGAGGTTAAAGGCAATAATATCAGACAGAGAAGGAGAATTTATGTCAAGTGATTTCAAGGAATTTTTTGATAAACATGGGATCAAGAAAGAATACTCAATCCCAGGAACTCCACAACAAAATGGAGTAGTTGAGAGGCAAAACAAAACAATTCAACAAATGGCCAGGTCAATGATGAATGAGAAGAACATTGGTCAAACTTACTGGGTAGAAGCAATACACACAACAGTCCATATTCTTAACAAAGCGCACCTCAGAACACATAGTGAAAAGACACCTTATGAACTGTGGTATGGAAGACCTGCTTCAATCAAACACTTCAAAGTCTTTGGAAGTAAGTGCTACATAAAGAATAATAATGAAAACCTTGGCAAGTATGATGACAGGGTTGATGAAGGCATCTTCTTAGGATATTCTACCAATAGTAAAGGATATATATGCTTTAATAAAAGATTGCATAAATTAGTTGATTGCATTGATTTAAAGGTTGATGAAGGAGTCCCATCAACAGAGGTGAGAAATATTGAGTCTACTACAAAGGACACAGCTGAAACTGAAGATGAACAGGTCCAAGAATCATATGGAGAAGAGACACCCAGACAAGAAGAGTCAGGACAACAATCAACATAAAATCCTTCCTCCAGAATTACTCAAAAGAATCATCCCAAAAGTCAGATAGTTGGTGAGAAAGATAAAGGTGTACAAACTGAGAGAAGGATAATCAAAGACACCGAGCAATCACATATAGCCCTCATATCCATGGTGGAACCCAAGAACTTTGATGAAGCCAGTAAAGACATAAATTGGTTAAAATCAATGAATGAGGAACTGGACCAGATTGAAAAGAATGACACTTGGGAACTCGTTCCTCGACCAACAAATAAAAATGTAATAGGATCAAAATGGGTCTACAAAAATAAGATGAATGAACAAGGAAATATTGTAAGAAATAAGGCTAGATTGGTCTACAAAGGATATGCTCAAATAGAAGGACTGGATTTTGATGAAACATTTGCGTCCATAGCAAGATTATAAGCTATCAGAATGTTTCTGTCCTATGCTTGTCATAAACAGTTTAAAGTCTATCAAATGAATGTCAAGTCAGCTTTTCTAAATGGAGATCTAAAAGAATAAGTCTATATGGAACAACTAGAGGGTTTCCAAATGTCAGATAACCCTGACTTTGTCTGCAAGCTGAAGAAAGCCTTATATGGGTTGAAACAAGCTCCTCGTGCCTGGTATTATAGACTAGATAAGTATCTTCAAGACAAAAGGTTCAAGAGAGGAACGATTGACAACAATCTATATATCAAAACATAGGGTAATGATTTTCTCATTGTGTTGGTCTATGCAGATGACATCATCTTCAGAAGCAATAATGCTTCATTAGTACAATGGTTTGCTTCTTCCATGCAGTCTAAATTTGAAATGTCTATGATAGGGGAACTGCCATTTTTCCTTGGTTTGCAAATTACTCAGAGGTCTGAAAGATTATTTCTTTCTCAGGAGAAATATATAACAGAAATGTTGAAAAGGTTTCAAATGGAAGATTCCACACCTATGAGCACACCTATGGTCACTGGATGCAAATTAAGCAAGGATGATGACTCACCTGGTGTTGATCAGAGTTCATATAGGTCTATGATAGGAAACCTATTGTACATCATAGCATCCTATCCAGACATAAAGCATGTTGTTGGAATGGTAGGAAGGTATCAGGTTGCACCTAAACAGAGCCATTTGCTAGCTGTCAAAAGAATATTCAGATACTTGAAAGGAACAATGGACTATGGCCTATGGTATTCTAGGAATCAAAATTTTCAATTATCAGTCTATTAATATGCCGATTGGGCTAACTGCGTGGATGAAAGGAAAAGCACGAGTGGAGGTGAATTCTTCTTAGGAGATTCCCTTGTATCATGGTTGAGAAAGAAACAAGGTTCGATTTCCTTATCAACTATAGAAGTTGAATACATTGTAGCTGCCACTTGCTGTACCCAAGTATTGTGGATGATTCAAAAACTTGCAGACTTGGAGGTAGAATATACTGCACCAATCCCAATGCATTGTGATCATACCAGTGCAATTAGTGTGTCAAAGAACCCTGTATTTCACTCCAAGACCAAGCATATACCCATCAAGTATTAGTTCTTGAGGGAACAGGTGACCAACACTGTTGTTTATTTGCATTATATTCCATCTAAAGATTAGATTGCTGATATCTTCACTAAACCACTTGCAAAAGCTCAGTTTGAGTATCTACACCAGAAGTTGGACGTGACCCCGTTATCAAGCTAAATAGTCCATCTTGTCAGGGGGAGTATGTATTGGTTGAATATCTGCTACCTCTGAAAAGTACTGCAAAAGCTCAAGGGGAGCCTATTTTTCTTTGACATTGATGTCAAAGGGGGAGAAAAAGGTGTTGTCTATATGCTACAATTGGAGAGGTCTAAGCAAAATAGTGCAGCCTTTCAGGGTTGCCATCAATGCCAAAGGGGGAGATTGTTGGCATGTTTTACAGGAAAGTGTGTGTTTGTCGTTGATGGTAAGAACAATAGCATTGATGTTTTATAGGACAAACATAAGCTTAGGAGGAGAAGCGAACAATATGCAGAAACAAGAAATCTTAGAAGCGATAACAGTTTCCAGAATTGCAAATGTGGTCCAAGAGATGGACTTGCAAAAGGAGAAAAGGTCGAGACCCGTGAACACTTAGAAAATATTCTAAGTTGGAGAGATCAGAAGATCAGGAGGAAGAGTGAAAGTGTCCATTGGATCACCGATCCAAAAGACTAGCAACCGTTAGATCCAGTGGATTTGTGAGGAGGTTACCGTTCAAGGAATCTCACTTCAGAAGAATTGGCAACTTGAAATTTGAATTACCCAAAGCCTGAAATCCGAAATGAATGTGGGCCATTGGATCTGGAGAAAATGCGATGACCGTTGGATTGAATTAGTGGAAGGACAGGATAAGAAAGTGCTGAGATCTGAGATAACAATCACTCGAATATCCATCGATCGTCGGATCGAATTAATTGAAGGGTAAGTTAAATGAGGATAAAGAGTTGAGAATTGATTATCTGAATAACCATCATCCGTCAGATCAAACCCAAATTCTTGTCAGCTGTCAGATCTTTTTCGAGTGGAAGAATAGGATAAGTGAGGTATGTGAATTTCCGTCAGTCATTGGATCATTCTAAGTGGAAGGACAAGATAAGCTAGAAGAGATGCATCATAGACAGATCAGGCCGTTGATCTAAGATCCTAATCCAACGAACGTAATTCATTTCGGGTATAAATATGTGAGGAGGTTACTCTTCAGAAAAATCTCACTTCAAGAATTCAGGTTGAGACTTGAGAATTCTGAAGTCCATAGACCCAAAGGAGATCTCGACCGTTGATCGAAAAAGGGGACGCAGAACCATTGATCTGGTTGAAAGGTCAAATTCCTGAAGTGAAAGAGGACCTTCGATGTGATGAGGGACAAACGTCAGTGGATTGTCAACTCCAGAAGTTTGGCATATGGGAAAAGCGTTAGTTTGAGATTTGAAATCTCTGAAGTCTGGAGACCCACAGAGCCGAAATGAATCTTCAATCGTCGAATCATCCGAAGTAAAATTCAGCTGTCAGATCACTCTAAAGTGGAAGGACAGGATAAGATAGAAGAAGGGAGTGCTAATCTTAGTGGCCGAGAATTGGGCACTCAGATCTACGGTCGACAAGGCATATCAGACCCCCCCAAGATTTCTTCCTTTAACTGTGGGGGGGGGGTACGAGATGGTGGCATTTTCCATGTGGGACCCTCATACGTGTCACCTTTCTGTTAACTCAGACCCCCCTTGCTCATTACCACTTACCACCTTATATCCCCTCCGAGTAAACCACCAAACCATTCATACATACCACCTCCTTGTTTCAACGTCACACTCCACTGCCTGCTACACGTCACACTCCACTACCGCGCTTTTCCTTCACACTCCACTACACCGCTACACGTCTCACCCACGTCAACAGAACACCTCAGCAAGGACACAAGTCATCTGATATGAAAGATCATTTCAGGTGTATTCTCAACCATTGATCATAGTATAGTGGAAGGATAGTGTAAGTTTGAAAAGTTTAAATCCCGAAGTTCTGAAGGGTGAAGTTCCGACAGTCATCCATCTCAATGTTTGATTAATTCCTAGCCATTGGATTGAACAACAAAAATATGAGTGTAAAGATCAAATCTGAACCGTCCCTTCAATAGCACCGTCAAGATCGTGAGATCAACGGTCCCGTCACTTTGCGGGGCCAGAACATGCTCGGGTCTTAATTTTTCATGAGCAGGCCGCAATCAAAACCACAGTTTTGGAGAAAGGATGCATGGAGGCTCGTAGTGAATTGTGGGGAAAAAAGTGGGTTTCCCTCAAAATGCCTATGGACTCACTTGCAATCGCATGGTCACGTGAATTTCATAGCCCAAGGTCATATCAGGAAATGGAGCTAGCTCTCACTAGACCGAGATTAGGAAGCGCCTTTTGAATAGGCGTTTGGTCACTGTCGATGGTCACATGAAGGAAGGGGCTTAGAAGACAAAGAAGCCAAAATTCACTGACTGTAACTGACAGAGAAGACGAAGAGTTGCGACTGCCAGAGAAGCCAAAGAATCTCAGGAAAATGACCACTGATGATGAACGCGTTCAACATAACCACTAGAGAAGACGAAGAGTTGCCATGATGATCATGCATAGGACTCGGTGTGTGAAAGAGATGTAGAAAAGAGAAGAGGCAGTCGATTCTATGGTTAGTGAGGTTGCGGACAAGACGAGATGCAGTGAAGAACCTGAAGGGTTGAACAGTGACACAGTGAAGAGCATGCAAAGGCATAGCGCATAGAATTGAAATGGCACAAAGAGCATAAAATGCAGAAGAACAGAAAGAACAAGTAATGTGAGAAGAAAGACACTGATGCATGCAGAGTAGAGCACTGTAACAGAATAGTGACGAGACTGGTAAGCCATTAATAAATTTTGTATCACTGTGATAAATTTAAGAAAGAAAATATTTATATTTTAGGGTGGTAGGCAGGTGCTAGGGAAGATTGTTTTCCTCAGAGTTTCAAGTGGGTGCTTGAACATAAGGAGTTTTATCTTCCCTCTGGTTACAACTAGAAAAAACAGGCTGGTAGGGTGGTGCAAGGGAGAACTATTGTTCTTTGTTATACAGGTTGGTGCCTGTGTAACTGGAAGTTGGTGCTTCCATCCAGTTGGTGCTGGAACACTCAGGGAGTTGGTGCTTCCTTCTAGTGGGTGCTAGAGAAATCATAGAGTTGGTTCTCTCAGCAAGTTGTTGCTTCTAATCAGAGGTGGTAGCCTCAAAAGGAGTTGGTGCTCATAAGAATGATAATGTACAAAAAATAAAAACTACTTATCATATCAAGAAGAAGAGGTTTTTCTCTTTATGGGTTTCCTCAGGAAATATATGTCTCTATATATTTCATGTGTGTGATTGATTTTGAATATTCTATTTCTTACTTCCCTGCATTATTGTGATCATCTTTGAGTGTTCTATAAAGAGTTTGAAATGGGAATAATTGTTTAAGCACAGTGACAATTGATTCACCCCCCCCTTTCAGCTATTCAACACTTATGCTATGACTTCAATCGTATCATTTGTCTTCCGCACTGTTTTCTTTCCTCACGATGGGAATATCGTGATGATAGATCAATTGTCCTTTATGTACGCTAGCCCCAATGCATCCGTTGGACTGTTGTTCCCCGTGATCAACAATTCTCAGTCGGCAACTGAGAATATTGGTGTCAGAATGTATTCATCCCTTATGGGTACCTTTGAATTCATGGCACTGGTTCACCATATATATGCCATGTCCAGTAGGCTTGTTTCGTTAGAGAGGTATGTTCCTTTCCGCACTTCCTATTTTAACGATCCTTGGACCCTACCTTCCTCGACTACGTCTTGTCAAGGTTAGTCACATTCTAGAATGGTCATGCCAATATCGACAACAAAGATTGTGTATCAAGTTGTTCTTGACTCTTCCACTGACTCGTGTCCTGTTACCTCACAGACAGACGAGGAGGATCCCGTGGGGGCCAGTTCATCGTCTTGTTCACATGACTGCCTCGATGAGAATTTACCTTCGGATGAAGCTATCATAGAGGCCATGAATGGTCTTGACAATCCTTGGGATGATATGCATCATCGCTCTTATTTTCTCCCACAGCTTGCCATAATCGAACAAGATGATTTTAGATCTACCTTGAGTGAGATAGTCGGTCATGCCTTAGTTCCACTTGATACGAACAGAATTTATGCCAAAGGAAACATGGAGAGTATCTCTCCTACCGTCATGATCGATATCTCTCGTACCCCTAAAAAGGTTGAAAATGTATACATTGGTGTAGATTGTTTGCCAGAAGAAATTTTGATCTACAACGAGCTATTCAAGGAATTGCGTGACGCATTCGCTTAGTCATATGAATATATGCTACGAATCGACCCTCGAATTGTCAAACATGAGATTAAAACCTACCCAAATGCTAAACCTGTTCGGAAATGACTTAAGTTGTCAATCCTAGGAATACCCCTACTATTAAGGCAAAGGTAGAAAAACTGCTTAATGCTTGCTTTATCTACCCGGTTCCCTTGACTAAATGGGTATCCAATCCCATTCCTATGAATAAAAATAAAGGAACCATCCGCGTATGCATGGATTTTCATGACCTAAACAAAGCTTGTCACAAAGACAACTTCTCGACACCCTTCATCGATCAGATTCTCGACGAATGTGCGGGAAGCGAAGTTTTTTCTTTCATGGACATATTTTCAGGGTATAACCAAATTCATATTAAACCCGAGGACCAACATAAGATGAAATTTATTTTCCCTTGGGGTACTTTCACATACCGGAAGATGCCTTTCGGCCTTAAGAACATCAGAGCAACCTTCCAACGTGCTATGACCTTCGCATTTCACGATCTCAAGCATATAGTCGAAGCCTATCTCGACGATATTGCTTCTCACTCCCGTAAGAGAGTGGATCACCCTAAGCACCTTCGACTAGTATTTGAAATATGTCGCCATTATCACATCCATTTGAACACTCAGAAATGCATATTTTGTGTTAGGTCAGGTCAAATTCTAGGATTTTTAGTCTCTTATATTAGGATCATAGTAAATTCATTAAAGGTTGAGGAAATACTTCGATTGCCTCCCCCACACACTATTTTTCAACTTCAAGGTTTACAGGGGAAAGATAACTTTTTACGACAATTTATAGTGAACTATGCCAATATCACTAAGGGTTTCATGCATCTCTTGAAGAAGGACACTCCTTTTATCTGGTATGAGAGAGCCCATGAATCCTTCGATGCTTTGAATAAAGCCTTGGTATCGATGCCTCTGCTAAATTCTCTAGACTATGGTAGAAATTACTTGCTTTATGTCGCCGCGTCCGAAGAGACGATTGGTATGGTGTTGGTTCAGGAGGATGATGATATCTGTGAGAATGTCATTTACTATCTTAGTCGAAACTTAGTCAGCCCTAAAATCCATTAGCTAGCTTTGTTTGTCGTTCACACAGTCCAACAATTACAACACTATATATTGCTTTGCAAAACTACTGTGGTTGTTGATGTTAGTCTATTTCAATCTGTCCTTACGAGGCGTATCATAGGGGGAAATTACAATAAATGGATTGTCATTCTACAAGAGTTTGATCTCGATTTCACTTCTGCGAAGTCCAAAAAATCACTAGTTTTTGCAAAGTTAATATCCGGCTTCCCTCAATTAGATGAGGATGTTATTCATGTTGATTCATTGCCGATGAACACATTTTCCTTGTCTCGTCATCAGACCCCTGGTATGGAGATATTGTTCTCTTTCTTCAAACTTTGAATTTCCCTTAGCATCTCTTGCGAGATGACCGACGACGTATACGATACCAAGCTAAGAACTTTCTTATCATCGGCGACACCCTGTATCATCGAGGAATAGACAATATATTGCATCATTGTTTGACTCATGAAGAAGCTGAGTATGTTCTAAATGACTGCCATAGTGGGGCTTGTGGTGGTCATCTATACGGGCTTGCGAAAACCCAGAAAATTTTGAGAGCTGGTTATTTTTGGCCATCTATCTTTAAATATTGCATCAAAGTGGTTAAGAAGTGTCAACCCTTCCACGTGTTCACTCAAAAAATGCACTCGCATCCAACACCTCTCCATCCTGTCGTTACTGTCGGTCCCTTCACCAAGTGGGGGGTGGACTTTATGGATTGCAACCCAACTTCAGTTGGGGGGCATCAACACATTATCATGGCCATAAAATAATTTACTAAGGGGTTCAAGGCCATGCCTATAGTTAAATATGATGGTAATAATGCAACCTTCTTCATATTCAATCAAATTATAGCCAGGTTTGGAATCCCGAGTGAGATTGTCACCGATTATGGCAGTCACTTTCAAAATGAAATGATGGAAGAACTAGCATATAAAATGGGGTTTAAGAATGTTCATTCTCCCTCTTACTACCCCCAGGAAAATGGAAAAGTAGAGGTCGTGAACTAGTCTCTCAAAAACATTTTGCAGAAAACTGTCAGCCAGAGCAAATATGACTGGCATATCATGCTTTATCCATCACTTTGGGCATACCGAACCTTGGTCAAGAATTCCACCGGTTTTTCTCCTTTCCAGTTAGTACACAGTGTGGAGTCAATCTTTCCTATTGAATGCAAAATCCCTTCTCTTAGATTGGCAGTTTGTTGGCATCCAATTCAATTTTTTCTATTGTCCTATCAGCTGCCTACACCTATGTCTTCTGAACTTCAAATTGTCGTCGCATTTTTCAAATAGACAATATTTTCATTTCTTGCGACACTTGCAAATTGATCTCCATTTAGTTTTCACGACTGTAAGCGTGAAAACTTCTCCTTTCATGGTCACATTTCGAATTTTCATGATCTTGTTATCGATATTTTCTACGGCACTTACCTTTCGTTTATCGTTATATGGATGAAAAGGTTTTTAAACTATGCCCATTTGGACATTCTTACTTTGATTGCATAACTTGATTTTATTAAACTTATGAGGCATTGAGCATGTGGGTTTATACTTGATTCTATGAATTGCATAAGGGTCATGACTTATTTTTGTTTTTATATATAATGTGATCCTTATGATAATATTTTTAGCTCTTGGCTTGTAAAGTTTATAAATATCGATTGGCACAATGTTTTAAAACTTTTGATTAAACGTTTATACAATGGCGCATGGTTAACATTTGGGGTTGATTTTACATTGAATGACATTGGTTTGAAAACTATGGTAATGGCATGTTGACATATCACTCACCATTTGATTCTTTGGTTGGCCGAGTGATAAGGTTTTGAACTGTGGTATGATTGATTGAACATATGTGGAATTCGCCGGTTGTACTTTACCATAACTATTGTGCATGGCGGTGAACAACTCCACCACCCTCGCATGCGCACATTAATAATCTCCCCTTTGATCGTTCATTGCTGTTAAACCAAATGACTCTGCTCCTGTGTGTCGGTGAATTTGACCCAAACCCTTACCATGTGCTCGCACCATGGACCCAGTCATCTGAGCTGAACCTAATGGCAGCCAGGCCCTGTTGATGTTCGACAGTGCCCGCAGTGAACTTGAGGAAACTGGCTGGCTTCCATTTATACAAAAATTTGAGGGTTTTAACCTCTGCATAGCTCGAAAATTCGCATTGACCTTTGATGGTTGTCGAGCCAAGGTCGGCGATATTCAATGAAATTAACGAGCATTTTATTAGTCTTGCTACGGGTTTGCCTGCCACTGGACAACGATGGTCCAATAATTGCAAAGTAGAGGAGGTCCCTTGGACACTGCTCTTTCAGTCGCATAAAGTTATCTCTCGTGATAAAGGTTTGCCCGTGACCATGCTTAAACAACGTTGGCATGATTTATTGATGATAATCAAACAGTTTATCACTTGTGAAGGTCGGTATGGGTTTGTTTTCTTACACCACCTTCGTTTGCTTATGATCTTTATGGGTTATCAGATTAATATGCCTTATTATTTGCATAGAAGCCTGTTTAAAATGTCAAAGAAGTACAAAAGGAACCAGGCTGATAGTAGCCTTTTCATTATGGGCTGGTTAAGATTATTGTGGTCTGTCATTTGAGTCTACACGGTGATTGTTGGAGCAATTTCATTGCTCGGATTGATTTTGAAGATTCAAACCCTCCACAGGTTGACAAACCTGTGGTGAACGAGGTTAAGTCTGTACCCTCAGTACCATACATCATCCTGCTACCTAAACCCTTGCCCGACTCACCTATCGACCTACCCCACTCTGTGACTAAGGATGTCGATACTGTTAAGCCTATGAGCAAGAGGCCTAAGGAGAAACCCACTGTAAACGCCAAAGGAAAAAAGAATGCCAGTTTAATTTCGCGAATGGCTAGAAATAAGCCGAAACCTCCTATCAATCCAAACCCTATCATGTTGAGCAAGGACTCCGATTCGGAAGTGGAGCGTTTTTTGGCTAGCGAGTACCCCTATTCGCAAGGTCTGTGTGCCAAACCCTCGTATGACTTTGTGACAAACCTACCCCCTTGCCTACAAAACGAACCTAACTACCTAGGCATTAAGCTGCCTTGTGAAGCCCCCGGTCATTTATCCAAACCCTCTCCTGCTCTGTCTAAACCTACAGTGCCACCCTGTGATCAATGCAACTCATGGTTAGATAGGTATTACCTTGATGTTTCGATTCTACAGTCGAGAATTCACTCTTTGGAGGACTAGGTCACACTGCTTACCAGTCAAAAGGCTCAGCTACAAGACACTGATAAAAAACAAAGGATGACAGGCTCCATCTTGTTTAAAAATGTGGAATCAGCTACAGCGATTGTGAATTCTAAGTTGGCATAATTTGAGCAGCCTCACACAGGTATGTTTGATATCGCTTGTTTATATAACGAATTCAAATTCGATTTTGAATAGCTCTGTTTCCAGCATTGATTGGCTCTATCACATTGTACGCATTCTATACATAGCTTTGCTTTGATTAATGAAAGTTCGTTTTCCCAGTTTAGCTTCGATTGGATTTTCATCGATTTGAATGATCCTGGTGTGGATTTGATTGGTTTGATTTAGCTAAAATGAATTCTCTGCTGTCAATTGAAGTCGTTTGTATCTATTCTAGACAGAAGCTGTTTCTCATATTCAATTTTGAACACAACCACATTTCGTTTCGATTTCATTATAATGTATACGCTATGAATGGAAACAATTTTGAAATGGTTAATTGTTACGGTTTTATGTCCCATATGACTTTGACCAACAGGAATACAATTCAGTTTATTTTCAATATGATTCTGTTAATATGCATCCAAATCCTGAATAGATTCAATTCATAATGGTTATACCCAGCCGGTTAATATGCATTGGTTTACTGTTAGTTCCACCATGTTATCGGTTGGATTCGTAATGGCAATGGATACTCTGTTTGAATTTGATTCATAGAACGAGATTGATTATATCCAGATTCATGATTTATTTCTATAATTAAACTCAGTCGTGATTTGTTTCGATTATTTGCCCAGTTTGCAATTATAACTTCTGTTGATTCTATTAAGATTGCGATCACAATTAATCGATCCTGTCTGTTGACTATGTAAGGATCAATCACAAATTTGGTTGGGTTGATGCTGTTATGTATGATTTCGTTTACACATAATCGAAATAGACTTTCCATCTGTGTGTTCGATTAAACGATCTGAATCTTTTGTTATATCATTATAGCTATAACGAGTGGAAAATGGTTGTGTTGGATTAGATCGTATCACATACGATATGATCTACTATCGATTCCAATTGGATACGAAACAATCTTGTTATTGTTCGACCCGATTTTATGGTGACAGTAAAACAGAGTATTCTTACCCCTGTTTTCGATTGAATCACTCTTGATTATGATTAATGTTGAAAGATAAAATCATTTGAATCTTGAGTGATTCGTTTTAAATGATCATTGGAAGAAAATTGGTTTTAATTGTTTTAAAAGATTTGATTTGATTTCGATTCTGATCCTGTATGTTATTTTAGACTAGCTACAGAATCAGATGATTCTGTAGCTAAGTCTGTAAGATTAAATTTTTATTATTTTCCTAATAAAATATCTTTCTAACTTGTTATTTTTGGTCTATTGCAAATGAATTCGAAATTGCAGTGGATTTGATGAGCAGTTAGAAGATACTTGAAATATTTTACTTGCATTTTAGTTTCCTAGTTTAGTTAATTTTGGGGATATTTTCCCAGATTATGTAAAACAGTTTGATATTATCCACAGGGAGGTTTTACCCTGTGGAGAGACTTATAAATACTCATCATTTTTGTAATAATATGATCCTCATTCGTGGGAGAACAAGGATATGGAATTGTAATACACACTGAGACATAATTTGATATTCTGCTACAACTTTAGCTTTCATAATATCAATATTTTGTTTCATGTTTATGTGTATCTATTTGCATCTGGTTAATGACTACTTTAGCTATCTTAATCATTCGCAAATGATATAATTTAATCATTGTAATCCATATCTGATTTCTTCCAAGCATTTAAAAAACATAGCAATTGCTTGATTCAGTTTGTGAACGACAGATTTCTCTTCTTCATAAGTTGGGTTATTAAGTATAAATTTTTGCATAACAGGTTTCCCTTATTGCAGAGATTTATAAATCTTATAATTGTTATGATTTTTATGTCTTGTTTGTCCTGTAAAAAACTCGAAGAGCATTGCAGCTTATCGTTTACGAGAAGCTTCTGGATTACCCAGTGCGAGTTTCCTTCCTCCGACTGGCTTCGAAGTTATCATACAAAGGACAAATTGGGAGCGTTTCCAGGTCAGTTGGTCACTTGTTTGTTTACTGTTTTTATTAGTAGTTTAGTTTAGATATAAGTTTAGTTAGATTTATTGGTAGAATTAGTATATTAGATTGTTTAATTTCAGTAAATATATTAGATCGTTTAATTTCAGTAAGTTTTATTTCTTGTTCATAAAATTATAAAATCAAAAATATATTTCTAGCTGTCTTAGGGCAGAAAACAAATGATTTTTACAGGTTTTATTTAAATCTGCAAGTTGTAGATATTGTATATTTGTGAATAAGTTGTAATTCAGTTAGTAATTAGATGGTTAATTATTAGAGTTAGTATAATAGTAATTAGTAGTTTGTATATAGAATAGTTAGAGTAGTTTATATTTAGTTTTAGTTTAATTTATTTAATAGTTTGTTTTAATTAGATTAGTGTATTAGTTTGTTAGTTAGTTTAGTTTCTTGTATTTAGTTTTAGTTAGTTTGTTTTGGTTAGTATTAGTTTGTTTTAATTTGTTTTAGATAGACTAGTTAGTTTAGATTAGTTTTCTTTTTGGTTTTCTTAGGACCTTAGAGCGGCCAACGGAGCCGTTAAACCCGTCAGGGTGGTTCATTTCAAACGGCTTGGGTTATTAGACAACCCCGGACCGGTTCCACTCTCTCAGTTGATGGACGGTTGATTTCGCCCGTCAACATAGTTGCGCTTCCGATCTCAAACAACGCCTCGCACACCTAGAGAGTCTAGATGAGCAACGTTGAGATGCTTCTACAACTATAGAAGGGAATAAAAGATGCGTCAAGGTCCAATATGATAATTCTGTTTGTACTCGGCAGTACACTAAGGGTGACTTGGTCCTTCTATATGATCAAGCCAAAGAACCACTAGGGGCAGGCAAGTTCAAACCCATGTGGCATAGTCCCTATATCGTGTGACAAGTCTTAGAAAAAGGAGCCTATGAATTAGAAGATTATGAAGGGAACATGTTGGTTGAGCCTAGGAATGGGCTATATTTGAAAAGATATTATGTTTGATCCCAAATATTGGGCGTAACTCTTTCTATACTAATGTATTTTAGTGTATATATATATTCCCTTTGTTTTTATCTTCAACTTGCTTATAAAGTTTTCCCTTGGTTGGTAGATGTCAACGAAGGCTTCGGTCTACTTAGGATTTGTAGAAGAAGCCAGTCGTCATACACGGAATTTGGCTTCCTCCACTTGGGTTGTTTACTCACCCGAGGGTCTACTAGTGTCTTCAAGTGGCATTTTCCTAGGGCCATCCACGAATAATGTGGTCGAATATAGCATCATTATAGAACTTTTGCGCGATGCCATTTCACATGGTATTCACTCGTTAGAAGTTTTCCTAGACTCCCAGTTAGTAGTGTGTCAGTTGAATGATAGTTACCGTGTGCGTGACCCTACTCTACTTTGATGATTCCTACATGTACGAATTTTGGAACGACAGTTTGATTTTATTACTTATCATCACATACCTAGAAGTTCTAATTATGTATCTGATGTATATGCTAATTTTTTTTTATATTAGCATTTGTTAATTAACTAAAGAAAATAAAATATTTTCATCAATGTACACATTGTAACATAAGTAAAGCCTAAGATCCATGTTTTTATATATATTTCAAAAAATATGATGTTATAGTACAAAAATGGGGCTGACACCCTCAAAAATACATATACAACTGATCATACAATAGTCATGACATCTACGCCTGTGGCGTCAGATGAGTGTCATGATAGTAGACTACAACGTTTACGATACGCCGAAAGAGTCGTACCCAAGAACGCGACACACCTACCACCTGTCGCTGCATATCCTTTGACAGATCCTCCACTTGAACCATGAGAATCCTCTGCATCAAATGAGATAGGTTTCCCTGCACGTTTTGAAGCACTCTATCTGTGTCCCCTCTCGCTGCCTAATCTCCTTGGTGCCTCCGATGATGTCATGGAAGTTCATCCAGTTGTCGTGGACCTATGTCTGCGTCACTTACATGTTTATTTAATACTTAACATCATCCATAAATATTTTTGTCTTCTTATACAAAAGTACAAAAAAATGAAATATTAAAAAACTGTGACATACCTATGTCTCTATAGGTGGAACCTAGTAGTAATGGTATGTCTGAATCTCCTCTGAAATGAATCCATGCATAAGGGTATTCATCCAAAGATATAACCTACTGACTCCACCAGAAGAAAAATTCATCGTTATAGGATGTTGGCACCCTACCACCCCCCTACCACCGCATCACCTTGGTCCACCGTGCCATGGTTGGATCGAGAGGTCCACGTGGAATAATCTCAACTCTAGGGCCCAAGCCTAGAACCCGGTCAAAGAAAAAGCTACAAAGTATGGAAGTGTACCCGAAGTTCCTCTTTCTATCCAATTTGCAGTCTGTTAGTTGACTCTTCATGTTGGCCAGCAGTAAGGTGCACTAGTCGTACACCGTGGGTTGCAAGAAATCCACTAAATAGAACATAATTTGTCTCAATTACTGGTGCAAAGAGGTCAACCCTATGATCCATGTAAAAACTAGGACAACAATCTTGAGACTTAGATTGTTGATCACTCTGATTGGGAGTTGGATCCCTACCTTCTCCGTCCCTACAATGCAATGAGTGGCTATGTAATCCTCGATATTCATGCGACTCCCAGCTCCCTGGAATTTGGGGTTGACCACCTCACCTCGACGCGACAATCCTGTCGAGAAGTAGATGTTCACAACTTCAATCCTTAATGGTTGTCCATCAAGGTTGAAGGTCTCACTATCCAGATCCAAATAGTTCATAAGTAGCTGAAGAAATCTCACTTGATCCTTCATACCTTTGAGAGCCAAAAACTTGTATAGCCCACATCTTTTTAAGGCCATTTGGGCCCCTGGATCTCTCTTCACTGCAACATCCACCTCTTCATGCTCTCTTTCTCTCCACTCTAGCACCATCCTGCAAGATTCAAACACTTTTTTGAGTTAACAACATGTAAAAAACCTTATCCACAGACATATCCGTGAGCTATAGTATACACAATAGCATATAGAGCTGCTGATATGCTGTATTTTTCTCAAATATTATGCGTATATGCAACCCGATAAATTGTAGCCTGCGTACACCTTAGTTTTGAAGTTACGCCCTAAATAACTTAAAAAAGGAGGCCTAATTATAAATTTTAATCCACTAAAAAGAAAGAGGAGAGCAAGATGAATTACCTGGTTCAGACGGTCATCGATTCCTTCACTCATAGCTCCTACAATCAGTAGTTGAAATTCATAGGCAATTTGGTCCAAAATCCACTATTTGGGTAAACAATACAAATGGTATAGTAAAATTGGTTTTTTTTACCATTTATAGCAAATGTTTACCCAATTTACATAGTTTTGTACAATATTTTGTCCCAATGGACTAATACGATAGTGGATAGAGTTGGCTTTTGTAGTTTTATCCAGGTATTCTTGCATTTTTTAGTGCCATGTCACCCATTTATAACTTTGGATAGGTATTTTTGTTATCCATCATATAGGATAGGTATCCAATCCATCATGCACACTTGCATCATCCTACGACTGCAACCCATATGCTTTAGGTACGAACCCATTTCATAGTGACACAAAACCTTCTACCTACAACTAGAAGTGTCGTTATCGAATGGTAGAGACTTACCAAACATGGGTACCCTAGTTAGATCTGCTACTTCATTCAGTGCCCATGCAAAGATGTTTTTTCATAGGACAAGGAGTCACTTATAGCTAATACATGATTTTATGGTTGAACCTCATTTCTTACTCATAAACATGCTGACCTATACCTAGAGGACTCCCAATGAGTCTGATTTAAGCTCTTTTCCATCTCTCTCAAAAAACAAAATGATTGCCGAGTGAAATTGTCTCTTTCAAACTCGTAAATTGGATTTGAAAGGACGTCTATTTGGTGCAATTTTATCCCTTTTTAAACCAAGTAGACTAATATTACGAAAAAGGATATTTTTTGGCATTAAGTTGTAATTGCATCTCCTTCTCTTGCTTGCAGTATTGAGCCTATTGTCAGTTCTCACTTTTGTGTTATAATCCTTTCACCTCAACAATTTACATCATCATCCAAAAATAGCCTTGTTTATATCCTTTGTAGATTAACACCCTATACCCAAGAGGACACATTCCCCCGAGTGTCCATATCCTGCATGCACCTCCTTGCATTAAGCACAGATATGTTCCATTGCTGGAACTAGATTGCTTACTTGCGACATTCGTTTCCTCCTCTGTATCATAACATTCATTTGACTATGAAAAAACAAAAAAATACGGGCGGGTAAGGAATATTATCTTATATTGGCAGCAATCATGTCGCCTTTGAACATAGCACAAAAGTTTTGAGTCCACTTGTCATCAAAATTTTGGGTTGAGAATGACCTTAGTGTTATGGAATAAATCCGTAGGTGCGGACACTAACCGATCTCCCTAGATCCACCTGGTATCTAGAACAAAACAGGACAGAATACTACACTTTCCCTAGATCTAGCCTATTGAATGAACTAAGAGATAAGTGTTATGGACATAACTTATGAACGCTTTCCTTAGATCTCTGTTGTTCCAAGCTTTTCTCCAATGCTCTCGTCCCATTCAGATCACAACAAAACGAACCAATCGAAGTAAAGGCAGATTAACTTATTCAATGACTAGTCTATACATATGATCAAGGAATTATGTAATAAAGTGACATCAACTTTATGGGAAAGGGACATATTGCTGTATTGAATTAATTGAAAGTGAAACTTACAACCTGAGCCTTGATGTCATAGGTCTCCTTTCGATGTCTTCTATCTCTGACACACACACTTGCTCATGCATGAAGAAAATCAACCACTTGTGATGACCTTGCTATTGTCTCTTGCTGCTGTAGCATCAGTCCTCCATACAGTATTGCACTGATTCTCTAATCAATCTCTTGCTAACTTGCTGCTTGCTCAACTTAACCCTTTCCATGAGCAATCTCCTCAATATATAGGAAGAGATAGATTAGTTACTTGGATAGGGAATGATCCCAAGATATCTGGAATTCCAGTACTTGAATAACCACTCGAAAGCCAACTCACCCTTCTAGAAGATTCGAGATCTTCATCTTTTTCCTTTTTAAGATCATTTTCGCAGCCTAACCATGAATACAGTGTGAGAAGTTTGCACCCCAGCTTAAGGTAGCCTGTGGGAATCAGGCATTCTCGCAGGTGAATATATAAGTAGCCTGCGAACATGTTTCAAAATGTGAATTCTGGAAGAAGACAACTGTAACTTTTCTCATGAAAGTATTCTTGGTAAAGAGCCTGATTTTCTATCATCATATCATCATCATGACATCATCATAATGACCAAATTTGTGGATAACACTTAGGAAGCTGAGATTGTTACAAAGAGTTTACTCCTCCGACTGGTTACTCTTCCAGTCCCTATGGAGAGTTTGATTGATGCCTCCTACATCTCAAATTTTCATCATTGAGTCTATGCTACTAGAGTCTTTCATATGTCTCACACTCTTGTTCAAAGGATGTCTATCAACTTGTGTCAGCCATTTCTCAGAATTGTTTACTTTGCATGTCGGCCATACCCTCAGTATGTCTCAGAATTACATGAAGATGTAGTCCTATTGTGCACTCTGGCCCTACTTTCCTCATTGGTAGGTAACCTTGAACCCAAAAATCGACATTTCATCATTGGTCGCTGACTAGGTGGTTTCCCTTGTGTTCGACAGAAAGAAATCTATTCACACATTGGGATTTGTGAAGTGTCTTGGATGCCATTAGCCTTATTGGTGGTTTCCTCACATTTGTCAACATTTTTGCTTATTTAATGCTATTTAGAGGGTCTTTTTCATATACCTCTTGCATATGGTACATGCGAAAGATGCATAGGGTCGTTTGTTCGTGAACATGTTCTTCGTCCGATTTCCTCCAAATCATCAAAATCCTTCTTTGTAAATCATGCTGAATGATGAGATATGCCTCAATGCTCTCCTTTCAGCAGGTCTCCTTCCATTGACTTCAACTCATATATTATGGAGACGAGACCTAGAGTTTGATGAGTACCTAGAGGCTTGCAGTCATTAGTGGTAGGTTCTCTCACCATCGATAGTTGGGAATACATCAATGTCTCATGATCGATGAATTCTTCAAGTGTTCGACCGCGAAACCTCTATTCACACTTGTAATAATGTACTCGATGCCTTGATACCTACTTTCATCATCGGTAGGTTGTCTCGTTTTTCTTAACGATATACCCTAATGACCGGTAATCAAACGAAGTCTCATTGTGTTCAACCTCAACTCCTTTATTCACACGATGTAGACTTGCACCTTTGGAGGATCATGTAGAAGACTTGAATACATTAGTTCATAGTCACAACTTTTCTAATCTTTTGTTATCTTTCATTGGACCAGTACCTATATGACTTCAGTGACCATGGGAGATCAGATTGTACTCCATTGTATACAAATATCTTCAGATTTATTTTCAGACTTGTTTTACTGGGCCTTGTTCGTGACTATGACAACCTTTGGCATGTAACCACCTTTGTATTTCCTATTGATGGCCATGAACAACTGTTTGGTATATTTTCACATGGATCTACAGTGTAATTCAAATTGGCAGCCATGTGCGCAAATTTAGTATAGATTGTAATATTCTCAGGAGCAACTAGTTCTTCCAGCTGGGTCCCCATTACTCCACTTCTAGGTATTATAATGTATTTCAGCCATCACAGATACTCCTCTGACCTCACACATTAGGGGGCATCTGTTATGTTGGTCACTATAATTGCTTATTGATTAAAACAATCAAGTGCTACATAAATTGTCAACCCAGGGAAGTCTGTTTATTTCAAAGGCAATCACACACTATATATGCTCAACTTCAAAATAAATCTAGAGTTGTAGTAAAAGTACATTAATCACACCTTGCTTTGATCAGACTGAACTTCTATTTTGAATTATAGAAAAGCAATCTATTTATTGCATAGTTAAGATTCAAAGGAAAATAATTATCAGAAGAATTCTGGATTACATTAAGAAACACTAACTTAGGAAAAGCATACTGCAAAGAAGACTAACTATTCTACAATAAAGAAAAAGACCCTATTCCTCAAAGCAGGAATCTTTAGCACCTGTCTCTGACTATCACAGTTTCATAAACTCATTACCAAAAATGACCAACAAGTACTGAAGGCTAACTATTCTATAACAGAGAACAAGACCCTATTCCCCAAAGTAGGAATCTTCAGTACCTATCTCTGACTATCACACTTTCACAAATTCATCAAGTAGAATTACCAATCAAAGTGATTAACAATTACCTAGGAATGAATTGTATGAAAACAATGTAACAATCAGTGGAAATAAAGTTTCATCAAAATAGAGTTTCAGCAAATAATACTAACACACTACAAAACTAATAGTTTAAACAAGGCATAAACAAAAATAATACTAACACACTACAAAACTAATGGGTGAATCTTGTGAGGAAGGTGTGCCCTCTCCTTCTCACAAGATTCCCCGAAAATGAAAGGAACTAAGAAGAAATGCTCAGAATAATCTTTTATTCATCTGTCAAATGTATTAGGTTACAATATCCAAAGTAAACATGCTCCTTTTCTGTAATTCCTTTCTAGCTAAAACCTCTCCTCCCCCCTGAATCCTCCTCTAAGGCTGATTTCTCCTCTATTTCAAGAGGAGAATCCACCCAATACAATAAACATAAGATCCTATTCTTATCCTGATCTAATCTTCTATGATGAAATTCTGATCTCCCGTAGGCAAAATGCTATTACAGTAGTTGGAAAGGTGCTGGCTTGAGGTACAACTGTTGCAGCCGGTGTAACAACTTCTTTATTTATCTTTCTTGTTACTGCTGTTTGTAGAATACTGTTTCAACATCGTGAATCATGAACTTTTCAACAACGGGATGCATCATGTTTGACTATTTCAGCAACGTGGTCTCAATCAACAATGATGGTTGGTGCTGGCTTAAGGTACGGCTATTGCGGCCAGTGTAACAACTCCTTCTTGTTAATGTTGTATGTGAGATGTTGTTCAGTGTCGCAAATAATAGACTATTTCAGCAACGGGATTTGCGTCCTATTTGACTGTTTCAACAACGTAGTCTCAAGCGGCAACGAAGGTTGGTGCTTGCTTAAGATACGGCTGTTGTGGCTAGTGTAACAACTCCTCTTGTTACTGTTGTATGTGAAATGTTGTTTCAGCATTGTATATCACAGACTTGCTAACTGTTTCAACAACGTGGTCGTTCAAGCAACAATAGTATTAACTGTAGTTCAAACTATTTCAGCAACTATATATCTCTGATTAATGGCTAAGTGTGAGAGTAATGTAAAATTACATGTAAAACAAATTAAACATATAGCAAAGAGAATAAACGTTATATACCTTTGGGGAAATAGATTAATGTGATAATGTGGGCTTGAATATGAGTGGGAAAAGGATGTAATGATAGCAAAAAGTATGAGAAAAAAGGTACATTATAGGGTCCTAACATCCCCCCCAACTAAAAAGGTTGCATTTCCTCAGGCAACTTCAATCTGGATAAGAATCCGGATACCAACTCTGGGCATGCAAATTACTTAAGCAGTAGTTGTGGAAAGTACTGTCTGTTGGGGCTCTGAATCCTTGAGCCTGTTGTAGCCTTTGCCAGGATACTGCTTCAACCTTTTTGGGCAACTTATGATCAACTTGATACTTCTCTGTTGGCATCCACAGAATGGGAAAGTGGAACTGATAACCTATCCAATTTTCAGCACATTGGTGAACACATTTGATGTAACTAGGTACCGGAGAGATTGCTACCTCGAGATTGGTAGGACTAAAAGGATTGTGTTCTTGCCTTTTCTCAGAAGATTGTTTATTCATTAAATATTTAATAGCTGAGTGATCAATATGGACAAAAGTAGAATAGCTAGTGATGTAATTTCGAAATTTATTAATAGCATAGATAACTGCTAAGAATTCTTTTTCGGTAACTGTATAGTTAAGTTTAACATGACTCATACTCTTGGTAATAAAATAGATGGCATAAGGGAGATGATTTTCTTCTTGTCCCAAGACAAATCCTATTGTAGTATCTGAAGCATCAGAGGATATATGAAAGGGAAGTGTCCAATCAGGTCCTCTTAGAATAGGAGCTCTAGATAACTAATGTTTGAGTGCATCAAATGCTTCCTCGTAAAGAGTAGTCCATTTAAATTCAACATTTTTCATAAGTAATACGAAAAAAGGAGAAGCCATTTTGGAATTTGTTTTGATAAATCTTCTATAGTATCCATCATGTCCTAAACATCTTCTCACATCTGTTTGGGTTTTAGGAACGGGAAGGTCTTTAATGACTTGTATCTTGGATGGATCTACCTGGATTCCTTGAGATGTGATAAAATGTCCAAGTACCACTCCTTCACTCATCATCATATGAAATTTTTCGGTGCTTAAGGAGAGGTGGGCTTGTATACATCGGTTAAGTACTTTCTCCAGGTTTTGTAGTGCTTCATCAAAAGAGACACCATAAGGGGTAAAAACATCCATAAAAATTTCCATAGAGTCATTAAGCATATCCGAAAAGATTCCTATAAGTTCTCTTTGAAAGGTTGCTGGTGCATTACATAGTCCGAATGGGAGGACTCTATAAGAAAAAGTTCCCCAGGGGCTAGTAAAAGTGGTCTTATCTTGTTCTTGGGGTGCGATTTTGATCTGGTTATACCCACTGAAACCATCTAAGAAAGAGAAGAATTTATTCCCTGACAAATTATCTAACACCTGATCAATGAATGGCAACGGAAAGTGATCTTTTTGAGTGGCTTTATTTAAAGCTCTATAATCTACACACACTCTCCATTTCCCATTTTTCTTAGGAACTATTACTAATGGGGAAACCCATTCACTGTCAGATATAGGATATATAAACCCTGCATTAAGAAATTTTTGAAGTTCTTCTTTAAGAATTTCTTGTAAATTAGGGTTCATACGTCGTTGAGGTTGGCAGATCGGTCGACAATCTTCCTTGATATAGATATGATGAGTGAACAATTCAGGAGAGATTCCCTTCATATCTATATAGTCCCATGCGAATGCTTCCTTATGTTCAAGAAGTAACTTCATTAATCGTTGTGTTTCAGCAACTGTCAAATTAGGGTTTGTATTCTGTGTTTTGCCAGGTTCAATTTCTACTGGTAGACTTTTAGGAGAGATGGTAGTTTATGTTTGAGGTGGGTTTTCAAAGTTAAGGTTTCTCTGGTTATCTAGCTCCAAGTGTGCAACGAGTTGATTATGTGTTTCTGGAGTCACAGAGGAGGGTTCACAAATAAAATTATTAATTACTTCATCCTGAGTGATGTCTTTAAGGCTTAAGGCTTGTCCGATAGTCAAGATAGGTTGAGTAGTTTGATCGTCAAAATCCACCCAGAAGGAATTGTCATTATTAATCAAGGGTGTAGCGTGAGGGTAGAGGGTAAGTTGTTTGGTCTCATATCCATTAGAAATTGTCATTGAACCAGATCTGCAGCTGATAAAGGCATCTATTGTGGCTAGCCAAGGTCTACCCAAAATTAGGGGATGACCCCCCAACTTTGTTTTAGGTTGTAATACCACAAAGTCAGCTGGATAATTCCAAGATTCAACTGAGATGATTAGGTCTTCAATGACTCCTTCTGGTTTGATTGTAGAACGGTCAACTAATTCTAGAATGGTTGGGGTATCTCTGATTTGATTCTTTAGTTGTAACAGTTGTGAAGTTTCAAGGGTCATAATATTGATAGCAACGCCTAAATCTACCAGAACTCGAGGAATTATTGTTTTTCCAATTTGTAATGTGATAGTAGGATGGCCGGGATCACCATATTTAACAGGAAGAGCTTTACCCAACATTAGTGCAGACAAATCACCCATGACATGGACTGTCAGGGGATCTTTAGTTTTCCTACCAGGTTTCATTAACACAAATGTCTCGCATAGTTCTGGTATAAATTGATACATCTCTTAGTTCTTGTAATAGTGGAATTTTGACATAGATATTTTGTAATTACCCTAGAAGATTGAAAGAAGGTGGCTCAGGCATTTTAGTCAAGGATAAACGCTCAGGGAATGGTGGTTTTGTTGTTTCAGCAATAGTGTTGGAGGACGATTGTACCTCTTCAGGTACATCGTGCTTTTTGATGTCTTCTTTATTGGAATCAAAAGAGGTAACATCATCAATGATAGGTTCTACTATTTTTCCAGATCGTAAGTGAATATCATTGCATTGCGCTGGGAAAAGAGAAAGTATTGGCTGGTTTTGAATATCAATGCATTGCACAGCCTTATTATTGGGGTTAGGGTTAGGTTGTACAGGTAGTTGGGGCCTCATCATTTGATTGTTCGGTGGAGTACCTGATGGTAAAGAGAGTGGTTGCTTAAATTGTGATTGAAATTGAGGCAATTGATTTGGGAATGGGGGTTGTTGACCTCTCCAATTTGGATTCCATTGGTTAAGGTAGGGTTGTTGTTGTGGAGGCCAAGGAGTCCACATTACTGGGTCTACAAAGGGAGGGTTTGTTTGTTGCATGGGTGGGTAATTCATTTGATTGGGGGGTGGGTATTGCATTTGATTAAAGGGAGGGTAATTTGCTTGACTAAAAGAAGGATAGTTATTCCAACGATTAGACGATGTAAATGGCATATTAGGATTCATACCTTGTCCCCGCGGATGCCATTGCCTTATCTGTGTCAACAGATAGACAGCTTCAGCTTCTTCATCAATTGGTTGTAATGCTGCTTTGATTCTTGGTAAAGAAGGGCATTGTTGAGTTTCATGATATCACAAATGGTGCAAATTGGCTTTTTGTCCAATGGGCATTCCCTTCGTGGGTTCTTATCTCTGCATTTGGAAGAAAAACATGGACAGAGTTGCTTCAGCTTCAGCTTGTTTCTTTTGAATCTGCAAGGTGTCAATTTGTGAAGAAAAAGAACTTAACATTTTAGTTTTAAAACCTTCAAGTAAATTACCTATTTCGACTCTTGTTGCTCCTCCACTGGCTGATTTTTGAACTCTTGAAAATGTGGTATCCCTTCTGTTTGATCTATTCCTTGCAGCTCCTCTTGAACATCTTTTGCATAGATTAACAATTTCATCATATGATTATTTAGATATGTCCCCTTTACCAAGCATATTCAACATATCTAGGCAGTCATCCCTTACTCCTTTTAATAATATTGTTTTAAGAAATTATACTGTAGCCTTTCGACAAAGTCCTCCAAATTTTCATCCTCTTTCTGTATCATCTTGAATAGTTCCTCTCTTTTTTATCTTGTTCGGCAATAGTCTTGATATTTGTGCAGAAATTTCTGTTTCATCTGATCCCATGTTATGATTACATGGCCTCCAAGACTCATGAACCATCTTAATACATTTCCCTTTAATGTTGCTGGAAATAGCTTTAATTTTTGAGCATTGGAAATGTAATCATAACTTCTGCATAATATGTCAAACTCGAAAAGGAATTCATCAGGATCTTCTGAAGATAAACCATGAAATTTAGGTAATGTTGAAAGTGGAATATTCTTCATGGGAGCTAATCCTCTAGGAAGATCACCAATAGGAAATCCTAAGGTAGAGAAAGAGTTTTCATCATTTACCTCTCCTTCTGGACCTGCTTGTTCTTCATGGTGGAGTTCTTCATTATACTCATCCATGGTTTCTTCTGTTTGTTCTCCTACTGCACTTGCTCGATCCTCAATATTTTCTGTTGGTTTCTCAACTGTTTCAGAACTCCAAATCTCTTTCCCCGTTTCAAAGTTTGCTTGAAAGGAAGGTTGAGGCTTTGGTTTTCGAGAGCTTGGTCGCTGAGGAGCCACAAATTCAGATTTTGATATGATCTTGTCGATAAAAGTCTTTCTTCCTCCCCTTCCTCTGCCCCTGCCACCTGTAGGGCCAGTTTCTTTGGGGTATCCACATCCTCTCATGCAATCTGTATATCTAAAAGAACATAAGTTCTTTTGAAATCTATAATTGCCTTCCTCGGCAATGACACCAAAATGTTGGTCACTATAATTTCTTATTGATTAAAAAAATCAAGTGCTACATAAATTGTCAACCCAAGGAAGTCTGTTTATTTGAAAGGCAATCACACACTGTATATTCTCAACTTCAAAAGAAATCTAGAGTTGTAGTAAAAGTACACTAATTACACCTTGCTTTGATCAGATTGAACTTCTATTTTGAATGATAGAAAAGCAATCTATCTATTGCAGAGTTAAGATTCAAAGGAAAATAATTATCAGAAGAATCCTGGATTACATTAAGAAACGCCAACTTAGGAAAAGCATACTACAAAGAAGACTAACTATTATGCAACAGAGAACAAGACCCTATTCCTCAAAGCAGGAATCTTCAACACCTGTCTCTGAGTATCACACTTTCATAAACTCATTACCAAAAATGATCAACAAGTACTGAAGGCTAACTATTCTATAACAGAGAACAAGACCCTATTCCCCAAAGTAGGAATCTTCAAGACCTGTCTTTGACTATCACACTTTCACAAATTCATCAAGTAGAATTACCAATCAAAGTGATTAACAATTACCTAGGAATGAATTGTATGAAAACAATGTAACAATCAGTGGAAACAGAGTTTCAACAAAATAGAGTTTCAACAAAACAGAGTTTCAACAAAACAGAGTTTAAACAAGGCATAAAAAAAAATAATACTAACACAATACAGAACTAATGGGTTAATCTTGTGAGGAAGGTGGGACCTCTCCTTCTCACAAGATTCCCCGAAAATGAAAGGAACTAAGAAGAAATGCTCATAATAATATTTTATTCATCTGCCAAATGTATTAGGTTACAATATCCAAAGTAAACACGCTCCTTCTCTGTAATTCCTTTCTAGCTAAAACCTCTACTCCCCCCGAATCCTCCTCTAAGGATGATTTCTCCTCTATTTAAAGAGGAGAATCCACCCAACATAATAAACATAAGATTCTATTCTTATCTTGATCTAATCTTCTATGCTGAAATTCTGATCTCCCATAGGCAAAATGTTGTTACAGTAGTTGGAAAGGTGTTGGCTTGAGGTACAGTTGTTGTAGCTGGTGTAACATCTTCTTTATTTATCTTTCTTGTTACTGCTTTTTGTAGAATACTATTTCAGCATCGCAAATCACGAACTGTTAAACAACATGATGCATCCTGTTTGACTGTTTCAGCAACATGGTCTCAAGCAGCAACGATGGTTGGTGTTGGCTTAAGGTACGGTTGTTGCGGCCAGTGTAACAACTCCTTCTTGTTACTGTTGTATGTGAGATTTTGTTCAGTGTCGCATATCACGGACTGTTTCAGCAACACGATTTGTGTCCTATTTGACTGTTTCAGCAACGTAGTCTCAAGCGGCAACGAAGGTTGGTGCTGGCTTAAGATACAGCTATTGCGGCCAGTGTAATAACTCCTCTTATTACCGTTGTATGTGAAATATTGTTTCAGCATCATAGATCACAGACTTGTTGACTGTTTCAGCAACATGGTCGTTCAAGCAACAACAGTATTAACTGCAGTTCAAATTGTTTCGGCAACTATATATCTATGATTAATGGCTAAGTGTGAGAGTAATGTAAAATTACATGTAAAACAAATTAAATATATAGCAAAGAGAAGAAACGTTATATACCTTTGGGGAAATAGATTAATGTGATAATGTGGGCTTGAATATGAGTGGGAAAAGGGTGTAATGATAGCAAAAAGTATGAGCAAAAAGGTACATTATAGGGTCCTAACATCCCCCCCAACTAAAAAGGTTGCATTTCCTCAGGCAACTTCAATCTGAATCAGAATTCGGATACCGACTCTGGGCATGCAAATTACTTAAGCAGTAGTTGTGGAAAGTACTATCTATTGGGGCTCTGAATCCTTGAACCTGTTGTAGCCTTTGCCAAGCTACTTCTTCAACCTTTTTGGACAACTTATGATCAACTTGATACTTCTCTGTTGACATCCACAGAATGGGAAAGTGGAACTGATAACCTATCCAATTTTCGGCACATTGGTGAACACATTTGATGTAACTAGGTACCGGGGAGATTTCTACCTCGAGATTGGTAATACTAAAAGGATTGTGTTATTTCCTTTTCTCAGAAGATTGTTGCCAAAACATGTTATTTTCTTGTAGGGTAGCAATCTCTGTGGATTTAATAGACTGTTGACAATCCTGAAGTACTGTTGTCTGTAGTTGCCGAGTATACTGAATCATCCCCGGTTTCTTCAAAAATTGATAATACTCTGCAACAAAGGTGGCAACATTATGTGGTTCTGGCCATTTCCAAAGGAGTCGGTTATCTTCATTATGCTTGGCAGCTAGGAAGTCATTCTGCCATGTAACCTGATTGTTAAGAAAGGAGGTGAATACCCGAATCTGGATATCACTGACAAGAGGGTTAAGGTTAGGCTGTCGGTTCTCAGGGATGGCCTCATTATGAAGATATACTTCACATAGTAGGTGTTGATCCATTGTAGAGGATTCTGCAAAAGTTTTAACAAAATCTACTGGGTTCAACACTGCATAAGGTCTGCCTTCTTTGATTGATTTAATCTAAAAAAATGTAAGTCGTTCTATGAGGAAAAGAGAGTAATTTGAGGATGGCTTCCTGGCAGCCAACAATTTTTGTGCCAAATCAAACATCAGGAGCAATGTGCCTTTTAGCTCTTCATTATTCTTTTTATGGACACGGGATTCTTGGCATGTTTGCTCCAGAGCTTCCCAGTTTGAATAGATGTGGTTTAGCCAAATTAGTTTGTGCTCCTGTAGGTTTTTGTCCTGTGTAACAACAGACTCTTTTTTCCATTTGTCCATTATTGCCTGCTCATCCCATGGTTGAGTTTGTGTTTCAGTATCACAAGTGATATGGTGAGGTAGGGTCTGAGTGGCTCATTCCATAAGGGTATGGGTGCTGATCTTGCTAGGAGAGGTAGATTCATCAATAGGCATTGTTTGTATAGCTTTACTAATAAAAACAGGGGCTTCAGATGTAGCAGTTGTTGTAGGCCAGGGTACATTTTGGATTTTGGAAGGTCCTACTGGTTCTTGTGTAATAATAGGGTGTTCTTCCTCTTTGACTGCAAAAGTGGTAGGTGCAGGGGAAGCTCCAAGTATTGGAATTTGAACTATCTTGTAGCCTGCTTGATAATAGATGTCTCCATATTGACTGCACATATATTCTCTACACTGATCCTTTTTTGTGTTTTCCTTTGTCATGGATGCTATGCGAGCTAAGGTATATAGTTTAAGTTCCCTGTCATAGGCTTCCTTTACCATTACTAGCTCTTGCTTGTAGGCTTCCAGTTCAAACTTTAGGAACTCATTTTCTTGTAAGACAGAGGCCATTGTTGGTTTTGGTTGTTGATATTTCATGGATGTATCAAGAGGGGTGACTGGTTCTTGTGTAACAGTCACAGTCGCAATAGCTAGTTCTTGTGGAGCAGCTATAAGATCAACAACTGATTCTTGTGTTTCAACTTCTTGATGTAGAGAAAGTAATGTTGCAGCACCCTGGGCATCTGATTCCTGTACTTCGGGAACAAAATCAACAACTAGTTCTTGTGTTTCAGCTGTTGGATGAGTAGTTGGTTCTTGTGTTTCAGCTACTAGATGAGTAGCCGGTTCTTGTGTTTCAGCTACTGTATGAGTAGCTGGTTCTTGTGTTTCAACTACTTGATGAGTAGCTAGTTCTTGTGTTTTAGCTACTTGATGAGTAGCTGGTTCTTGTGTTTCAGCTACTTGATTTAAAGAGGATGATGTCGCAACACCTTGGGCCTCTGGTTCTTGTGTTTCAGTGCCCATGGGTGAAATAGGTAAAAATTCCAGAGTTTGGGAGGGTGGAGGTATACGGGCTTTTAGCAGGATGGGTTGGAGGTTTAAGGCAGTAGCTGCTCTTGTTGCAGTCCTTGTTCATTTTCTTTGTAAAAATGAAGGCAAAGTACGAATTTTCTTGTTTCTTTTGCATGTGGGTCTTTCCTTAGTGATGGGGTAGGGAGGGTTATCAGGTTTATCTACTTCAGAATCATCGCTAAGGATATAGACAGTAGGAGTAGATGATTTTGGTAAGTTATGGGGAGGGCTTGGTATGGTAGGAGGGTTAATTGGATCAATTGGGTCTGTAAGCGGATTAATAGGTATTTCTGAAGGGTAAGGAAGGTTTTGTGGTTGCTGTTCATGAGGGCTTTCAGGATGTTCAACAACTTCCTGAGGGTCTACGGGGGGGTTGTTTAGGGGAGGTTTTTTTTAGGAAAAACCCTTTTGGATGAGTAGTTGAACGAGACAGTGATGGGTGAGGGAAAGGGCGGGGTTTTTAGCCTTTTTACAATAATGCGACATATTCTTAAGACATCTGAGCAGATAGTAGGGAATATTCACCAATCTAGCATGTCGTAAATGAGATAACAAGACAAAATCATACTGGTAAATTACCTAGTATCGGCCTTCACAGGTGAGATAGTGCTTGAAAAATTCTATAACTTTCGGCCAAGGAGGCGGCAACGAGATAAGACGAACACCTCAGCATTTAGGCTCAACTTGTTCTCCTGGCAAGCGAAAATCCTGCTAGGCATTAAGGATAATGTGTTTGTGGATGAACCAACGAATGCCAGTGATTGGAAGACCCAAAACATGTGCTATATCATCCTTTGTGATTGGAATCCGAACCCCTTGAACAATGGAATGGTATTCTTGAAGATTTTGTGCGAATTGAAGAACCTGTTGTTGATCGAATCCCTGGAGCCTCTGAAAATAACTCAGCCAACCTTCCTGCTGAAAGATTTGATAGACTTCTGGATACAATTCTAGCAGGGTATCGTGGTGGGTGTGTATCGTATAACAGGGCCTCCCATAGCTAACAGCTCAGTAGAATGCACAGTCAGAGAGTCAGGTGACCGCTTCTAAATAGAGTAAGTTTTGCAAATGAAGACATGCAAATGGTGGTGAAAGAAAATGAAATGATGGATAAAAAGAATGACGGTAGTTGGTTCGTGTGAAATGATGGCATAAGATTTCGATATCTCCCCCCCCCCCACAACTACGGATAAAATAATGACTTTAAGTGAATGATAATGATGAATTGGAATATTCTCATTATCCATAGTTCAATTGTATTTACATATAAAGTTTACATACCTCAACTTTACCTTTGATTTGTACTTCGTAACAAAATATAGTGCTTGTTCATAATGGATCTGCAGTAACCATGGGAGAGACTTTGGATTTATTAGAGGAATTGTATCAAGGGTTTGTTTAATTATGAGAGAAGGTCATGAAAGGACTGGATGTAGTATGAAAATAGGAGAATTGAGAGAGAAAGAGCTAAGGCAGATGTTTTTATTGACAGGGAATGCTGAGAAAGTGGTGTTTCAGCAACAGGAGAAGAATGAAAAAATGTTTGCTGAGGAGTAGTGTTTTAACAATGGAGAATACTGCTGAAGAAATGGTGTTTCAGCAATGGAAAAAAAATGGAATATTTCTGAACAGTGGTGTTTCAGCAATGGGAAAAAAGAGAAAAATCAGGAAGATGTTGCTGAAGAGTGGTGTTTCAACAATGGGAAAAAATGGGAAAATGAGGAAAATGTTGCGGAGGAGCGGTGTTTCAGCAACGGGAAAAATGGGAAAAATGAGGAAAATGTTGTTGAGGAGTGGTGTTTCAGCAACGGGAAAAATGGGAAAAATGAGGAAAATGTTGCTGAGGAGTGGTGTTTCAGCAACGGGAAAAATGGGAAAAAGAGGAAAATGTTGCTGAGGATTGGTGTTTCAGCAACAGGAAAAATGCGAAAATGAGGGAAATGTTGCTGAAGAGTGGATTGAAGAAAGGGGGAATAGTGCTTCACAAAATGAAGCTTGGATCTTCTTGAAGTAAGATCATCCTTTCGGCCTTTTCTTGGATCGAGATTCTGCAAAAGAACCAATTGTAACATGCCATTCCTTGACAGGGATTATTAGTAAAAGAAATTTAATCTAATACTAAAGAAATTAAATTCAGAAAAATTAATTGCAATGAGGGGCAGGAGGCTCCTCTAAAAAGAGATAATGTGAGTCTGTCGCACATGTGGTCTTAAAATCTTCTTTGTAAATGGGGCGCTGGTACAGACGGAGCCGATGACCATTCACTAATAACGGTGTTTTAGAGTCATCAATTGTGAGGAGCCTTACTATTCCATTGGGAAAAACAGTGTCCACTTCGTAAGGTCCGATCCATCTTGTACGTAGTTTCCCTTGAAATTCTTTAAACCGATAATCATACGGTAAAGCCCAATTACCTTTTTGAAATTTTTTATGCTTGATGATTTTGTCATGCCATTTTGATCTTTGTTGTTAAATCATAGTTGTCTGATGAATGGCATCTAGTCTTTTTTCATCTAATTCATTAAGCTGCTGCAACCTGGCTGTCTGTGCATTGGTCAAATCAAGGTTAACAGCTAACGCAGTCCTTTAGGTCTTGATTTCAAATTCCACAGGAAAGACAACACTCTTTCCATAAACTAATTCATAGGGGGAGAATCCTGTAGTATTTATCCAGGTAGTTCTGTACGCCCACAATGCTTCAGGGAGCCTTCGACACCAATCCTTCTGATTTTCCTTCACTATTTTCGTGAGAATGGCTTCTATTACTTTGTTTTTTATTTCCACCTGTCCATTGGCTTGGGGGTGGTATGGTGTAGTCATTCTATGATGAATATGATATTTTTGAAGGGTGGCTTTAAAACCATGAGAGGTGAAAGGAGGTTCTCCATTTGTGACTAATTCTCTAGGCACTCCAAATCTGATAAAGATATCTTCAAATAGAAAATCTAGAACAACTTCTTCAGTAGCTCTATGGAGTGCTTTAGCCTCCACCCATTTGGTCATATAATCTGTGTAGACCACTATATAAAATTTTTGATTGGATGTAGGGTTAATGGGTCCTACAAAGTCTAAGGCCCATCTTTCAAATGGTTCGAGTACTACCTGGGGATTTAATGGAATTTCATC
This sequence comes from Picea glauca, assembly GCA_000966675.3. Lineage (NCBI taxonomy): Eukaryota > Viridiplantae > Streptophyta > Pinopsida > Pinales > Pinaceae > Picea > Picea glauca. The sequence goes on from JZKD02S1908858.1 coordinate 497,627, forward strand.
TCTATGATTAGGTTGACCTATTCTTTGGTAGCTATCACAAGCCCGAACATATTTCTTTGTGTCTTTAAAAAGTGAGGGCCAATAATAACCCATCCTGAGAATTTTATGTGTTGTTCTTTTATCAGCAAAATGCCCTCCACAAGGGCCATCATGACAAGCTTTTAGTAAATCATAAACCTCATCTTCTCTAATGCATATTTGGATTTCTTGATCAAGTCCCGTGTGAAAAAGACACCCACTTATCCAGCTATACCGAGCACTTTGTTGAATGATTCTTCTTTTCTCTCGGTGGGATAGGTGTGGTTGTAACTTCCCTGCAACCAAGTAGTTAGTGGTGTCTGCATACCATGGTGAGTGAGAAGATACTGCAAATAGATATTCATCAGGAAAGGAATCATCTATTGGAGTATTATCATTAGGTGTTAACTGAGAAAGGAAATCAACAACTACATTTTCTTTTCCTGGTCTATCTACTATTGTAATATCAAATTCTTGTAATAATAGTAACCATCTGGTAACTCGGGAATTTGTGATAGGTTTATTCATTAAATATTTAATAGCTGAGTGATCAGTATGGACAAAAATAAACTATTCATGTGCTTAGTAGTCATTTAATTTTCAATATGGAATAATTCAACAACAACAAACAAATTTCCAGTAAGTGTTGATTTTTGAGCATGGAATAATTCAGAAATTTTCAATAACAGTTTAACCTTTAATATGGAATAATTGAGTATATGACAAAATAACAGTTTAACTTTTAATATGAAATAATTGAGTATATGACAAACAGTGAAGTTTGCGGGGAATCAATTATTCATACTCGTTAAATTTTCAATATGGAATAATTCAATAACTATAAACAAATTTCCAATAATAATCGAATTTTCAATTTGAAATAATTGACTATATGACAAAACAATAATGTTTGTAGTGAATAAGTATTCATATGTTGAATTTTCAATATGAAATAATTGAATATACAACAAACAAATTTCCAATGATGATCTAATTTTCAGTATGGAATAAATAAAAAAATTCCAATACCTGTTGAATTTTCAGTATGTAATAATTGTACATGACAAACAATGAAATCTGTAATGTATCAACTATTCATGTGCCCTGTGTCCGTAGTGAGGAATCATAACTTCTCTTAGATTATCCAATCCTCTTTATATATATTATCCATTCCTCTTTATATCATAAAATATTCTCACTGAAATTTTATGGAACAAAAATGACATCATAATAATTAATATTATTTAAAAATATTAATTTAACATTTAGGTTAGTGATAAGATTTTATATTAAAAATATGATTATCTTCTATATTAAATTAAAATAAAGAAAAGACATATAGTAGTTAGTTATATGGTTTTGTGGTGAAAGCATTTTTATATATAAAAGAGAGATGTATTTTTTATAATAAATTAGTTTTCTTTTCACACTTAAATTATAATAAATTAGTTTTCTTTTCACTTTTATATTTAAACATGATATTATATTAAAAAAAAATCCTGCTAAATTTATATGTCATTTGTTATTAAAATCTATTGTTTATCAATAAAATATAAAATCTCAAGATTAGGTCTAATCAATGTGTTTTCATTAAAATATTTTGATTGATTAAATATAAAAAAATTGATAGGTCAATGGTTTTTTCTCTAATCATCCATTTATATCCAAAAATTACTAATTTCTAATGAAGAGAGGTCACTTTTATCCATTAACATGCAATGGTGTTGTCAAGTCTCTAAAATTAATTGCTCATGAAAAACACAAATATTGGTTCAAACACAAAACATATAAGATCAAATTTTGAATTTAAATTCAAAACACATAATACATCAACATTCATATCAGATTTCAGTGATAAAATCCATTTTCAATTTAGGCTCAAAACATATAAAAAAAAATTCAAAGTAAGCTCAAAACCCATGACATTCTCATATCATAAAAACCTAGCAAGTTGGTTGACATTTGACTTAATAAAATTTCCTACATGATTTTGTATTCACTTCATATTTTCCATGTATTCTCGCACTCAAGCACCTTGTAAACAAAATCCTAGCTAATTTGTTGACTTTACTCATCACAACTACTAGTATGCTACTAATTTGTAACCTTCTTCAAAAAAAAATTTAGAGATGATTTCAAAAATGTTTGCAATATACAATTGAGCATTCAATCAATTTTTGAAACTCATTTAGCCTACTACACTCAATATCCAATCATTTTTCACAAGTTCCTGTGTTGATCAATGCTCATGTTAGGGCAATTAATTTGGTGGTCAATGCATTAATTACCCCAATTAGTGCATTAGGCCCCCAAATTTGGCGAGGGTCTCCCATAGAAAAAATTGGTCCCTAATCTAAGAAAGTACTCCATAGAAATTGAAAAGCACAGTTAGGCCACCAACTTGACTCTCGTACCACCAGTTTCTGAAAGTTGGATTCCTCATAGGGAGCTTAGAAATATCTAGGGACCCCTCTTCTCCATGTTTAGTGTCCACCACAAGTAACAATGACTTATTAAAATTGGAGGGAAACCATTTTTAAAGAATAAACCCATTTTTATTTTTGTTGTTGTGGGCTCATATGGACTTTGATTGACATCTTTTTCACATCACTAGATTCGTATTTCTAATTTCTTCAAAAGGGTACTTTTAGTGTTTTTTTATTTGACACTTCATTCGGAAGCCATTTTTCCAAGAAGGGTTAAACCTCATCTTTTTTACACTGAATTATTGTTCAATGGTTTACATCACTTGAACACCATCTTTATTTCATAGGTTTTGATTGGTGAACCAAAATTCCCCATGGATAACCACTTTTAGTCATGGATATGGGTCTCCTCCATCCCTTGATTTCCATGACATTTAGCATAGTTTTCTCCCCTTCTTCTCGTTGCATTTGTTTTTCATTCCTAAAAATTGCCTGTAGGACCCCCCTCACTAGGGTAGATGGAACAACCCTTCCGTGTTGTGCATTTTCCATCTACTCAATGATAGAGCCTCCCTCACATGGGCACCTTAGAGTAGTGACCCATGTTGCATTTTGGTGCCCATGTTGTTCAATCCCCATGGGGATTTGGAGTCCATTTACTCTCCATATCAGAGGTGAGCCACATGCATTTCTTCTCATCATGTTGATAGCCACACCCTATAGAGTCCCCCATTTATGGTTTATTGTATTTTCATTTATCATAAGCCCCTTGCTTCATCCATATAGTGACAATCCTTCATTTTTATGCCTCCATTCACCCACCCCTGAGGAGATTTCCATTCATGTCCCTACCATAGATTACCTCCATTTGTAGTTGTCATAGTTGCATTACTGCTACTTGTTTTTTTTCTAAGACATTTATCCCCTCATTGCCCCTTCACATTGTAGTTTTTTTCCCCCATGGGATCCCACTTACATTTTGTGTCTCTTGACACATTGGTTTGATTTTTTCTATTCTCCATTAGGGTATTACAAATATTACCTTCTCCTCCTGACAACCCATTTGGAATTACCATGAGGGCCTTGTACTTTTCATGTACTCGGTTCATTCTTTGGAAGCATCCTTGTGTTTCCATTGTTTAGAGCATATGAAATGAGTCACCTTTGTGTCCCATGGAGTTTGTTCAGTTCCACATTGTGTCTTGTTATAGTTTGCCAACACCTCCATGAATTTTACCCATCACATGATGCCCATCTTTGACCTCCAGTTGTCCTCTTGGTCCCACTAATATCTCCTTGAAAAACCTTGTTCCTAGTAATTGATTGTTCCCCATGGAATGTTTTCAGTCACTACTAGGTCAATCATGCCTTTATTGTCTAAATAAGGGAAGTATCAAGTCCACTTATCATTTCCTTCCTGTCCATCCTTGGTGTCATTCCTTGTTAGTCGAATAATAATTTCTACCTTGTGATGGTTTCAAGGATTCGTCATTGCCTTGGTTCCTAGGCCTTCCCCCACCACGCACGCCATTAGTATGCACTTGCACACCGCACATGCCAGTATTACACATGCCCCACTCAATCTGCACCATGCAATTCTAAATTTAGTACGCACAGCCGCGCACCAAAATTTCCCTTGCATTACCACTCTACATCACGCAGTGCCAAAATTAAGTGTGCACATCCGCACACCAATTTTTTTTTTGCATTACCATTCTACATTGCACATTACCAAATTTTAAGTGCGCACACCTGTGAGCCAATATTTTCCACACAATTCTACTCTGCACCATGCAGGGCCAAATTTTAGCACGGGCACCCGCACGCCAATATTTTTCCGCGCAGTGGCACTTTGCACCGCGCAACACCAAATTTTAGCACACGCAACCGCACATCAATATTTTTCTGCAAACCAATAGTTTTCCACATATCGCAATCTTTTCACTGCGCATCATGCATTTTTAGTGCTCACACCTGCACACATTCATTTTTTATGCGCATCAATTCCTCGTGAATTCTGCTGCAGAAATTGGGGCTTTTGCCTAACTTTTCCCAATTTTTTACCATAGACATTCTGCAACTATGAAAAAAAAAATCAATTTCACCATGATAACACCAATTCAACCTCTGCAACAACAAATCATTGCTAGTTGACATTCTTGGAACGAATATTTCCCAAACTCAATTCACGAATTGAGAATTTTAGTCAACTAATCTTGCTCCATCTATTATGGCTTCCTTGTAACTTCAAATTTGACCAATTCCAACTCTGAATTTGCTAGAACAAATATTAAATCAAGAATATCTCACCACTTGGCCAAATTTCTCAATTTTCCCATGAATTTAACAATAGAAATTAGGGATTTTCCCAATTCCATGCAATTGCTTCAAATTGTTTTACCATGGACACTATGTAACTTGAAATTTGGCCACTTTGAAATCAATCCTCTGTGAAATTTCTCTTCAAATCAACTTGCTCGGCCCATCCAGGCTCAGTGTTGAAAACCTGGCTCTGATACCATATTGTAACATCCCCATCATCCAACTAGGTTATGCCACATAAAAATTTTCAAACTGTATGGAAGCTAAAACATATACACACATAAACTCTTGCAGAACTTTATATATAAAACTCAAAATAGAAAAATACATTTTTTAAATGCATAGATTCATACGAAAATAACAGTAACATATACATGTAGCATAGATAGGAAATACCCATAAATATAAAGACAGTTATAAAACATACATAGGATAAACCCATAAAAATAAACACGTAAACAATAATGAAGCATGTAATTTAACACACAATTGACACTTATCTTGGTAAGAATATCACCAACTACATGCAGACCTTCCACGAAACTACCATCCTTAGACCACACTCCTCATCACTCTCAGCAGTGGGTCACCCTTGATCTGGGACTAAACTTCACTCAGGTAAAGGTATTCCTAACCAGGCTGATGTATCTTAGACAAGAGGAAAGACTCTATCACAGGTGCCAACTCAAACTAACAACCTACAGTCCCTCATTCCCCACATGCATCTCCCACCCCACAAAGTGTGCCCCTTCCCTACTCAACAGTCCCTCAGCTGCCCCACTTCCCTTCCAGGGCTTTAGCAACAGGCCAAACAAAAAGTCTCAGAGCCTTATAGTTATTGTTTAGCACTTTTAGGAAATCAATTCCCAACAATTCTCTCACCCATAGAGAAATTTCTCATGGGCCTGACAACCCACCTCTTCAATATCCCACAGGCGTGAAAACTCGCTTCTTCAGTCCATCTCCCAAGCTAACCAAGTACAAGTATAGGTATGGGTATGGTATTGGTTCAGGTACAGATACAGGTACAAGGAGGTACGGAGGACAACTCAATGAATGTGTGAATGATGATGGAATGATCGAAAAATGAACTAAGTCCAAGCTATATGTATGCATGTTCCCAACTTGACACTTGTCATGTTGGGAGCTACATTGGCCCACTTGTCCCCATCCTTAGAAATTAGGATAAAATAATTATCCATACTTTATACTTTAAGGAAAATTAATATAATATTCATTTTTGGCTTAAGCTCCCTAGCTTATCCCCTTATCCTTAACTTTTAGCACCCCCTTTCCTAACTAGTGGAGTTTAGTCCCCCATACTCTTTTATCATGGTCAGTCTACACACAACGATGTATTTTATATTAATGATAAGACATATACAAAAATAGGCTCACTGGCCTTTAGCATCTCGGCTCTCCAGCCTAATTTAACACATAAGTCTCCTAGCTTATAATAACTGGTTCACCAGCCTATAAACACAACATATACACAAAGGATCCTTGGCCTCAAAATTGCGCGCACTCAATTTTGTTGTTTGATGTATCCTAGAATGTGCACACTTCATCATTTTAGTGCACATTACATGTGCACACTATACCATGGAAGGTGCATACAAAAATGATATCAAACAACTCACCAGCTTAAGTACATTTTCATTTATATTTACAATTGGGTTCAGCCTAGGGGTATTACACGCAGTGACCCTCATGAGTTTTGAATGCAGTCTTGGGAATGTCTTCTTCTTTCATATGAATCTGGTGGTAGCCCAAGCAGAGATCAAGTTTGGTAAAATACCAAGCACCACTTAATTCATACAAAAGGTCATCAATGACAGGAATGGGAAATTTGTCTTTGATGGTGAGTTTGTTGAGAGATCGAAAATCAAGACACATGCACCAAGTACCTTCTTTCTTGAGTACCATGACTATTGGAGAAGAATAGGGAGCATTACAAAGGCCAAATGTCATAACCAATAAATCATAGTGACCCTCATGAGTTCTGAATGCAGTCTTAGGAATGTCTTCTTCCTTCATAGGAATCTGGTGATAGCCCAAGCGAAGATCAAGTTTGGTAAATACCAAGCACCACTTAATTCATCCAAAAGTTCATCAATGATAGGAATGGGAAATTTTTCTTTGATGGTGAGTTTATTGAGAGCTCTAAAGTCAGGACACATGTGCCAAGTACTTTATTTCTTGAGTACCATGACTACTGGAGAAGAGTAGGGACTAGTATTGGTACGAATGACACCGACATATATAAATTCTTGAATAATCTTCTAAATTTCATTGTTTTGGGAGAAGGGATGAGGATAAGGGTGAACATTTGGAGTAAGTCTTCCTGGAACTATAGGAATGGAATGATCATGGATGCCGCATGAATGGGGAAGTCCCTAGGGGATTTGAAACACAGCTTGGTGGTGGGAGAGGATGGATTGGAGGTTGATATGTACAGAGTGTGTCTGAATTGCCTGAATGCAATGAAGTTGGGAAATAATGCCAGATTGACCTTTTCTAAGGAGATTTTCCATTCACTGGGCGATGATGATATCTAGTGACCCTATTGTGATTCCTTCGAACTGATGTTGTTGGCCCTCTTTCTGGAATTGCATAGTTAATTTTTGGAAATCCATGGTGATAGGGTCGAGAGTGTGTCACCATTCTGCACCAAGTACAATGTCACAACCACCCATGTCAATAGAAAACATATGATATTTTAGGTGGTACTGACCAATTTGGAGGCAGACACTTTCAAAATTCCCTCCACATTTCATGGAATCCCCATTGGAAATCATGATTTGGAAATTATTAAATGAATGGATATAACAATTGGATTCATGGGCAATGCAACTATGAATAAAATTATGGTTGTTTCCATTATCAAATAGGATGATGACTTTCTGGTTCTTAATGTAGTCAATTAACTTGAGTGTTTGGGGAGAAGAGAAACCTGTGAGTGCATTCAAAGAAATCAGTGGTTCAAATTCCAGTAGATCAAATGGATAATTAATATCACTTGGTGGGGGTAACTCAGGGACATGAGAAACATCTGCATCTTCTTCAGAAAAATCCTTCGACATAGCCATAATAATATTATGTTCCTTACACTCATGCCCTAGAAAATACTTGTCATCATAATTATAACAAAGACCCTTAAGTTTGTGTTCAACCATTTCATCTTGAGTCAATTTATGTATCTTGAGGGGAGTGACAAGAGGAGCGGGCAGTGTGGGTTTAAAGGCAAGGAATAAAACGTGTTTCTTTTGTTTGGGATGAGATGAATTGTTGTGATTCCTTTTCCTATTTTGTAGCGTCCAACCAAGTCTAGGGGTGAGCCATGAGGAAATGGGCACGAATTTATCCTTAAGACCAATGATAAAGCATTCTCTGAAAAAATCATCTGTCATACCCTCCATTTTGAAATCCAATTTCTCAAAGCTAGCTATAAACTCTTTGACAGGGCCAATTTGTTTCAACTTGGACAAACAACCTAAATGATGGGTGTTGGTGTCAAAGCAGTCATAAAGCTCTGCAACAAAATGTGTCCATGCCACATACCCTTAGTATGCCTTTTTACACCATTTCCATCATTTCCAACGTTCATGATCCAAATGGAGAACACCATAATGGAGTTTGGACAACTCATTGGTAATGCCATGCAAAGAGAAGTAATATTCCATTTGAGTGACCTATCCCATGGGATCTGAGCCATCAAATTTGTTTACATCCATTCTAGGAAGGTGTAGGTCAAGATGAAAGTGAGGGTACTGAAAATTATGGGAATTAGAGGAAGTCTCACTTTCGGGGTGCAAAGGTTGGTCAGATGAGGTAAGGTCTCCTGGAATATTCATCTTGGCGCAGAGCTAGGAAGTGAAGGATTCAAGTTGGCTTGCAAGCTAGCATTCCATGTGGGAAGAGAGGTCATGTTTCAGGTTTTCCATTTTGGTGTATATGGAAGAATGCATTTTGGCATTGATGGTGGTAATATTGGCATTTATTTGTCGCACTTCCTGCTGGGTCGCATAGATATTAGATGAAAAGGTATCGAGGCGTGATTAAAGGTCTTGGCTACGAGTGGGAGCCATGGTGAAAGGAGGGCACAGGAAAGGGGCGGGTGGGACCACACAGAAAATGGGTTATGGGTGAATTGTATCACCATGACTAGGACGAAGAGGGGAATCCAATGGGGTAAGTCCCAAATAAGGGGGTCGGAAGGGGGTCGGGACCATAGAGGAAAAAAATGTTGAAAAATGATAGGTATTACTGTGATAAAAAAAAAAAGAGGAATTCAATGGAATAGGCCTCAAATAAGAGTGCAGGTAGGCCCTAGACCTTTTTTTATTTTTTTTACTCCTACGGAGTTATACTCCAATCTGAATAATCATGTAGTGTCGAAATGCCCAAATTCTTAATAGGAAAAAATGTGTAGTAATTTCGCAACCAACATGTAGGAGGTAAGGTTGCGCATAAACAAAACTTGTTTGTTCCTTGTTTCTTCTCTTTCCATCACAAGGGTTAGTGTTTTTCAAGTTTCCTACAAACAAGGGTTTTCCTTGTGCTATATCTCTCAGATATACATGTGGGATAGAACAATAGTACTCAACCCAATATCTTAGTGAACCAACTAAGGAGGTTATATCGTACCCTTAGCCATACTACCTGATTACCCATGTACTAGAGAGTATCTTCCCAAGTGTTTTTCTCAGTGGCACTATAGCAGTTAGGCGACCAATCATTTGATCTATAGCGGGCTTCAGGATACCTAGGTCAATCCGTATACAGACGTTGTCTAATCCGTTGCCACTTGAAGGGGTACCAACAAGGGTTACAAGGGTGTCCAATAGTGTGAGGTTAAGTACCTCTTGTATTTCCTATGTGCATGCTTCCCCAACTGCGTATTTATGCATTGAACAACATATCAATATAGTTTTAAGATGTCGGAATATGTCTCTACCCTGAAAAAAAAATTACCCACAATTTTTTCCAAGGAAAAATCTTTGATACCACTTGTTAGGTACCGAATCAATTATAATAGCATAAAAAATAAATATTGTAGAGAATAACAGCGAAACAACACAATATATGAAAGCACAACACCAAAACAATACCTCTATTGATAGAAAGAAATGTTCACTTACCTCTTCGAGGGGGAAACCTCCAACAGAGCAGCGCTCTATTACAATAATTCTCAACATAAAGACTTTTCATTCCCTCGACTCCTATTTATACTAAATCTATCTACCAAAACAAAAATATAGAGGAATATTTTTCTAGAAGTGGAAGCTTCTATTAGGTCTTATTACATTTGACTTATTCTTCCTTATTACTGGGCCTTATTAATATTGTCCTTTATTACATGGAAAATATATTATTCTACCTATGTGAAGGGTTAGGGAGGTTAGGTCCCTAACAAAACCATTATTTACCAAGAATAATCCACCACAATAGAAAGAACAAAGCATCTAAGAGATAACATCTAACGTATTCTTCCATTAGACAAGTAATAGCATCCACAAAGCATAAGAGAGAGAAATAGTGCAACTTGCCCAAGTAGGGCAAAAATTTCAGCCAACAAGTATGTAATTCTCAAGTGAGATATGATCCAAATGAATTGAAAGTGGCCTCTATTTATAGGATGTCACTAAAAACTAACTTGTCCACTTTTTGAAAAGTCAACATCAAATTAGAGAGGCTAGCCAATATGAACAACATCAACAAAAACAACTTTGAAAGTCATACACAAAATGGTTATCCAAGAAGGCCTATTGAAACATAGAGAAGAATCTACAACAAGTTTGAATCATTGAGAACTGAAGTGGAATGCTACAAGTGCAAAAACTTTGAACACATGGCCAAAAATTGTAGAATGACAATCCCTCCTAGAGAACTACAACAGTCACAGACAGGAACCTCATAAGAGAACATGGATAAGAATGAAGAATCAGTATAGCAATGAATAATGCACACTTTCTCTACAAGGTAAGAAGAAGAAACATGGTTGGTATGTTGACAATGGCTGTTAAAAAAACATGACAGGTGATAAAGATAGGTTTCTTACATTAAGAAAGGAAAGAGATGGATCATTCTCCTTTAGAAATGATGATTCAACTAAAATCATTGGAAAAGGCATAGTCAAAATTGGAAACAAGAATACTAAGGTAGAAAATGTTCTACTAGTAGAAGATATGAAACATAATCTTCTAAGTGTAAGTCAAATGTGTGACCAAGGTCATAAAATTACTTTCGATTCATAGAAGTGTGAGATAAGAAAAGAAGTTTAAGGAAAATTGTTTGCAACAACTGCAAGAAATTCAAGAAACATATATGTATTAAGTGAAATTGGAAATGAAAAGTGTTGTCTAGAAAAGGAATATGAAAGTTGGCTATGGCACAAAATAATGGGTCACATACACTTTGATAACCTTGTCAAAGTCAACAAAAAATAATCAGTTAGAGAAATGCCCCAGATCACGAAACCAACCAACACTTTATGCAAGCATTGTCAACAAGGAAAGAAAACAAAGACTAGGTTCAAATCAAAGGAATATTCAATGACAAGACCACTAGAAATTGTGCATACTGATCTAGTTGAACCAACTACAACAAAGGGTTTAAAAGGTGAGAAATACTTTATGTTATTATTTTATGATTATACAAGAATGACTGCATCTTGCTTTCTCAAAAATAAGTCAGAAGCTTTTGAAAACTTCAAGGTCTACAAGAAAATGGTTGAAAATGAAATGGATTCAAAAATAAAATGTTTGATATCTGATCATGGAGGAGAGTTCACTTCAAAGGAATTTATGGACTATTGCAGTTGGCATGGAATAAAAGGGCAATTATTTGTTGCTAGGACACCTCAATGGAATGGAGTTGTTGAAATAAAGAACAAGACAGTACAGAAAATGGCTCAAACAATGCTAATGGATTCAAAATTGATCAACATTTTTTGGACACATGTAGTGCATACAAAAATTCACGTTCAAAATAGAGTAATGCTCAGAAACAACAATGACAAAACACCCTACGAGCTATGGAAAGGTAGAACAGCAAATGTGAAGCACTTCAAATTATTTGGAAACAAATTCTACATCAAAAAAGAAGATGGCAGAATGAGAAAGTTTGACTCTCGTGTGGACAAAGAAGTACTTGTTGGTTACTCAAGTACAAGGAAAGCATACAAGTGTTACAATCTGAGGTTGAACAAAGTTGTGGAAAGAATCAATGTAACAACTGATGAAATAGGTGGACGAGAATTAAAGGAAGAAGAAAATGAATCAATAGAACAACTTTACGAAGAAGAAGCAGAAGATGAAGAAGAAGTAGAAGGGAAAGATGAAGAAGATCAGATGGAAGTAGAAGAGAAATTTCAGCAAGTGCCTCCAAATACACCTAGCAAACGAGTACAAAAGAATCATCCTTCATATCAGATTATCGGAAACAAAGATGCAGGAATTGAGACTAGAAGAAGAATCTGTTCACCAGAACAAACACACCTAGCACTCTTATATACAATTGAAACAAGCAATTTTAAAGAGGTCAGCAAGGATGAATTCTGGAATAAGGCCATGGATGAAGAATTGGATCAAATAGAGAAGAATGACACTTGGGAATTGGTTCCAAGACCAAAAAATAAGAATGTGATTGGCACAAAGTGGGTTTTCATAAATAAATTGAATGAAGATGGACAAGTTACAAGGAACAAAGCTAGATTGGTATGTAAAGGATACACACAAGTTGAAGGAATCGAATTTGAAGAGACATTTTCCCCAGTTGCCAGAATGGAAGCAATCTGATTTATTTTAGCTTATGCATACTCCAATAATATTAAAGTGTATCAGATGGATGTGAAATTATCTTTTCTGAATGAGAAACTTGAAGAAGAAGTCTACATTGAAAAACTAGAAGGATTTCAGTTGTCAGAGAACGTAGATTATGTGTGTAAATTGAATAAGGCCTTGTATGGTCTAAAACAAGATCCTAGAGCATGGTACTCTAGACTGGATAAATATCTACAATAGGCAGGGTTCAGAAAAGGAAGTGCATACAACAACCTCTACATCAAGTTAACTCAAGATAGTATTTTATTAATTGAAGTTTATGTTGATGATATTATTTTTGGAAGTACTGATGACAGGTTAAGACATAAATTTGCAAAGGATATGAAGAATGAATTTGAAATGTCATTACTCGAAGAACTATCCTTCTTTCTAGGTCTTTAGATACGTCAAAGTAACCAAGAAATTTTTATTTCTCAAACTAAGTATATCATAGAAATGTTAAAGAGGTTCGAAATGGAAGATTGCAAACCAGTTACCACTCCTACGAAAACCAGTTGAAAATTGAGAAAAGATGATGATTCAAAGTCTATAGACCAGAGGCAATACATGTCAATGAGTGGTAGCTTATTATATGTGACAACATCTAGATCAGATGTAATGCGGGGAGCTGGATAGGTGGAACGATTTCAAGCAACACCAAAGGAATTACATGTATTAGTAGTGAAGAGGATTTTCAGATATCTCAAAGGAACATAAGAGTTTGGATTATGGTATCCAAAAGGAAAGGATCTATCACTATTTCCTACACAGATGCAGATTGGGCAGGTTGCATTGATGATCGATGAAGCACCAGTGGAGCAGTGTTCTACTTGAGTGAGTATTTAGTATCTTGGCTAAGAAAGAAACAACCATCAATATCTTTATCTACAGCCAAAGCAGAGTATATTGCAACATCAGGATGTTGTACTCAGGTTCTATGGATGAACAAACTTTGACATATATACAGGTTGAGTATGATGAGCCCATTCCAATCTTATTTGATAATACAAACACTATCAGTATCTCAAAAAACCCGATGGTGCACTCCAAAACGAAGAACATTCTAATAAAGTATCACTTTCTACGAGAACAATTTGTGGAGAAGAACATAAGAGTTGAATATGTGGGCACAAAAGAACAAGTGGTAGACATCTTTACAAAGCCGCTTCCAAGGGAAGCCTTTGAGTATCTTCGCCAAAGACTCGAAGTAATTTTTACTCCAAAATGAATGATTTTGAATGCTTATCTTATATGTCTTATATTTACACGAGGAAGAACCATAAAGAGGATAGTTCGGGTTGGGAGATCAGTTTCAGGAAGAGTTCAGTCAGGGGGAGTAGCCCTGGATGGAAATATACCTTTGCCATTGATGACAAAGAGGGAGATATTTATCAGATGCAAAGGTAAATGCTTGGACAAAGAGCACAAAGGCATGGTTCCAGCGGGAGTGATGGTCACAGGGGGAACATGAGTGATATGACTTCAGTATTGCATCAGAGTGTTTCCATCAATGCCAAAGGGGGAGATTGTTGATTATTTGGGTTGGTTGTCATTTATGTCAACCCTTGAAGAAAGTCTGATAGAGAATTCTGGTAGCACAAAGGTTTGGGTAATGGACTCAAGTTTGTTTGATGGATAATGGTATGATTTTTGATATATTTGTAGGTAAAACTATTCTATATGGATAATACATGTCATGTCATTTCCAGTGGTATGTGGAACGCCACATAGCTCCTCAGGGTTAGAGAGTTATGGCCATGTGAAGTTGGAGAACCCTCATGAGTCATCTAGAAGCCCCAAAAGGTCAAAGTAGTCAAAGTGGTTGCAAAGAAGAAATTATTTAAATAATAAAGTGAAGTGATGAGTGTACTATAAGTCAAAGTGGATACAAAAGAAATTATTTAAATAATAAATTTAATGGAAAAATTACTAAGTGGACAAGTGGTTAGAAGTGGGTTAGCCCTAAAATAAGGAAAGTGGTTTATGATGGTTAGAAGGTAACCCCTTGAGAAAGCTACATAAAAGTATAAATAAGAGGAAATGGTCTCTCATTTTAATTACACTTGAGAATATTGAATATCTACAAGTGCCTGAGGTAACCAAATGATATCTAAGGAGAATTTCAGAGGGAAGGTGAAGTCAATAAGGCTGAAATTCAAGGGAGGATAAATTCTTTTGATGATGCTTTCTAAGGTATCTTATGTATAGGTCATCTCACCATTTTCGCAATAAATTTGTTTCTAACATGATTCAGACCATGAAATCTTGAGTTCGTTGAGGAAACATATCCAAGTATTGTGATACAAATTTCATCTTGTGGGTCGTTGTATTTTTGGAGTTACACTCCGTGGAAAATAGGGTTTGTGGCCAGTCCTAAAACTAGTCTAAAACATGTGTTTCGGGTAAAAACGTCATAACTTATTCATAACAAATCCAAATTCAGTAAGACAAAATGTATTGGTTAGAGTACAGTCTTTAGTATTCTGTGTACCATTTTCAAATCCATACAACAAATATTTCATGCAAGGCACGCTCTACAAGTTTGCACTCTAGAATAAGCCAAAATTCAACAAGGTATGCCATTTTTGCTATAACTCATTTTCTGAGAGGTTCCAAGTAGTGAAACCTAGAGGCATTTCATAAAATACATTGAAGAACATTGTGTACTATTTTCATATCTTTATTCATTACAGGTACATAGTTATGATTATTTCAAGTTAGGGTTGTTGACTAATCCAAAATTAGTCATGTGAAACTAAAGTAAAGTTTGATGAAAATGTTAGTCTCTTGTTGTTAAAGTTAAGGAAGGTTTTCCATTATGTGATGATATACACCAAGTCTAATATGAAATTGATGAGGGCTTTTGGTTGAGGTACATGTTGGGTACATGGTTTAGACAAGTAGTTGCTGAGTTGGCACATACATGAGGTGTATAGTTGATGATGTTGGTACATCTTGATGAGTCATATTTTATGTGTATTTGATGCATGATTGATACATATTTGGTGCATGGTTGATACATGCATTGATGATACAGGTTGAGGTACAGGTTGGTGCATGGTTGATGCACTTGTTTATGGTACAGATTGATTACAGATTGTTTGGTACAGGTTGTTATAGATTGTTTGGTGCAAGTTGATTGGTAAACGTTTACAGCAGTATATCTCATAGTGATAGTGTGACAGTGGTTCCATCATTCTACTTCTATGTCAGGGCGGTTATACAAGGCAATGATAGGTGGTTGTAGCCAGAGAACATAGGGGGTTGTAGCCAGAAAATTGAGGAGTTGGAGCTTCCCTTAGGTTGTAGCCAGAGAAACTAGGTGGTTGGAGCCTCCTTTCAATTGCAGCTCGAAAACAAAGGAAGTTGGTGCTTCCAATGAATGTAATTCTTAAAGACATATAAGAAAAAACATTATGTGGTTTTCTCCTGCTTTGGGTTTCTATGTAAAAACACTGGTGTATTGTGTATGTGTATGATTGTTCATTTGTTCATTATTTATTTACTCTGAAACTATTGGATGATAATGTTGGATTGATATAACACTTGCATTTTATGGTTAAAAATGATTAAATTTATCTATTACTAATTCACCCCCCTCTCATTAATCCAACACATGTCAATATGTTTTATATGTTTTTGGACATCATGTTTTTATTTTAATTATTAAAAAACAAATTGTTTTTATTAATGGATTGTACTCCATGAACATTTATAATCTTGTAGTTATATATATGGTTTTTGAGTTTACAAAGAATTTTAGTTAATTCCAAATTATTTGGTCCTCAAGAATTTATTGGTGGAAGGAGTTCCCTCAATATCATTTGGCCA